>WBMZ01005366.1:54460-167638 GCA_013400975.1 Atrichornis clamosus
CCTAACACAAGGCCATTCCCCTATGTCCTGTCACTGATCACCAGAGAGCAGAGATCAGTGCCTGCCCTTCCTCTTCCCCTCATGAAGAAGTTGTGTGTTCTTGCTTCAAGTAAAATAAAGCAACGTTTTGAATCTGTGTGTCCCGTATCCTGTCTCAGTCCAAATTTGAAGTTTCTGGCCTTAGATTTGTCTGGAAAGGATTTAACTTCCTGGTGAAAGCTCAGTATGTTTCCAGGAGCAATTGTTGTTTAGGTGCACAGACATTCTGAATTAGAAAAACAGCATTTATGTAAGGAGAGGAGAAAGGAGAGCAGGAAAAAAGAAATCTTGAGTGGTGCTGTGGAATGTTTCTCTCTCTCTGTGATTTTTTAGGGCATTTGCCCGAGTGAGACACGCTGACTTCTTCACCATGGCAACTCACATAGGAGTTTGCACCCCACTGTGTGCGCTGCTTCCAGGTGTGATGAGTCAGAGAACATAACTTGGCCTGACTACACACACAGGAGTGGAGGAAAGAACTTTTAAATTTGCAGGTCTCTAGTTTTGTTTAAAAATCTGAACCTCTCTGGCATGATTAAATGATTCCCATAAAATACTAGTGATGATAGTGGGAAAGAAGGTAGCAGTTTAGGCTTTCAGGGCAACCTGGATTTATACCTTGAAATAGCTACCAACGCTTGGCAGTAACATTTGATATTTTAGTTAAATTGCTACTGACTTCTCATCTTCTCTTCTAACAGTGCCAAAAATTCTAGAGTGCTTTCCCAAACGGAGGTGAGGAAATTTGCAGAGTACTATTCCTGAGACTTCTTTTCTCATATAAGATTATAGGACAGGATCTTTTCACCTGTGGCCTTTTGATTAAAAGTATTTGGACTGTGGCAATTTTGCTTTTCCTCTTCCTTAGACTGCCGGGTGTTTTGCGCACTTGTATGTGTTGTCTGCTGGAGGTTTGCACAGTAGGCTATTTTTTTGCCTGATGCCCGTACACCAGGGTGGCTGAACCCTTTTTGACATGTTGGCTGGGCAATGATTTACAGATTAAGGCTCTGGCCAGCAGTGGTGCCAGCAAGGCTGCTGTTCTCTCTCGCTGACACTTTGCTCTGCTTTCAGCTGCAGATTCCTTGCTTACCCTTTCAGAGTTATTATAGTTCTGATCCCACATTTCCTTTGGGTGCAAAACACTCCATTTGGTACAAAACATTTCTGCTTTGTGCCGGGCTCCACTCCTCTCTCTGTCTCAAGTAGCCTCTGAAAATGACAGAGCAAACAGAAGCATCTGGCTCTTGCACACCATCTTGCAAAGGGGGCACAGAAGGGACCACATCTGCTGCAGCATGAACTACAAACCTGGGCCAGATGTTGAAGTTCTAAAAATGTGTGCTTTGCAGCATTGTTGTTTGCAAGTCTCTATGGAGGTCATTCTTGGAACGTACAACACTAAGAAGGTTGGCATAGGCTTTCTTAGGCAAACGTGTCTGCATGGATCCTAGTCAGAGTTGAGTCCTGAGAAACTGTGTGATTTCAAATGCAATACTGTACATTAAAGGTCATGCAGTAGTGCTTACATGAAGCTTCATCAGAACTGGCAGTTGCACCTAAAGGAAGAGAATCCATAGTCATAATTGAGACTTCTCTGAAATCGTCATCATGGTGTGCAGCACCAGCCACAAAAAGCCAATAAATTGCTGGCATTATCAGGAAGGGTAGCGACAACAGGACTGAGAGCCTAACTGTGTAAAACCCTGATGTGCCCACGTGCTGAGTACTCTGTGTACTTCTGATTTCTGTGTTTCAAGAGGAGATGGTGGAGGTGAAGAAGGTTCATAGGAGGGCAACTTAAAAGATAATGAGGATGGAACGTCTGCCTGATGAAGAGCAACTGAAACCCTTCACTTTGAAACAGACATAGCTGGAAAAGATTATCATCAAGGTTTGCAAAGACAGGAAGGTGGTAGGTAAGCTGAATGCAAAATGTTAATTAGCTCTCAACATGGTACTTTTACAATTGAAAGTCACTTGTTGAAACTAACAGGACATCCATTTAAAATGGATACTTCCTTTTTACGAGGCAGATAGCTAATTTTTATCCACATTTTGATAAAAGGCTGTAGGGACAGTATCAGTGGGTTCAAAAGGGTTTGGAAGAAATCCATGAACATCCAGTCCATAAATAGACACTAAAGAAAATAGACAGGGAGGTACACTTTAACATCCCTAATCTGGAAAGTTTGGTTGTTGGAGAGCAGGGAAATGACTCTGGATAAAGATCAGGCTTGTGGATTCTCCCTAGTTAGCATCTCCTGTTGTTATTCTTCAGGACCCCAGGCTAAGATGTACCACAGTACGACATTCACCACATTCTTTTATTTTTAAATGTAAACGTTAGAAGCCAATGATGGGAAACTTGCAACAAGGCGTTGCAAGTTGTAGGCACTATCTGTGGTTAAATTGCATAGTTCCCAAATCGATTTACAAAGAAGTTAAGTTGCTAACCAGAATGCTTTATATATATCAAATAGCTGTCAATTATCGATATTATGTTTATATTTGCTGTAGAGCACTGGGGATTTGCAGCCAATCACCCCCATTGTTTCCATGTGCTACTTTTAACTCCTTTTTTATTATTAATGGTTATACTACTCTCAAGTACAGAGAAAAGCACTCACAGAATTACAGAATAGTTTTGGCTGTTCTTGTCATTCCAAAGTTGGAAGGGAAAAAAAGTTTGCTTATTTGAACTCCTAACCTTTTGCTCTGGAATTCTTGCATCAGAGTGTTTCATGAGTATTCTGCTTTCAGACATGTCAGAAATATCACTGAGATAGTCTCTTTTGCAGATATTTGATACTTCCACTTCCAACTGAGATCAGAAAGTGTGGAGAAGGGTGATTTTTTGCTTGTCCGTTTCGGCTAACCAAACTCTTTGAAAGTTTGGAAACAAAACCTGGTTTTCACTCAGCTTTGTGGTGAAGGAATAATTTAAAACCCCAGTCCAGGTAATGCTAGGGTTTTAGCATTTTTCTGTTACGCGAACTAACTTGTTAGTCTCTAATAATAGAGACCTGCAATACTCTTACATGATATAACTAAACAGCAGCAAAACACATCTGATGGCATCTGGATTTTTAATTGGTTTGTGGAATTTCTGTAAAAGGGGAATTTGAAAGATATTTCTACAATTTAGCCATTAATTGCCAGCATGGTAGCTTGGTCTTTGATGAAGACTAGGTTACTTCACCTGTAAGCATTCCATAGAGAGCTTATGAACTAAACATCACACTCGGTTTGGGGATGGTAGAATATGGACATCATGATATTATCCAATCATTATTGCCCAATATCTTCTGAATATCATTCTAAAAAGTATGCACTGTGGTGTGAATATCTTTTCAAAAAGAATGTGCCGGGGAAGTAGTGAAATGGAATACTGCCCCTGGTCATGCTGCACATTCCTTACTGCACTGCTTTCCTAATAGTACTGCTGGTATTCTCTGACAATGATGTGCAAATGCGTGACATCTTCATTGCTAGAAAGCACATGTTTTTTAAAAAGTTGATCTTCGTCATCCTGTCTTCTAATTTATTGAGGTGTTTATTTATGAGAGGCAAAAGGGACAAGAAGAACGGTAGGCAGTGAGAAGCTGTTTCAGTCTAGATGTTGTCTTTGCAGATTTTATAAGTTACTACAGGATCTCTGCACTGTATGCAAGAAATAAATTTCTAATTTAATGCCCTTCTATATCTATACCTTCAATTTGAGGTTTCTGCTAGAGAAGTAATTCCCAACAAGAAACAAGTCAACTCTGCTACTGTCCTAATTTAAAAAAAGAGTTGGGGATTTTGTGGGAAGAAATAATTTGAAGGCGTTCAAAGAATTGTAGTTATTTAGTAGCATTAAAATAATGAAAAGCTATATGATTCTTTTATTTCCTGCTAAAAGAAGCTGTTTCCCCTTTTCCCCCAATTATAAAAAATTGTGATTTTCTTCTTCTGATGGAGCATGGCATTAAGTTGCCCATTCAAATGTGGAGTAGTTCTTGATGACAACCTTTTATTTGGCACAGAAAGTGGAAATTTGTTTTGCATAGTACAAGCCAGTGTTTAAAATATTCTTATTTGATTTGTGTACTAAGATAATTTTCAAAGAAAGTTGGTGAGTTTTATCTCTCAGCTGGACTATCCTCCGCAGGTTTTCTCTCAGTTTTCCAGTATTCCAGCAGAGTGCTGATCTTCCTGGAGATTATCCAGTACATGCCTGAAAGACATTAAGGTAGTCCACAGGGGTGGGAGATATTTCATCAGAATTTATTACTGTTCAAAGGCACCGTAATGGTCTCCATTGAAGTCTTTAGTGTTAAAACCCATGAAAATTGGTAATACCATGGCAAGTTAAAAATGTTGTAGGTGTTTTTCATGCAGTATTCCAAGAGAGACCACAAAGAATCAGCAGCTGAAAACTTCGCTAACTCACCTTTAGTCTTTTGCCATGTTGAAGCCGATCATAATTTGTTTTGTGCAACAAGGAGATAAACTTTGGGTGTATGTACCTTCTGCTGCTATCAGTTGGTGTAGCTTAACTTCATTGAGTGGACTGGCTCAGTTTTTCTCCATGTCTTAATGCAAGGTACCAAGGACCTCAAGAAAATATCCCAATTATAAAATTTTGAGCAGTGGAAGCTTAAAAAAAAAAAAAAGCCTAAAGCTTTAGAAAGCAAATGGATATGCCTTCTTAGCAAACATGACACACGTAGCTGTTACATCAATCTCACCACTAAATACTTTATCTTTAGGAGTGTGGTTCAGCTTCTTATGTTATGTCCTGAGCATAATAACCAGTTGTAAAAGGTATTTAAGCTTTTGTTAAACCGTACAGCAAAAATCTCTGTAAAGGCCAGAGTAGTGCTGAATTTTTTTGATGTGAGCACCTTAGTTCTTCTCACCTCCAAAGAGAACAGTCCTATGTAAAAGTAACTATGTAAAAGACACTTAGGAAGTTGCAGATAAGGTAGGAGAGGTCTCATGGATTTAAAGAATTAGGCTGTTTCTATTTTCACCATTGTTTTTAAAAGCTTCTGTAATGCCAGATTGCAGGTTTCACTGTGAGTGTGGAGTTGTTCAGTTAAAAGGGAATAAATCCTACAGTTAAGTAAATGCACACACATTCCCCCTTCATGCAGGTTTGTGGGTGTTTTTAAACTAACAAGCTAATATTGATTCAACAGCTTTAACACTAAAAAGATTCACAGCAACAGGAGTCACCACTGCTGTGCCATGTGTCACATTAGGTATTGTTTGCGTTTGTCTGTACATCTGTGTTTTGGTTTTCCTTGTTTACCCAAATAATGCTGAAGTCAGTGGGGCTTTCCAGTGCCCCTAAGAGTGCATCTTTTTAGACTTCAAAATCCATTCTGGCTTCAGGATTATGAGCAAGACACCACCCCTGACTCTCACTGGGGAAAGGTAACATATTATACCAGAGTCATCAGCTGAAGGGTGACTGCTGATTCTAATTCAGAGGGTTTTGTCACCTCATATGGTGAATCTCCACCAGTCTGCCCTGCCATTTTGAAGAGACGGGTTGTTTTCTGTGTATCAGCTGTGAACCAAGGGGAATGCTGGCACGTAGTTATTTGATTCAAATCAGTGAGACAACACAAGTACACACATTCAATATGGATTTCATCTCTTTGATAATGATCTTGTGATGCATTTTTCTTGGATTTTTGCTGGTCTTTAACTTCAGAGAAAGTATTTTGCATATAAATTGTGAGAGTAATTTATAGTGATAAAGTAACAAATCTTAGACTGTCTCCTAATGTCTCATCTTCAAGGAACAGAGAATTGGATCTTTTTCAATCCTGTCTGTTTCTGGCAGAATCAAGAGTATGAACTCATTGAAACCAATTTTAGGAACAGGTGCAGAAACCTGCCACTTTCAAGCCACTTTCAATTATCTTCTAATCAAGTATGTAGAAACCGAGAAACTCAGTTTGTAGACTTAAATGAAGCAATAAATCCAAAATATTTATATAACTTTTAAAGATATTAGGTTCCACCTACCTTGCCATCTTATCCAGAAAAAATCAAGTAGTGTTAATGTCAATTTAAATAAGTGAAGAAGTCTCTTTCAAATATTAAAAAACCTACACTGGTTTATACACTGAATATGATAGTGAATGCTATAAGATTCCACAAGAAATTTGAGCCAAACAATCTGTAGATATAGATGTGTGTGGGGACACTGATACCCAAACACATGCATAGCTATATTTTTCAGTAGTTGCATTAATGTCACAAAGAGAATACAAATCTTGCTCAGGAGGGAGATCCTCTTACTTTCATTTTATATGGAGATTGAAGCATTACAATAAACCATTGATCTGAAGTTGAATTAATAGTTCTGTGCAATATCTTGCTTGGCGTCAATTGTTTGTTGAAGAAACAGAAATTTATCAACAGATGACCCATCTCTTTCTTTGTATTTATTCTCCTATGTCTACTTGATATAAATTCTTTCCAGAAGTGTTGCCTACACATTGCAGTTTGTTTAAACACTAAGCTACAATCCTTTTTACTTTAAGGAATCCTCAACATTCCATCAAAAATTATGTTACTTTAACATGGAGAAGAGAACACTTTTCTATTAATGTTTGCTGTTGTTCTGATGGAAATACTTCTTTGGAATGTACTGCTCAATAAAGTGAAATAAAGTAATATGCAAGCTAATGGGATTTCCTAAACTGGATTCTTCTATCTAATTGAAGTTTTGTCTTTATGACTCATGTTCTTTAAATTCATATGCTCAAGTCAAGACTAAAATAATTTGTGATTACATGCATATTTTCATAAATGTATTTTATAAATGTACCCAGAGATTTAAAGCAGAATCTTTTTTGAAAGGTCTTAAAGAGCCCATGGGACATTTTCCAAAGATAGCTCCAACTTCAGTGTGCCTTGCTCACTTGCATCAAAAAGATGACGGAATGAAGTGAACAAACTTTGAGGCTATAAGATTTACAAACTGAGGAAATCGTAATTTCACTACAACAAAATTCCTTACCATTTTAAGGGTGTCAAGATTTCATTCTCCTGTGCTTCCTGGAGGAGCTGGGTAAACCATTTCTTTTAGGACATTGTCAGAATAAGCCCCTCCTAAATTCAGGATGTGAAAAGCTGAGGGTTTCAAAGTTTAGCTCTGGATTCCACTTTTCCAAAAGTTCAGAGGGATCTCTAAAGGTCTAATTTAAGGTCATGTCTGCTTATAATTTAACCATATGTAGCAATAACTGTAATACCTTAAAGGACATTTTAAGGGGCTGAGGGAAGAGGATAAAGTAATAATTGCTGGCTTGTCTTGCATGGTAGTTAACAGCAATGAAGGTGTTTCAACCCAGATCATAACAGTGATGTGTATTATGCTGAATCACATAAAATGAAGTTTGTTTCATGGTTTGAGGGGTGGTTTTGGCCAATAAAATTTTGTTGAAACGTGCATCAAAATTTAATATCCATGTATATGTACATAGAATCATACAGTATTTTAGATCTGAATGTTGTCTGGTCCATTCCCCTGCTCTAGGCAGGGTCAACTTCCTCGTATCAGCTTGCTCCATTTCTTGCCTAGTAAAACTTTGAATACACCCAAGGATGGACATTTCACATCCTGTCTAAGCAGCTTGTTTCCCGCATGGCCATTTTTTTCCCGTGTTTTTTTCCATGTTTTTCCATGCGACTAGGTTTCATGATTTTTTTTTTTTTACTTTACATGTCTGACCCTGACTGGCTTTGAGATAGGTGCCCACCACATAGCTGAACAATAGAAACCCTAAGATTTGCCTTCACAGGTTCAACTCTCAGCCTCTTCCCTGGTGTCATGTGCTCCAGACCAGTTCAGTGGTCCTGCTCTGGACTCACTCCAGTTTGCCAGTCTCTGTTTTACTGGGGGCCGTGGACACTGTGGAGCATCTATAAACTGTTCAATGAAAGAAAAGACTTTTTTGCATTAATAGCCTTTAAAGTAGGACTTCTTCTCTTTAAATAATTGTTCAAAAGAGAAGCTGTAAAATTTCCTCTATGAGTTAATGTTTTTATTCCCATTTAAGAAATAACTGAACTGACGTAAATAACTATATAAAGTTTGCTAATCCAGATAATGGCAGATCTGAAATTGTCAGAAGTCCTGCTGCATATTTTTCCATCCCATGACTAAGTAAAATTACTTATTTTCTTTTTTGGTCACTGAAAAACTGTCTCAGTATCCTTATGTTTATATTTAAGGAAATTCAAAAGCATCTATGTAAATTCTAGATTTTTGTATCTCTGTTATTTGCTAGGTTTCTTTTGGCATTTGACTCCTCTTAGTACAACTGAAAAAAGGCTAGCTTTTACTTTCTTTCGTAGCATTCAGATTATTTTCTTTTAGGTATACCTTCTCTGCTTTTTAATTTGGAAAAATTTTCTCCTTCTGATTCACTTTCCTGTGTACAGCGTTCAAAGATGTGCTGCAGCCACAAGCAGTCTTAGAGCAAACCACAGAACTGAGGGACATATAAGTTACTTCTCACCTGTAAAACCTACATAAACCATGTTTTTACTAACTTAGGCCTTGCCCTTCACTGCAGCCCCGAAGAGAGAAGATGCCATACTAAAGGAGACCCCAGTACTCCTTGTTGGCTTTGGGAGGTTCATTTCAATAGGGGTTGGCTGTATTAAAGAGCCATTTACACTTTGTTGTCAAGGAGAACTTGCCAGGGGACCTAAAGGGTCATTAGCCTCCACTTAGCACCATGCAGTGTAGCAGATGCTTCATGACATGTGACAAGGAAAGGCTTTAATGGTGTGTCAAGAAATCCCAGCCTCATCACTTAATTTTTTACTAATCTGTTGCTGTCTAGCAATTTTAGCCATTTTATTGATAGCTGAGCTTTTACTTATATGTGCCAGTGATGACAGTAGTAGGAAATCAAAGAAGCATTGCTGGGGACATTGCATATTTTACTTCTGCTTTTAGTAATTCATCCTTCTAGGTACAGTGAATTGGTCCTTAAACAAGAAGTAAACTCAGAAATATAAATTTCTTGCACTTTTATAAATTTCTTGGCTTGATAATTGTCTGTACAGGCAAGTCAACCATTTATTTTTTGAAATACCCAAGAATTTCAAGGAGCAGCACAATTGTCAGCTTCCTTTGTGACTATAGTTACTAATGTGTTGTGACCCACAAGTATCAGATGTGACCTACATGCAGTTTCAGGACCCTTCCTCAAAGACAACATGCATGGCACCTCAGGAACAGAAGGATACAGGGACTAGTACTTGTCACAGAGAATGTTCCTTTGTGGGAATCTTTTGTGATTCCTTGTGTTTTAAATACACATAGCACCGGGATCTGAGGAAATACAAACAACAGCACAAATTGCCTGAGGACGTTGTAGGTGACATTTTAAACCCACAAAAACCCCAGCAGAAAGGAAGCCCTAAAAATGAGTTTTGCTGGGTGGACAGTATGTGACTAACTCAGGTTTTACCTGATAAACAGAAAAATTTGTATGGTAGTTTGTTTGAATTTAGCCACTCTTTTAACCATCATGGTGGCCCTACAGCATGATTTTCCCTCAGTTATTTAGACAACTGTCTTCAGTGCTATATAAATCATCTCAATTAATCTGGGAAGTGAAGGTTTCCAAGTAAGAGCAGCCACACCCTGAGGGCATGGCATGTGAGACAGAATGCCTTCTATTTTAGGAATTCTTCCTTTCATCCAAAGAAAATCCCTCAAAAAGTCATGCCTAGCCATCAGGACCCTCTGGATAAATGAGAATTTATTATGTCACCTTGACACTAAAAAATACTGATCTCCATTCTAACTGTGATTATGAAGTGTCCAGTGATGTTTGGTGTTCAGGGTGGACAAAGAGATTTGACCAGCAGCCAGTAGCTATGGAAAGCCTCTATCCAAAGGGTTATTTGCTCCGTTTGAGTGAGGTCAGTTTAATAGTGATTTATTCTTACACTGTGAGAGATTGGAAACTTCTCATAAAAAAAAAAAAGGAGCAATATAATAAACCAAGATGAAAATTCCTACTGAGGGAACTCTTCTTTTAGGATCACTGGGGTTTTACTAAGCAAGATTTTCAAGATTATGAATACATCTGCCTGACTCTTTCTGAAGAGTCTTTCTGAAGAGTCTTTCTCTTTCTGAAGAGTCTTTCTCTTTCTGAAGAGAAATCTTTGCACAAGTATTGAGTAGTGCACGTGTGGAGAGCCCAGCAAGGCCCATTTGTATCGGACCAGCTGCACGGATAGATACCAGATAGTTTTGCAGATGCAGACGAAGTCTACAGATAAGGCTTGCTTTCTCTTCTGGCTGTATGAAAATCTCTGAGGAATCACCAGGGTCCACTTTGTCTGCCCAGGCAAAACTTACAGCTGGAAAAGGGATGTCATGGCTGGGAGAACTAAAATGTACAATATCTCACAGTTCTCCTACTCAAGGTTCCCAGTTATTTTTAGCGTGAATCAGAACAAAATATAGAAATGGTACTACACAGTATTTCTCTACGTGTTTGCAGTCACACAAGGTGTTTCACCTGATTCACAATCACAACTCTGGAATTAAATTCTGGCCTGGATTAAACAAGTATTTTTACTGCTTAATTCACTGGTGTCGAGACTCAGCTATTACCACTTGTATCAAGATTTCCTCTAGAGCTGTTCTGTGATGGAAATGAGTGTTCACGATGAAGTGATTCATGACAAGGTTCTGATGTAGGACAGTAGCTTCTTGCAAATACAGATATTTCATAATAAAAAGAAACACTGTATGTGAAAGAAATGAAGGGGCCATTCTCATTATAGGAATCTGTAACATAATTAGAAGGAAGAAAATGTGCTCGGTAGAGAAGCAGTGAGAAAGAGAGGAAAAATCAATAAATCAAAAGGTAATGGGATCTGCACAGGCTACGGAGCCGTATCTAACAACTGCCAGCAATGGAATGTTTGAGAATAATGTTGTAGCTGTTACCTGGTAAATGGTAAGAAATCTGAGAAATGCAGAGATGGAAATGTAGCAGCTCAGAGCAAAGCCAAGCGCCATACTGTGTGTATCTGCCCAAACAGGGAAAATGTACAACACTAATCCATTAAAAGCTCCCATAATGATAATAACCTAAATTAGAGCAATGCTTTCTGACCTTTGGCATAAACCCCGGAGCCCAGTAGATCTCACAATATGAGAACAGACTTGAGCTGCACACTGAGCATCCAGGCTTTGAAGATGTGGTTTTTCTGGACCACCTCCATTTCAGCTATTGGAGTAACATGCAGGAAGCAGAGAATAGATCCCCTTAGAATAGCATTTACCACTGAAGCAAAAGCAAAGTCACAGTAGATGTATTCTGCATTTTCCTCCTCTAAGGCCTCCCACAGTAGAAGAAAACAGGTAAAAAGCATGGCTGGTTCCCCATCCAGCTGACAGAGTCCGCAGGGCGTGCCATCAGATGACATATCTTTTCTTATTACCTAGGATTTTAGCTTTTGTTTGGGTTTGATGATATTTTTGTTTGCTTTTTGTTCTGGAATGCACAAGTAATTTTAAAACTGTTTCAAAGAAGAAGGGGGAGTACATTTGAATTATCTAGATTTTTCTTTTCTCTTTGCAAGAAAGGCTATGGAATTTGGCATTTTAACCCAGCCTTGCCTGATGTGATCACAAACACAGTTAAATTTTTATTAAAATGTTTTGAATCTTTCAAACATGATATTGATAACTGAAGTGGAGCAAAGAGACAGTAGCATCTGGTTTTAATGAACATGGTCTGCTTATACTTGAAAGCAAAACCATGCAGGAAAAGACTGGAAATTCTTGTTCAGAGAATCAAAGTGCAATAGTGTTTTTCAATACCTGACATCTGTATGCTTAGAATGACCTGGGTGACTTCACTCAACCAATTGTTCATATTTTTTAGATTAAAATGTCTTATTTAGATCTGAAATATATTTGGTGCTCTCTGTTTTTCTTTTATTTTCTTTTCAGCCTGTTGTGTACTTCTTTCTTTCTTTTTGTTTGTGTACTTATCAAAGCTCATTGCTTTGAGCTCTATCATACCCTTGGTGACCTTCTTCAATATAGTATGTATCAAACTATTTTTATTTGGAAATGAGTGTTCCTGTTACTATATTGTAGTCTAAACAAACGAGGCAACACTTTGTGGAGATATTTTTCTCCTAAGTGTATTAACACGTGTAAGAACAGAATTGCCTGAAACAACCTCCTAAGCTGCAGGCCCATATAAAAGCCAACTCTTTCAGCGGAAATTGTCAGGGCATTGTCAAAATAGATTTGCAAGAGGCTTCCCTGCCTCACTGCCTCCAACTCAAGTTAGTTAGGAGCATTTCAGCCCAGGCTTTTCATGGACATGCTGCAAACTGTAAGGATTTGAATGCCTTTTATCAGAGTAGATAGAATGTACTACTACAGCTTCCTACATCTTTTCTAGGAACTCAGCTAGCTTATGTGAGGTGAGTGAATGTGTTTGGAAATGCAGTCTAGATATCTGTTCAGGTTTTGTACTTTGAGCTCTGCCCAGTCAAGATGATGATGATGAAGAATTTTTATATCCCAACCACTTTCTCTGTCACTGTCCTCACAGCTAAATCCTCTCTCTCTCTTGGATTCAGAGAAAGAATCACTGAGGTTTCTAGCAGAAAAATATAAGGCTGTGAATAATCACAGGAAAGATGTAGTGGACACTTTTCATATTACAGAGAATTTTAATACGTGGTAAATGCATTTAACTGTAAAGAATACAACAGGTCCTTGTAAATGGTAATTTAAATTCCATTTATTCCCCTTCTTCCATTCAACTTATTTTAGCGTAGTATCGTCCTTATACTGGTATTTGAATTCAGAATAAAGGTTTAGAAAATAATAAATGCTTTTGACCATAAGCACCTACCCATTGTCCCCATTTTGAAGTTTTTCACATAAAAGGCAGAGAATAAGTGGCCCAATTAGTTAGCAATATCTAAATTCCTAAAGTTTTCAGCTTTGAAAGCTGTAGTAAAAGTGGCTTTCAGTTACCACTAATAGCTCCTTGGAATCCTTTTGTTTTAGTCCCAAAGCTGAGAAATCAATGAGGTTGGCCAGTTTGATTAAATAGTTTTCTGAAGTCAAACTATTGTAAAGTTAGCCTTTAAAAACAAATATGCTGCATCGCCTTTGACCATTTACAGTTTTTCTTTGGCTCCACCAAGCATGTGGATGTCTAATCAGGGGATTATCAAGTAGACTAGAGAAATATAACAAAGTTCTGTGCTCCAGTAAATATTTGTATAGCACAAGCCTGGAGAAAGTCCTTGTTATATTTTACTGTTGATAATTTAATAACTCTGTGGCACGCCTGAAATTGTACAGTAAATGCAGGATGTGTCAAATGAGGCATCCTGTAAAATTTAATAACCTCGTACTTAACGTTGATGTGCATACATGGGTAGGTAACACTGTCATTGGAAAATATGTTTTGCAAGTAATATTCAGGGCATTTATTTGAATTTTGCCAGGAAATAAAGTGAGCAATCGCCTTCCAGCTGATAGTTAATAGCAATGACAACGTAAGTGACAAACAGAATAACTCATGCAGAAATAGTCCAGTCTATCAAATGACCATGAGGCCAACCAACAGATTTCATGGAACAGTCAAAAGATCTGTGATTTCCTCTTGCTGCAGAAAGTAGACCATTCAGTAAACAATTGATAAAATGAAGGGAATCTGCGTTGCTTGTGTTTAAAGGATAGCATACAGCATGCTGTCTGCCACAGTAGTTTGTTTGCACTGAAATTAAGCAATAGTGATTGAGGCACAGAGCATTTCCTGGGGATTAATGACCGTCTGAGAGGAGCTGATGGCCCAAGGAACATCCTGGCCATTAACCCCAGCCAGTCATTAATCCAAAGGAAATGCCCTGCCCCAAGATCTTTATTACTGTTAGAAAATGAAAATGAGGAAAAAACAAACCTGTAAGGACCTAGGTATTTGTTGTGGGTGGTGAGGTTTCAAATTATTTTGTGTATGCAGATTTTGATAAAACAAATACCTTACCAGTTATTTAGCTGGAGTGCTTGGTTCTCTCTAGAGCATCTTGGTATCATCTAGACCTGCAGAGGCAAACTAGAAAAACATGATCTTTTTTTCACCTGTACTAATCTTTTTCTCAGTATGGAATGCAACTTATGTCTAATTCTAATGTGATTTAATTAAGGTCAGTGTGTACTTTAAATAAGTGTCTGTATTGTTTTAAGAATTTAGAATAAGTGCTGGCAGAGCAACAACCAGGCCTTGACACTGCTCTTGTTATATTTAAACCCTTCTTTTCCTAATAATGGAAGCAATGGACCATCCATACCTTTATAAGCAAAAATAATTGTAAATGTGAAATGGTAAAAAATTATTGTTCAGAAAGTGAATGTATTTGATTTCTTGAGGTAAATTGTAGGTTCAGTTCTTGGATATTTGTTGTTTCCTCTGTGTTTTCCTGAGCTGAAGAGCACTTCAGAAAATTAAAAAAAAAAAAAGATGGCTGTTCTTCAAATATAAATTTATTCTTTCCTCTAATATGAAGTGGGATTACATCTGCTTTACAGCCTATAGGAAATTTGTAAAATTTTTTTTCAGGAAACACTGAAACCATTGATATATATATATATATACTACTGTGATATGCTTTCATTAAGTAAAATGATCCAATGTTAACATAAATCACAAACTTAATTTCTTAATTGACAGACAAATTTTGCTTCCTAGACTACGCTGTAATTAGGGTTAGATGGTTGCATTAACTCTTCATGCTTGCAGCACTGGTGGATCTGGGGAACGTATGTTAGTTGGGACTAATCAGACTTAATGATCTACCTCTGGCCACCTTTAATGGGAAGAGAGAGGCTGGGATAGAAGTTGCAGTGAGGTAATTTAGTTTCATGACATACACTAACCTATAAAGGCCAGAGATTTGCTATACGATTTTCAATTTTTTTGTGGAGGTATGCTATAGCACAACTGGATACGGGAAGATTTTTTCTTCTTTTATTAAAAGGCAGATTTATGGAGTCCATATAGTTAAAAACAAATTTAATTACTACAGATTTGCAAATAAAAATTCCTGTGTAGGTGAATCCTAAGAATTTGGCATCAATATGAGGAAAACAAATTGACGAAGACAGAGGTCCACAGAGATTTTGAGGCAAGATCCCTATTTTTTTCTTTTAATTCCCTTGTAACTATAATACAATCCAAATTAATTTGTTGTAAAGATATGTTGTGCTTTCTGTATGTCATTAATTTTATATCAAAGTAATATGAATTATGCATTATTTTCAAAAATGAATGTTAAACTATACATGGCTATAGTTGTGGGAGGATTTCCTGGGGGACTATAGTGACTGGCTTACTGCCAATCAGACGGAAAACTGAAATCCTATCCTTGCATTTTCATCCATATAAGTATGTATATGTGGAACAGAAATCTTCTAATAAAGAGCTCTTCATTCTAGCCGGCAAAGTTAGAAGTTGGTGCAACAGATAGCTTAGCTAGAAAAATTTTGACTTCAACTAAAGTGTTATTTTGAGGAGAGAAGGTAAGTAACCTTTGCAGCAGTGCAAGAACAGAACAGTCACTGAACATCTTACAATTATACTTTATTTCTTACTTCTATCCATTTACATCTAGAAGATATGCTTTATTTTAAACCAGATTTATTTATTTAAACTCCAAGGAGTCCTTAACAAATGTTATTCATGAGATCAGACAGGATAATTGCAATGGTTTGTTGTGTCCTATTAACCTGCTCCTAGGTTGTTGTGCAATGCTGAGAAAATTGCTTTTCCCTCATTCTGTAGTGTCTTCATTTCTAAAAAAGAGGACCATATAAATACTTATATTTTATTTGGAATTCTTCAAAGGGAACCAGGCATATAATTTAAGAATATTTTGATAAAATGACCTTTGTTGTATATGTCATTGATACAAAGATTTAGCCATTAGTTAAACAGTGCTAAGAAAGCATTAACTCGTAAACTTCAGTAATTATAGTGCTGAAGCTCTGGAGAAAGATTTTCACATAAATATATTCTTCAGGTTAGTAGAATTTGCAGTGAATTTACTGGGACCATGAATAAATGTTTATAATGTTGTACCTGAATATACTTTTCATCTTCTGTTAACATGGAAAAGAACATTCAAATGACTGTGAAGATATTGGGACTTGATTCAAAACCTATGGAATTTGCCCTGTTTGGTGGTGAGGGTCTTTCAGTTAAACTTAACTGGGATTTGGATCAAGATTCTGTTTTGGAATCTTTAGTCTTGTATGGATTTTAGAGGCATTTCCAAACTAGTACAGATTACAGCAGAATTCTTTGTTTTCCCTGCTTTATACTGACTACAAAAGGAATTACTTGTGTTTGGGTACTTGACATCTCATTATTTCCTTTAGAACAAGAGCTATTGTAGATGTAGAAAGCTGCATAAATCGGGTTTGTAATAAATATAGTTTAAATCAGTATGTTATGCAGTAAAAGTGGAAGAAATGGTTTAATATATAATAGTATAATGTATTAAAATGTATATATTTTCTAGCAAAAATAATTAAATAATGAAAACAGCTTATGAAGAGGAAAAAACTAGTTTCAATTTGAGTTCTTATTCCTCTCCTACTCAGGATGCTATTCGTTAGGAAAGACCTTCAAGTAGTGCTAAACTCAGGGAATATATAGTAAATGATAGTTTAGCACTTGCAAATCTAAACAGGATTTTCTATGTTGTGAGAAACACAAAGATACTAAGGTACAAGCAATTTCATTTCACACTGAGGGCCAGATCTAAAAAGAGGCCAGAGCTCACTACTCCATACTGCCATTCTGTGCTTGTGGCCAGTGCAGTAGACTGAAACAGTAATATTATTTATGAATGGAGAAAGGCCTTGGAAGGCACCAGAGCCATTGAGCATGTAGTTATTCAGGAGAGAGGGGAGAAGGCAGAGGTGCATGTTGAATAAGATGTTTGAGAGGTAAGCACTTGGTTCTGGTAGAGCAGCAGAAGTCCCTCTCCCAGTATAACTTCAAGTATAACTTCAAGAATAAGGTTTCAGTAGGGTTTCTTCAGTGTTTGGTTTGTTGTGTTTTTGTTGGTTTGGCTGTGGGTTCTTTTGTTATCATTTTTAAAATCTTCCAGTGGCCATGCCAACCTCCAAAACAATTGAGATGTCTATTATCAGTGCTCACACACTGTGCATGGGAAGTACAGAGTTCCTCTTCCATTTTAGAGGACTCAGGTTTTTCCTCTGCTGTGATTGGTAGAGGCCACTTTTGTCTCTGAGGGATTAAAGGAACGCTAACTCTTTCTTTGAGTCTTGGCTACTATGGGTGAACTCCTTGGAGCAAATATGAACAGTGTTGTCAGACGTGATGATGAAGCCTTCCCTCTAGTAGCAAGAGACCTAGGAGCTTGCCAGTGCTGGAATTATTTGTTTATGGGCTTACTACTTTTTTTCTCCCTGAAAATTATATATGTATACTGTTCTTGAAACATGAGACAATGCTCCAGCTCCACACCTTTTCCTGTTGTTTTCTAGTCTTAGAACAGAAACCTTCAAACCTTGATTTTTCCGAAACAGCTTTGTCACAATGATTCTTGCTGCTCTTCATATACACACATCCGTTTGTTTTCCAGCCTGCAGTGAGAACTTCCTTTGCAAAGAATTTGAATCCTTTTTAGGCAGAGGATAGAGGATTCTGCAAGTACTGAACTAGTTATAAAAAGTTGTGGTAGTCTAACCTTTAACCATACCTTAAAAAACCAGAAGCTGTAGTTACTATTGCATTGGTTTTGGAACCTGATCTCCAATAGCTATGCTCTGTCTGGTCAGAGATCCTCGGGATGCTCGAGGTTAGGCAGGAACTAAGCTCTGAGCTGCTCTGCTCTGTGGTAACTGATGTGTGTAAAGGCAGGCATGAAAGCAGCAATGGAGGTGCTCAGGACTCTTAAAAATGAAAACTGAAGTACTTTTAGAGTTTGATTATATTTGGTGCAGCTGAATAGCCTTTTCCTGATTGCCTAAATTCTCTCTGAATTTCAATTATATTTCTTCACCTTTTCTTGCATCTGACCATGACTGTTCACTGAATAAAGATCAAAATCACACCTTGCACAGTTACCATATATGGCAAAAATCCATTTCTTTTGGGTCTCCTTTTAACATCAAAGCACTGGAAAGAGCATCTTCATAGAGTTCACTGACGTTCTTTAACAGGGTGGTCTGTAAATAGTCTAAAGGTTTGCTTACTGTATTGAAGTACAGGACTTGCATCACCAGCACACAGTCCATTTCTTTTCTTAATTGGGAATCGCAACATATTTTGGGAAAAGAAGGGAAATGCCAATTATCAGGTGCTAATATTTGTCTCAGAATGTAAAGCAGTTAGTCTGAACTGTGCCTATCTGTACAGAACATACTGACCTTCTCAAAGGTCTTTTTCTGTGGCCTGAAACAGTTCTCACTTTGTCTTCAAAGTAATAAAACCAATTCTAAACCCATATTGCTGATCTCAAAATATGTCTCATTTGTCAGTCATGCAGACAAATGAACTGTAAACCAGAACAAAAAGAGACCAAACCAGTGTGAAAAACTCATTTTCTGCACACAAGAAGGAAACTGGAAGTATAGCCTTTGGAATAACTGTTTTCACTATATGTGTAAGTGAAAGCTAAGACTGTCTAGGGACCAGCAACTCACACACTGAGATTTTTGCACCCTGAGAAAAAGATGCAGTGTGTTAATTTTGGTGAGATAAAGATACAAAAGTCAGATAGATGCTGTTAAAATATGTTCCGCCTATTTATCAGGGCACAGAATAGTTGTAAAATCCTGCTAGAATTCTCTCTCAAGTAAACTCTCTCTCTCATCATCAAATAAAACATTTACAGGGCCAAGCTTGTAGCCATAAATGTGCTCCTGTGTTAAACATAGCTACCCTTTCGAACCATCTCAAGATACTTCTGTATCTTGAGATGTAAACTCTCATTTTCAATTTGTGATAGGTGTTGGAAACAAGAGGGTATCTCTTTCCATATATATTAATCCGTGTAACTTAATTCTGCAAGATGGCACACATTTGCTCATGGGTTAAGATTATAATTGCATTTCAAAGCAGTTCTCTTGAAACATTCTAAAACAGATTATGTTCTTAAAAACTCTGTTCTTTACTTTGCATGTTTTAGTACTACATCCCATTAAAGCTGTGTTTGAAGTTACTAGGATTTGTTAAAAATTTGATCATGCCTAAGCAGATAAGAGATTATATGCTTTATGTATATATTTGAAGGATTTGTTCCAGCTTGGATACAGTGTATTAATTGGCCACCTACAGTGAGCAGCAGTGTTTAATATTTAGAACCCTTTTCCTCATTGTTTTCCAGGCAGAAGAGCATGTAAGTATTCTTTTAACTAAATTTGCTAACTTTCTGGAACACATTTAAACAATGTGTGCTACTTGTGTCATATTACATTAACTTCACTTCTACAGACAGGTTGTATACATATGTAATAAATAGCCCCTCAGGGATCAGATCTAGATTAACTGAGAAAAACGTACTCTGCTGTACATTAAGTAATTTACAATATCTCAGTAAACATTAGAAAAGACATGTTTGTCTCACCAGAACAGGTTAACAGTGCCTGCAGACTCAGTAATGATTGTAGAATGTTAAACTATCAAGTGGAAAGTTATAATCACTTTAAATAGTCTAATTTTTTCCCCTAAAACATCAGACTATCTGGAGTTTGATACCATGATGTGTGTAATAACACTGAATGTTTATGGTACGGATTGAAAGTAGTAAAGAAAGACACCAGTTCTGCAAAGGATCTAAACAGAGTGACTTAAAACTGAGAGGGAGGCTTGGAGAGAAAACTTGTTTAAGTGGGTAATCTTTTATTTAAATATTATTCCTTTTAAATTAAATTACAATATCTGCAGTTAGAGATGAAGCATGTTTTAGGCATGCTAGTTTTATTTACATATCACAAAATCCCTGTAGCCTCTCTATCATCTCAGATCTGCCTGATAATTATTTAAATAAGGTGTTCTAAACTGTTCTATCTCTGCCTTTGGTTTTTATTGCCCCAGTCCCAATATCATTAACAAAGAGTGTTCTAAGTAATAAGAGTGTGAAGGTTAATTCAGCAAGCCTCAGATGCTTAACGTGGATATTCATTACAACTCTAGAACTTGTTAGATTTTCCAGATACTGAAGAAAATAACATATATATGGGGTACAACAAGAAGTAAAAATAGTCTTTTGTTCATGTTAAATCCATGCAGCTGTTGGCTGCAATGATTGGCTGTGTAGATCTCAGTTATCCCTAAAAAAGGAGCACTCACCACAGAGCACTCATGTAAGCTTAGGATAAACCACATAATATAAGAAGTGCAGTGATTTCAGAATTTAGCCTTGCTGCCTTGCTTCTGATACACAGAAGGAGATAGAAAGGAGGTTAAATTCCAAATGAGGAAGCATGTTTAGAATTCTGTCTTAATTGATCATTTAAGGACAATCATCTTAATTGTTTAATTACATTATTTAACTGTCTTAAACTCAGGCAAGAGGCCCACCAGCATAGAGAAATAACAAACTGTAGTAAGAGTGGCTGGAGCAGAGGACCATAAGCCCTGGATTCTGGAGAAGCCATTTAACACTGTTTGCTTGTCCTGAACTAGAAATAATAAATACTTCATTATACTCAATCATTGGAGATCCTAAGACAAGCAACACAGTATTACAAATAATCATTATTATTTCATTATATATTAGCTTTGCAACGAAAACAACCAAATGCTTTTGTACGTGGAGTAAAGGTAATTCAATATGCATTATGTAGGAATACCTTAATGTATATTAATTGCGTATGAAAATGTTAAAGCAACTGAAAAGCAGTTGATGCAAATGTTCATAAACATTGTGGCTATTAAGTTAAAGACCAAGGTGTTGTATTCACTTAGTCATGTAATTTGATCTTACAGGAGGAGCTTGATTCATTGTACATGTACTGTTTGAGGGGAGAGAAAAAGTACAAGTAACTGTAAAAGGAAGAGAAAGTAGAGCGAGGGATGGACATATTTGAAGTTCAGAGCACGGGGAGGTTGGTGAGGGATAGTCGTGTAAAACTGGTATCAGTTGGGGTCAGAATCCCTGTGTGCACTTTGTTTCAGGTAGGCCTGACTCTCTATGCTGTCCTGTTCCACTGGTCTGCAAAGAACTATGGAAAAGACACATGCATTTGTTTGTCAGCTGAAGACCTGACGTTGTGACAAATATGCCAGGCTTTGAGAGAAGCTTGAAAGTGGAGTTCAGTGGAATTTACCTGCGAATGCTTTGTAGCTGTCATCTGCAACTGAGTGAATTTTGTGCTCTCTTTGTTTACTTTCTCCTTTCTATCCAGGGAATTACTGGCATCCAAGACATAAGTGTCAATAACTCAATATACAGGTTCATCAGTTATTAAATACAGTGCCTTTATTAAAAGAAAAAAATAGAGGAAAAACAGAGAGGGAAAAGTGCTTTTTAGAGCGATATTAATAACTTTAGAAATTAGTGGCTTTGATTTTTAAAGAGTACTGAGTTGTATCTTATCATACCAAAAATAAGAAAGTAAATTAGAAACCTACCATGAACTCAAGAATTATGTGGATACAATCCCTGTTACTTTAAAGTGAGATATAAATCCAGAGATTTCTCATGCCATCATTTTGTAAATAATTACAGTTCTGCTGAATCTGTTGTATAAAGTTTACATGGGAGGTTCAGTGCACCCTTGCTCTTGTTTAGAACTTTGCGAACCACCAGAGAGATGTTGACATATGGCTGCACTGTTTTAGTGCACGAGACATCTACTACAAGGGAGCATAATAAACAGGAGCATAAAGACAGGTTTGTGCAAGCAGTTTGGATTGACCTTTTTGGCAGCTGAAATCCATCTTGAGTACATGGTGCTGATGTGGACAGACATGTAAACCTCATCTTGTTACCACAACTACCAGTTTTACAAATATATTCCAATGCTCAAAATGTATATCATTCCAACTAAAGTAATTTCAAATGGGAGCGGGGATGCAGCAGCAACAATTCACAATAAGACAAAGCAGAAACTTTCTCTTAAGTTTGTGGAACTGCCCCTGTTGATAAATACAGAGTTAGATAAGTGTGTTTTACACCAATAGGATTTCTTACAATCATTTCAGGGTGATGGCTTATTTAATGTATTTTATGTATTTTTTTCCTAGCTAAATATTTGACTAACTGATATAGTATTTTAATTTTTGCATTTAAAAAGAAAAATCTACTTTTCAAAAAGCAATTTTCCATATTAGGATTATTTGTATAAATACCTTTTACTGTTGAACAACAATATCTGAATCTGGTCTACAGCAGGATTCTTAGAAACAAATGAATACCATTTTAACACATTTTTGTAAAAACATTTTTGAAAAAACACTTTCTGCCATTTGAAAAGTATCTAACATAGCTAAATTTAGTTTTATTTTAACAAATTTTAGCCTACTGTTGCATACCAAGGTATGAGCCTCTTTGTACAGCTCTAGTAGTGTTGGATTCAAGAATACAAAAGAATTTTAAGGTTTAATCTTAACTGATGGGATGTAGGCAAATGGCACTTCGCAGCTTTATGTGCTGCTTATGTTGTCAATAATTTCCTGCTAAATTAATGGAAGCACTATGCACATAATCTGTGGATATTGCCCATAAGTTCTAAATAGTTATGCAATAATTAAAGAATACACCCATAACTTGTGAACATACTTACCTATAATATTGCAAGTAGCATACTTCTAACAGTTCTCCTAAATTTATCAACTCACCAGTTAGTAAAATCCTGAGATCAACAAGAGTAAGATGAAAAAAAGGGGGTCTTTTTGTAACATTAAGGAACAGTGAAGATGCAGAGGAGGGTAGCAAAAGGGTAATTACACAATTAGGCACAACAGAAAGGCTGGTTAGCATGAGATACTCTTTATCTTGAGTATCACAAATCCAACATGGAATAGGAATCTTTAAACCAGGAGTGGCTGGTACTATCTCAACATAACCACACCCCTAGCTTTACCTTTGAGTTTTTGTAAGACCTTTTCTGGAAAGAGAGGCTATATTTTATATGTGTGCGTGCTTGTGTGTGTTGGAAAATACTGATAAGATAGTAGTCCAGACTACTTGAAATTTAGTGCACACCTAGTCACACTTAATACAGAGTTATAAAGTGAGCAACACCCTTCTTATATTGAAGTGTTGTTGCTGTGTAAACTGTTTTTCATACTGTGTTGTAATAAATACACACTCTGTTAATCTCTTATTTTAAAGTACAGAAAGCATGTACAGAACCTTTAATGACTGACCTACCCAATTCATGCAGCATGTGGTAGTGCACTCTTTCATATTTCTTCAGTACAATTAGTAGTACTCTGGTTTTGTCTGGAATTTGTGGCCTGAAAGTGGAAAGGTATTTAGTATCACAGATCCAGCCTTGAAATTTGAAAATGTCAGGGTTTTTAAGTCAACATATTCACAGAACTGTTGAGGCTGGAAGGGGTCTCTGGAGCCAGGGCTCAAGCTGTGGCACCTGGAGCCAGCTGGCCAGGACCCTGTCCAGACAGCATCTGAATATCCCCAAGAATGGAGGCTCCACAGCCTCTCAACCTGTGCTCGTGCTCAGTCATCCTCACAGTTAAACCTCTGAGGTTCAGAGGGAACTGAAGTTTCTGATGTTCAGAGGGAACTTCTTGCATTGTCCTTTCACTGAATACCAATATAAAGAGCTTTGCTTCATCTTCTATTTACCCTTCCACCAGGTATTTATATACATTGATAAAACACACCGACACACCCCTCTTCTCTAAGCCGTGCAGCCCCAGCTCTCTCTAAGCCTTTACTGGCATGGGAGATGCTGGTATTCTTTATAGATTCTCTTATGTCGGTTGGTTGGCACTGCATAAAGATGGGACTTATGCTCTTATGCTGTTCATGGGGCTTGGTCAGTGAAGATGGAAGACCCCCTGTTTGCCCAGGAAAGCTTGTGTCTCTCAGGATTTCTGTGAGTTGTGTTTTGCTGTTGATGGTACCCGTTGGTACAGTGGAGAATAAGTTGTCAGATACTATTCTTATTTAAACATCCTGAATCTGAAGTTCACTTGCAACGGTGGAAATATGGTATACAATGGATATCAATGCAATTGTTCTGGCTGTTGTGTATTTTAACCCTCACTCATTTTTTCATCAGTACATCTGAGGACAGAGGCCTGGTACTATGTTGCTGATAGCACATATTATTTAAGGATTAAACCATTTCCTGATCTCTCTCTCTTTTTTTTTCTCAGAAAGGTAAAAATACATGAAAATGTCTGTATTCTGGGAATGGGAGAGCTAAACTCAATTGAATACTTGGATTGAGGTTTGGTTAGGATGGCAGACAGAGATGGAAAATGAGAGGGGAAGGTTAGCCTTTTCTCCCTCACCTGAACCTTTTAGGTTCCCTTCTGCTTGCCTTGAGAAAGCCTTTCTTCCCTTCCCTTACACATACTGCATTACCCTACCCTGGGCTCATGCCAGGTTCTGGAGAGCATGTATCCATGCCAGATTCTGGAGAGGGAATTTGGCCTCACAATGTTTGCATTGTGTTTGTTCATTACAAGCAAGGATGCTTTGAAAGCAGCCGCATTTGAATCTGTAGCTGTCCTTGTATTACATAGGGCTATGAAATGTTCTATGTTGCTGATGTTCATACACATTCGGACAATGCAAGTATATTTATATGGTTTTAATTTTAAAATCATTGAAGTGGTATCCTTGGTTCTTGCTGCTACTGGAGTCTAATATTGCTGTCCTCACTTGAGCAAATCTCCCAGTGAGATCAACATGAATTCTGCCTAAGGAAAAGGTTAAAAATTTGGCTTATAATGGCCAAAAAGGAGCTGTGCTTCACACAGCTTCTTTTGGTTACTGCATCAGTTTGAAATCTCAAGTATTAGAGATCTTTTGATCACTCCAATTTCAGGAAGAATACTCTATATGAGCTCTAAGAATGTCTTTAACTGGTGGGGAAAATGCGTGTATAAAGATGTTAAAAGCTGGCTGTTCCACCGGTATGAGTGAAATCTTAAATTTTACACAGTTCTACATTTTTCCACTGAGGGATTTTTATTTATTATTATTCTGGTTAAAGTGGTACTTAATCCATCAGTAAGAATTCCATGATAAAATTCAGGCTGTGCCTTGGGTGACCTGTCAGAAACCATATATCTTATTGCTAGGAATCTTGTGAGACTTGGGATTTGATTTTTCTCCTGCACATATATGAGATGTCTTTGGCAAAGGTCACATAAGTTTTAACCCACAATATTAAGTCACAAATGAAATGGATTTAAGTGGTCTTGCCCTGCTCCCCTGTGAGTGCTTGCTCACATCTCAAAACCACCGTATAATTTGTCACAATTCAACATGATTATCTGTCTTTGCTCAGGAGGACTGTAATAGCTAAAGAGTATGTTATATTGCAGGTAAGGATATAGGATTACTGGTAGAGCTGATTGAAAGAGCTTTCTAAACTCTGGTCTAAGTCTATCTGACCCTAGCTTACTTTCTTTTATTTCCTCTTTCTTTTTGTTCTGTTGTCCTTTTGCTTTTTAGGTTTGTTTTTATATTTTTCTTTACTGGTGTTTTTTGGATTTGGGGGGAGGGTGAGTGTTGTATTAAAAAATACCCTAGATTGCACCAAAAATGCCAACCCAAAATAGGATAGGAAACAAAAGTTCAGCTGACAGTGCATAAATAGACCCAGCAATCTTTGATTCAGCTGTCCTTCCCGCTCAACACAGTTTTTCAGCATGTAGACAGTGAAGCATGTAAATGTTATTTTCTAAACACTGCATGTCCAAATGATCTAGATGGGATCATGGAACAGAACATGGTTTGAAAAGCTGCTCTCCCACCCACTCCCCCTGCCCGCCCCACCGGGGTGCTTTGAGAAACAGGGCATGTTCTAGTTGCCAATCAAGCTGTTATGTAAAGTCTCACTAAAGTTCAGTGCACTTTTGAAAGTATTTTGGGGTTTGGTACATTTTAAAGAAACACTCCTTAGCATAATGAGCTGTGCATATCTTCTCCATGTTCATTAGTTGCATGCTAATGGCTATGTTTAAAATTCCTTCTTATCTTGTTTTCTGATTGATGGGAACTTGAACCAACCTCTAGACTTTCAGACCTTGCTCAGTTACTGTCATTTTCATTGGCAGAATAAATCATTTGTTGTGAAAAGTATTGTGCACTATTTTGATTCCTTGTTCGGTCGTATATTTTATATTATTTATCAACATCTATTTTGATTTCCATGGGTATCTGATGAGGTTCTGTATTGTATGACAGCTTCTATTATTTAACAGAATACAGGATTTTTACCTTCTGCTGTTGCAGCATAGGACAAAGGAATTGCATTTTTAATTTCTTTTTATTTTTTCTCTGCTTTCTTCTTTGCTGTAGCTGCTTGGGTTAAAAGACAAACAAACAAACAAATCTCTGTGGACTTCAAAGAGATCAAATTTTTTTAAAAAGTAAATTCTTAAAGCTAGGCTGTTTTGCTGTGTTTCTCTCCTGTTTTTCTTTTCTTCTTTTTTTTTTTTTTAATTCTGAAAAGAAATAGCAGGCTGTAGGCACTGCCTGTGGCTTGCTAGCCTTGCTTCTTGTGTGGTCTGTGCAGACTTTATGATTTATTCAGCTAATGGGAAAGGAGCATGACCCCCAGTGGCCACAGAAAGAGAGCTGCATGTGGGTTTAATGCTTTCACCACAAAAATGTCTGCTATGACTAAGCTGTGTGGCTGAAGTCACTGTCTGAATGGTGCTAAAAAGGAACTTAGGCATTAAGTGTGCACTATTTACTATAGATTGGCTCTTGGGATTAGGCCAAGGGTTTCTTACTCAGTTTCAAAGAATAGCATGGAAGCTGCTAGGAAAATTAGAGCTGTGCAATTTATTTTTACCAGTCTCCCCAGTGAGTGACCCAGTGAAGGATCTGCCTCATAA
This sequence comes from Atrichornis clamosus, assembly GCA_013400975.1. Taxonomy (NCBI): domain Eukaryota; kingdom Metazoa; phylum Chordata; class Aves; order Passeriformes; family Menuridae; genus Atrichornis; species Atrichornis clamosus. The sequence goes on from WBMZ01005366.1 coordinate 81,601, forward strand.
CACTTTTTTCATCAGTTACCAAAGAGCAATTCAAAATGTACTGGTTTGCTCGTGAGTTTTACGGGGCTTATTGTTTACATTTTCCCATCTCCTACTTTTCTTCATGTTAATGTGACTTTCTAACAATGTTTTTTCTTCATAAATTGCTTAGAACTGTAAAGAAGAACAGGTTTGGACAACATTTGAGCATCATCGCTTGAGAAAAGTTATGCTGCAATCTCTGATTAAAAGGATGAAACTGTGGGCTAGATTAGGAGTCTGCCCCTGTCCTTGCTCAAGAGAATGGCAAAACCACAAATGCTTCGTTGGGAAGAAATTGAAATCTTCTGTTTTATGATGGCAGCACTGCCACTAGTTTTACTTGATTTTGTTGATTTTCAAGGGCAGGTTAAAGTGTTCTATGTCTATTTTCCTACTGATAGCTAACTCTTCTCATGGATATATTAAAAACAAAACCACTACCACTACCTATATTGAGAGAGAAAAATGTAAAGTGTTTTGTAGTCTTTAGAAAGCATTTAGAAATTCTGCTTTCGCAGCACTAATATCCTTCTTCATGCTATTCATGAAACCCAGTGGAACATTAAAAATTAATCACAGACACTTTGCTAGTGGTTTTGTTTGTTTGTTTTCTGAAAAATATTCTTTGTTATCTGAAAATGATGAGCACATCTCTTAAAAACTAAATATTCAAGAGAATGAGGGGGAAAAAATTACAGAGCTCTATGAACTTACATTCAATATTCCTTCCATCCTTTCACAGTCAGATTTTGGTCAGCTCCAGCAACTATAACTTCAGCATAATTAAAAGCAAGATTTGTTGCTAGTATTTAGTTAAGTTATTGAAAGCATGTAGAGAAAGAAAAAAAATCTAGTCTAAAATGTATTATGTTCTTTTTACTATCAAATATCTGACAAGGTAAAAGGAAAATGGGAAAAATTTAAATTTAACAAATTTTATATAAATCACAATACTTAATGTGTATGTCTTTGCACTTTGTCTTGCAGTCTTGTAGATTTTTGTCTTGTAGCCAAAGTTTGAAAAACTAGATGACAAATGGTAAGATCCTAAATTGTATTTCTGCACAGAAGCATCAGTTACTATAAATGCTGGGAATCCACAAAACAGAAGTCACCGAAGGGAAAGAGTACTGTGAGTGTTTTGCAGTTTTGAAATTCAGGCCATTTTTACTTAGAAGTATTACTGGGAAAAAAAGTCATGCAACATTTGTTTTTGAAGAAAGTAAAAGGTGGACATCACTTGAAAGGTTATGTATATAGGAGAATATGGTGAATTATTTGATTAAAAATGCTTAGTTGAAAAAGACCAGATATATTACTTTTACATTTTTAAAAGAATGCAATTGAGTTTTGCATTTTCAAACAATCTTTCCTATGTACATCTTTTGTTTTAATGAATTCCAAAACTTCGTTTGTACCTTGTCAGGTGAAACCCCTGAAAATAAGTTAAACTGAAACAGTTTTTAAGAATCCTTTTTTACCTTTAGACAGGAACTGAAAGAAGTTATTCATAGAGTTCTATGTCACAATCTTAAGGCACAGAGGTTTGAAATTTTTGCTTGACTCTGGTTTTAAGTTTATCCTTCCTGTCCGGTTTTCTGGGATGTCTGAAATGAGGTTATAATTCTCAAGGTGGAAGACTTCCTGCTGTGCTTAGTTTGTTCCTGATTCTTGCACAACCAGGAAGAAAAAATGTGAAGAAATGAGCAGTGATGCCATTATCTAAACACAGCAATTTGTGAAAATGGCATGAGGGGGTTCTGCAGTAGAGGATTAGGCCTGGTTTTAACCTTATAAACGTTTGTGTTTCGTGCTTAGAGGAGGGCCCTGACTTCATGCTGCTCTGTAAGCCAACACTAGAATGATGATGTGGTGATTGTACCATAAGAGAATTTGAAAAGCCATTGCTTTGGGTTATACAGAGCATATTTTCTGGGCTGCTGTACATTGTGGAGAAGTTCCCCTCTGCAGGCGATGGGGGATGGTAAAGAGAACTGTACAAGAGCAGTGGGAATAATAATGCTAAAAGTCTCCTTACCTACAGCAAGCAAACTGGTGTGTGTGGTGTGCAGCACAGATGCCTTGTCAGCAAGAGGCAGGGGAGAGGACAGCTGGATGTATCTGGCGTGCAGGTGTTTCAGCTGGTATTCACACTGGCTACTGGAAAACAGATTTTTTTTTCTCTCTTTTTTTTTTTTTTTAATTTCTTTTTCTGGTGGAGGAGGAAGAGACAGTGGGAGGTAAAGAAAGAAGAGGGATCACCCACAGTCATTTCCCAGAATGGAAGAGGAGAAAAGCAGCACATCAGCTCAATCCCTGTTTACACATATAACTGGCTCAACTTTCCTTTGCAAGTATAAATCAAATCATACAGACTTGGGATGTTTTTCTCTCTCCTGTGAAGACAGCCTCTTTTTTTTTTTTTGACTTATGAGGGTTGTGTTAGTACTTCAGGAGTGCTGCATTGCACATTGTAAACTTGACTCTGAGCTTTCTGGACTAAAAAACTGAATTTTGTCTTCAGTAGGTTTCTTTTTCCCTGGAAAGTCACATAGTGACTTGTGTCACTAAGAACTGCTTCAGTGACATAAAGTGTCTACACATTTAGTAGCTTTAGATCCTTTCTTGGGAGCATCTTTTTCTGAGGATAATATTTTCCAGATTATCATGACAGCACCTGCCTTCTGTGACTGAAGTGTGAAGGGCATGGGAGAAGTTATTTGCATTTCTGAAGTTCCTGACAGTGATTTCTGAAGTGACTGAGACCTGGTAAAAGCCAGAGTAGCTCTTGGGATATTCTCACCTAACCCAAGCTGAAGACCAACTCAGTGAAGTTGTAGACAGTTGTGTTCTGTTTCCTGCGAGCTTAACTTCAGTGTCCTGTGCAATTTAGGCTTTTGATAATGAGATCCTGGTATAAATTAATAGGGTCTGCCTGTACCCACATAAGTATTACAGTTAAAAGCCGGTTTTCCTAATTTCTCCTTTTCTTTGTTTGTTTTGTTTTGTTTTGTTTTGTTTTTTCTTTCCCCTCATGTAAATGTAGCAGTCGGGAATCAGGGTTTTCATCTATATTGGACTCGTGCCATTTAGTCCTACATCTGTTCTCTGACAGTAGCTGATTTCAGATTCCTTGAAGGGGAGTATATAGCAATGTAAATTATTATTGCTGTTATTTTATTTGCTATAGTACAGTATTACTACCAGATGCCATTTGGGGGTTGCATCTATCCTCATTTGGCATATGCATTATACTGAAATCTCATCAACCATTTTTCACTTTTGTCAAGGCTGTGTTGGAGCTATCATTTAGAGTAAAGAAAATCATAATGTGCTTCCTCAGCTTGTTCCACTTTTGTTCCCATTCTATCAGCATCATTTCCCATAGAGTTTGGTTTTGCTCTTGAGTCAAAGGGCAGAGTTTTCTCATGATTCTCTGCTAGCTCATCATAAGATCTGAGTGATTTTGATCTGTTAGTTTATGGGAACATTGTCTTTGACTTCCATGTCACCAAAAGCTAAGCTAAGATGCCTTTGCCTGCTGGAATTTCTGATACAGATTTAGAGTGGCTATTATGTTAAATTATTATAAAAGAGCCAAAGTCAGGCTGTAGCCTGTTTCTTCATTCTTGAGGCTTGCTTCCCCTGTCCACGGAGCTGCTCTATTAATATCATACAGTAGTTTGTTGAACTACATGTTTCATGTAGCACAGATTATGCATCTTCTTGGGCCAATAACTTCTATAGCTAATAATAAGTAATATATAAGTTAGTGACATCATTGTCCAGGAGAATGTCTTCTAAACAATTGGGAATTTTGCCCTTACCAGTCTATATGCTGACATATTTAGTCATGTAGACATTATTGTCTATTCTATAATTGCTTGAATTTGTATAGGTCTTCAGGACGCAAGTAATTTGGGTTTTATTTTTGGTTCTCTCATGACATTCTTGGGCATGTCACATTCTGGTTGATATTTAATTTCTTCTCATAGAAATGTGTGTATGTATATTCCCTAAACAGACAAGTGATCTGTGCGTCTTAATTCCTTACTACTTGCCAAAAAATTTCAGATCCTCAGATGAAAGTCACTATGAAAACTACTTTATGGATTTTTCACCTAATTTAGAATTAGTTATTTCAAATTTAGAATCCATTGTTTTCATTGGGAAATGCTAGATGCTGACCCTAACACTGTAATTTCCTCACATAACTTATGGCTTCTTTTTTTGCTTTGCCTTTTTAATATATTTTCTATTCATTGCCTTCGTCTTTGTTTTTGTAGATATTTATTTCCACTATGGCAATTTGCCAAGTCTATTGTACAGTCTCGGGATAGGATGATCACTTCATTTCCCCTATCTGTCCTTTTGAGACTATTCTGCCATACAAGAGTAAAATACTGTCTGTGAGAAGTAGATTACAAAAACTCTTGTGAAATGCCTTGTGAGAATTAATCTTGAAGCTTCGTAGATCTTACTCTATCTAAGAAAACCGCAGTTGGGATGGAAGTGCGAAGCTCAGGACATTCTCTATTGCGTTAATCTTCCTAATCAGTGCCACCTTTCTTTGCCAGAAGGTGCTCCTGTGTCTTTCACTCCTGTCCAGGAACTCGTTCTCCCTTTCATCAGGTCTAGCAGGTCGTGCTGCTGCCAGGGTGTCAGTTCAGCAAGCATCACTCATTTCTCCATGGAGAAAGACAGGGTTTTTCCATCAGAGCCGCTCCGGATTCAGCCAGAGGCCTCAGGATCTTTGCTTCCAAATGGAAGTGAGGAGAGGGAGAGAGTGTTCAGCTTGTGGGCTGGGGAATAGGGGGAGCAGGATTTCCCCTTTTGGCAGCCACCTGCAGCTAGACCAGATTATGTATAATGTCAAGCCACATTCTTAAACAACTCACAATGTTTCTGATCTAGTGAGACCGGAGTGTTTGATGTGCTTAGTGGAGATTTGACTTTTCAAATAGGTCTGGCAGCAAGTACTAAAAAGCAGGTGTCCTCCAGATTGGTGTATGACTTACATAGCCAAGAGAGGGCTACACAGAAGGGCAGCTACTAGAAAAAAAACAATCATAAAACAAATAAGACACCATTAGTTTAAATGGGCAAAAGTCTACAAAGGAAAGGACCCGGCAGCTGACACCAATATTATTACTGGCTGAAAAGAGATTTGAACTTTTTGGCAACAACAAATGTCAAAGAATGGGATTTGAACAGGTGAAATTTATTATAACCTTTAGACACAAACAGTCACAGAAAATCAGTGTGGGTGTTCAAATAATGAGGACTATCTGCAGCAATGGGTAAAGAAGAGAGTCAGAGTATATAAAATTGTCATTGTGAGAAAGTGCAGAAAATAAGTGAGGTTTTCCTAAGAATATGTGTCACAGAAAATAAGTGGAAATTGGGTGCCTTTTCTCTTCTCTTTCTCTTCTTTTCTCTTCAGGAATGTGGAGGAGGACAACTACCAAAGCAGTAAAGATTTCAAGGAACAGAGAAATTGCTGTTATGCTCAGTAAACAAGAACCTTGGTTTTACAAAATTGGTGGTGAACTGTCAGCTGAGACTTTAAAATGACATTTTCTACTCCATCTAAAATCTGAAAGAAACAATGACATGTTTTCTAAGAGCGAGATTTCACCTATTTTTCTTTGTTGAAAGCTTATGTTTTCCTATGCTCCAGTAAAAGGTGTCAAGCATAAACTATAGTTTTTGCTCATCCTTTTTTTCAAAGTGGAATGTATCAATTCAGATTCTAGATACAGTATTGTGTGCATTACACTTGGTGTGTTGTCAAATAATCTGTGTTCCCAATCGTAGCAAAAATATTTGAAAACTAATGTATATGGTAATACAAGCTCATATATTGAATAGAATAAGTTATTAGATTAAATATACTATATTTCAGCTGGGCAGAATTTAGTTTCTGTTCTCAAGGTAATAAGGCGGGCAGCTGTTTTTTAACATGCTTTCTGTGTTCAAATGTGTACTGATACATATTCTTGTCTTGTTTTGTTCTGCCCTGGGACAGCATTAGGGATAAATTATTTTATCTGAATGGACCGTTTCCTATTGAAATACTTAAATAAACATAAAAGAAACTTGCATACAGACAGGCACCTAGGTACTCATATTTACATAGGCTTAGTCACTCAGAGTTTGTAAATTTCTTTTTTTTTTCTCTTTGAGTAGAAGAAAGATTATAATATATCATCTGCTTTTGAAATTGTGGTGTGATTTTTTTTTTTTTTATTTTGGAGGATTTAATTGTTCAGGGTTGGGGGTGGGTTGGGAGTTGGGTTTTTTTTGTTTTTTTTTTAAACTGTGGGATGCTCCAGAGATTGCCCAGAGTGGTTATGGAGCCTCTGCCCTTGGCGATACTTGAAAACCCAACTAGACAAGGTCTTGGACAACCTGCTCTAGGTAATCCTGCTTGAGCAGGAAGTCTTCCGGAGATCCCTTCCAACCTCAGGAATTCTGTGGCTTTTAGCTGGAGACTTACTTGTATTTTTTTTAGCTGGGTGTTTTTCTAGCACAGAGAGAAAAATAAGTCAAGCAAGGTTGGGTTTTATAACGAGGTTTCAAAATTTAGAAATGGCAGAAAGAAATGCAAGTGAACAATGTGCATCCTACCAATGGTTGATGGGCAGAGTAGCAGTGAGAGCTCAGAAGGGCAAAAGCACACACTGGCAAACCTGGTTTTCCCAGTATGGTGAAAACATTTAAAAGTGCTTCATAATGAAGAAAGTATGAAGCAATAAAATTTTTTGTTAGATTTTTATTTAGCTTTCTCTGTGTTTTAGGACTTTTCAAGGACATTTCTTTCAACAACATCTAGTTTTCTCAGTTTTACTGAAGAGTGGGTCTTGTTTTTTCTTAAAAGCTGGAAATGCTACTTACTGTACATGGATTACTGATCTTTCCAAAGCTGCTGACAGTCTCTGACATGCACAGATCCATCGAGTGAGTCATAAAGCCCAGTCAGCTGTATCTTTTGCTTGTTCATAGGTGAGATTTAGTATGTACTCACTTTGTAGACTTTGAAAGCTGGCCAGGAGCTTTGACAAAAAAACAACCTGAATGTTGCTGCTAAAAAACCAAAAATAAAGCAACATTGGAAAATATCTCATCATCTAAACCATATTTTCTACTGCAAGGAGATGAAATTATCTTGTCAGGAAAGCCCTTTCACTAGTATCTGTAAGATTTGTAATGGATGTAAGATTGTCTTTTGAAATAGAATTGCATCAGCATATCAAAGCATTTAATTTTTTTTATTCTTTAGAATAAGTAGTATTTGCATTGGAAGAAGATCTATAACCCTCCCTTAAGAAATCTGTGGTCACCCTAGATTGAGGTATATCACACAACCTGAATTCTCTTCTCTTTCTCCTCTTCATGTCTGTAATTGTGCTAATAGGGATTTAGTTCAAAACATCTTTAATGATGGGTGTTTTCTTTCATGGTAGAGCAGGAACTTGGGTAAGCCAGTTACAGAAACAGCAGTTCACATACATGCCAGAGGTATGAATTTCTTCTCCTATTAGTATATTTAGTTTCCTTAAAGCAACTGGATGGACTCTATTGCTTGCCAACGGAGAGGAACTTAGTCTCTATATAAGCTTTCCAATGCTAACAGTCTTTTTGAAATTCTACAGTTCAGATGTTTCCACTTTTGAAACCTTTTAAATTGTTTTCTATGCTTTCATCATTCACTGTATGTCTCTCTTACTTGTTTGAGCTCCAAATTTACTTGTAAGCATTTTGCGCTTTTGGAAACATTAAAAGATAAGTGCTTAGAATCAGGAATTTCATTCTGCAGTTGGCAGAGCTTTGTTTCTTTTAGCTATTACATTATAATAGGTCTGATTCTTACTTAGAGAAGTAAACAATTTTTTTAAATTTTGGGAATCTACTGCTTTATTAAAAAAATCCCTAAGCAAGCAAATTTCATAACACTAGTTGATTTCAATGTGAATTAGGAAATAGATAACATTTTAGATGTTATAGTATTTTAGATATTACACCTCTGGTATACCAGTGCATTGAAAGTCTTTTTTGTTCTTTGAAAATGTCATTTAATAACTGTCCAGATGTCACCTACACTTACCAGGAGTTTCTGGATGCTAAACACTTTTTCAGAATAAAAATGCAGGAGATGGCCAAAGGTTCAAGGTCAAGTGTGAAGTAGGACAGGAGAGGGAGGACATCATTTTCAAGTGCCTCTTGGTAAAATAACTAGAGAAGACAGTAAGCCATTCATAAGGATTAAGGCTAATGGGTGAAAGTAAATTGTTTTAATTAGGTTTCTGAGTTTTAATCCAAAACAAAACTTGCAAGAGGCATATTGTAGATATCAGCATTTGATCCTACCCTATTAAATACATTTTCAGCATCTCAAGAAAAAGCAGCAATGGGATCGTCATCATCTCTCACCTCTCATAATATCTGTAGCACTCTTCTTAAATTATCAGCTGCCTCCCTGCCTGGCATGAAACTGCCTTGATCTTGATTTACAATGGTGGTAATGCTTTTGTTTAGTCTTGTGGTTAGCCATTTAGTAAATATTTTTAAGACCACATTTAACAAAGATATAGAATGATAGTCCTTACATTTACTGAGACTTGATCAGGTTTCAGAGCGCACAGATTCTACTTCACTTTTCATTGATAATGGTATTACACCTTTACCTGGTTTTGTGCAAGGCATTTTGGAGGCACCATTTAGGTCGATATGGGGTTTCTGATACAGATCCCCTGCTATTAGCCACACTGTTCAGTCCCGTTGCCAGACTGCAAATTCTTTACTGTGCCAGTTGTTTAGTTCAACGTATACAAGTACAGTTGCATATTCCTTTCAATTTGGCAAATGTATGGCAGCAGATAGCAATGCCCCAGTGGAGCTTAGAGAGAGGCAGGGAGTAGCCATAAAATTTGGAAGAGTAGGCAAGAGAAACATGTAATTTTTTTAGCGCTTTCTATAATGGTCCTAAATATGGCATAGGCAAAGAACAGAACTTGTCTCTCCCTTCTGGTATCACCAAGAAACTCTTCATGAGTCTAAAAAGATGTGGATAATGTGGACAGGGACATGAATATAGCATTTTTCCATACCTGGGGTTGTACAATAACTAAAAAACAACAGAAGTTTTCCTCAAGTGCGCAGCTTTTGAGACTCCAGGAAAAAACCCAGGATTTATTTATCTGCTTATCTTCTCTTCCTGTATATCATTATTCAATGACATTTGGATTAGTTTTGTTTGCAATCAGTTCTGCCACATTTAGACCAACCCCAAATGAGAATGTCCTCAAGTATGATAGAAATTCAGTTAAAGAAGCATAAATTGAGTGGTGAAAGTTCTGAAGATTTTCAATAATAATTTTTAATGGAAGTACCATGGCTTCTTCCAGGGCAAGGGGATGCAAAAAGTGATGGTCAGACTTGTTTGAACCCTACATTAATGAATTCCAATTTTTAACTGTTGTATGTCTGGCTCTAAAAAATTCTGTAACGTTTTGCTGTGTAAACAATAGCCTATGCATCTGAAATGTTTCTATAATTTAGCAGCATTTTACAGCATAAGGCCTATAGTAGAAGTCAGTCACTTGTAATGCATCTCACTGTCTGATTGGGTGGGACATACAGCAACTAAGTGACCATTCACTGAACAAGAGAAATATGAAATAGTTTTTTAAGCTTGGAGAGACACTAATGAAAATTTTGGATGTAGTCCTTTTATCTTTATTGAAATTATAATTTGAAATTAAGATTTTCTAAAATAGGGTTATTTAAAGCTTAGCAAACACGTTCTTACTGAAAGTACCCTTCAGGACTTATTCCTAGGGATGATCCTACAGTTAGTGGTTCTCAAAAGAGTTAAACCCTTTACCTCTATTCAGAAGACAAAGGAAAACATTTGCTTTTAGAGTAATTCCTTATTTTTCAGCTGTATTCAAGGAAACTGACTGAGGGAACATACTATAAATTTGGCTAAGAAGGAGCTAAAGGGAAGCTTCCTTCATTTTCTTGCTTTCCCTGCCAGCCTGCACAGCAGTTCCAACCTCCTTTTCCCTGGCAGGAAGGAGAAAAGAAGAAAAAAAGCAATGGATTCCTCAGCATAACTTCCTCTGTTCCTTGAAGTTTAGCCACTGGTCTAATCTCTGAAAGTTTTTCCTGGCTTGCATTGACTTGCTGCTCAGACAATGAGCACTTTTTTAACCTGTCAGGAGCTGAATTGCTTGGCCTGCCATCGGGTTGACAGTGTGCCGCTGTTTCTTAGACTACTCTGTTCCTGAGATGCAGGGCTGACACAAATCTGTACAAGGGCTGATTCTGTGAGTGCCCCAATGGAATCCCCTTCAACCGCTGTCTAGTTAGTAAGGTTCAGTGAATACTCAAGGGGAGACTCCTTGGCAGTGGATTTTGCCTTTTGCAGGAATTCTGCGTTGGAATTTTTAGTATAGGATGGCTCCGTTGGACTGTGTGCACTTTTTAAAAAAAATCACTCCGCTTGCAGTTAAAGTTTTGTTTATGTTTCTGCAGTGTTTAAAGTTGTTCCTTATCTGTTGCCTATGCTCTTTATCATTCATAAGTCTGAAGGAGATGGAAAAGACCTGCAGGGCTAACGGGAGGGAGGCTGGCAGGCCAGAAGCAGAGACAAAGGTAGGCTCAGTTCTTAAGAACAAGTAGCACAGTAAAGAGTGACATTTCCTTGTTATTCTGTTTTCCCACAATAAATGTGCCGCCTGTTGCAGGATTTTCAAGCAGAAATGCATGCATATATATATGTGTGTGTATATATATGCACACACGCGTGTGTGTGTGCAAATACAGGCTTCATGACTGTGGCAAGTGTGAAACCTGAAGGACTGAAACCATAGGGATGTAGTTTCAGAGGCTGAATGCCACACACCTGTGCCTGCGCTCGGCAGATTTTGTGCCACCGCCCCAAAACACATATAATTCCCTGCAGCATTTGACAGCTGACGTCACACCCAGGCCAAGGCTGCCCGAAGCAGTGTCACACACGGGCTGCCTCTGCACCAGCGAGCAGGGGGCCCAAAGTGACCTGCATGATAATTCCATGCACTATTTGCTTTGCATTAAGCTTGTTGGCTCCAATTAGCATCTGGACCTCATTGTGTTTAGCGCTTTTTCCAGACACATAGGAAAATCTGTGCTCTGAAAAATTTTGTCTAACAGATATTTGAGTTTTGTCTTCACGTTCATATGAGTTTATTTTGGGTTTTCAGGGGGTTTTTGAGCTCTCATTTGGTCTGTCAGGAACAATATTTTGTCATATCTACAGCAGGACTGAAAAGCTCACTTTTCCAAAAGGTGGGGTTGTTTAGATATTTTTCCTCACATTTACTATTTGATTTCCTATTTCCCTGCTAACTAGTGGTTTCTTTAAATGCCCTGCTGTAAAGGAAGGTTGGGCTTATAATGCTATTTTAACTTTTATCCTTAGTAGCTTTCATTTCCCAATACATGGTAACTTGCAGGATTGGGCCCACGCTGTAGAATTTACACAAAAAGCTCTATCAGATTTGCTGGGCACAATTGTGAAAACTGTTCAGTATATCCTGTTTTCTAAATGTCAGCTTTTTTCTTTTTTTTCTCTTTCATAGTGGGTGGGCTGACTAAACAGAGTCTTTTTTACATGGTACTTTGCTGTTTTCTAAACAGAGCAGCTATGTATGCTATCTAGTTTATATACAGCTTCTTTTTTTTTTTTGAAGCAGGGTACCCTTATAAATATGTTGGATTTAAAAGAAACTAGTCCCACAGAAAGTGCTTTGTTTGTAGTATCTAAAACTTCTCTTGATTTTTTTTTTTCATTTTTATTCATTGCTTTGCTTTGTGTGCCACTTTTTGTGTGTTTTGAAAAATTATGCATAGGTCCTACAATACTGTAAAGCCAATGTTCGTAAGAGTTTTTGTTCTGACATATAGCACAGATTGGAGGTAATCAAAACCTAAATGTGTTCTTTGCACTCACGGCAGCTTTTAAGACACATATTAAACATTATTTTGGGCCTTATGACAGACAGCATATGGCATTAAAGCTTTGAAAAAAGACCGTTCCAAATTAGGAAAATTAGAACAAAGATCTATTCTCAAATAAATAATTAGTATTCTTAAAATATATCAGCACGTAAATAGTTCTTGGATAATTCTGCCACTATGTTTTTTCTGTTTTACTTGCTGGAGAGTCAAAGGAAGGCACACTTTTTCTGCAATTAATTCCTCTAAATGGACCACATACAAAATGATTATCGTAAATAAGCTGCATAGCTACTGCCTGGATAATGCTGCAGGCAGCATATCAGATGAGATTTGAGGTACTGCGTGGCAGAACTCGTAGTGGAATTAAAGGCTCTTCTGAGCAAAACTGGTTCCCAGCCAGGGCAGCCCTAATAAGCACTAGGAAAGTCACCTGAAAGTTGCCGTTGGGAACGTCACCCAATCTTTTTTCACTCTAAAAGAAATCTGAAAATTGGATTCTTTGGGTCTGTTGGGAGCAGGTCTGTGTGTACCAAGAACTGATAAAGTGCATGCTGAACTCTCTTCCTACAGCTCTGCCGATGTAACTTTATCTTTATTTCCATGTTGCTCTTTTTGTTTGTAATTTCTTCTCTTTTGAATTTTTTTTTCTTGATTATTTCTTGCCTTTTTAAAGTATTCTGTCTGCTCCTGGCAAAAGAGGGTACAACTCTTACAATCAATAATTAGAGCAAGACTGGGCTCCTTTTTCTAGACTTCAGCCATGCCCTTACCCAAAGGTCCTTGACTATGGTACTTGATCTGATAATGCCTGTTGAGTGACATGTTAGAGTTGAAGGGAGTGATAACCAAGCAGCTACCAGTTAAAAAATTCTTCTTAGGTTTACTTTGGAAATGCTTGCTTAATGCTGCATCAGCTTTCTATTCTGTTGCATAATACATTGCTGTTTCTGTGTTTGTTACAAAGTGTTTTACGAGGATGTGCGCTACTCTTAGATTAAATCTGGTCTTGATCCTATGACAATGTCAGTGTTCTGGTCTTGATCCCAAATAACAGTTAGCATTAGGAACATAAAGACTTTCTGTGGGTTAATGGTACAAGTCTCATGTTAAATGTTACGTTTCTTTGATGGAAAAGCGTTTATCCAGAAATGCACATTGGAGATAAATTTTTATTCAGTATGATTCCATTTAATCGGTCATTTTTGTTGTGGAGGTGATCTTTAATGCTTTATTTGGTTATTTGCACTACCACAGAAGTATTTCTTGGGAGCAATTGAATCCGAAACTGAGGGGAGCAAAAGGCAGCCTGTTACGTTTGCTTCCCAGGTTCCATTGCCCACAAAACAGCATCACTCAGTGGAGAAGTAGGAGTTTCTAGCATTCCTTTGGACATGTGGGAAATGGCGTGTGTGTTTATATGGCCGTGGTTTCACCTTACACATGGACCACCAGGTTTTAATGACACACTTGGCCACAGGAGGTTCAAGCCACTGACCACTATGTTTATTCCAATGAGCCAACCCGTTGGCATTGGCAAACCTTTTACCCCAGTTTACACCACGACATAAAAATAAGACAACACATTTCTTGTCTGTAGTCGCATTTTCCAATATTGGCACTGGAGATTCCTAGGGAATGCTTTTTCTTTTTTTTTCCTTTTTTTTTCCCCCATGTGCTACCTGTTAAAGGGAAGTATCGTGGGGGGATGTTTTGTCAGAAGGATGTAGCACAACGTCAGTATGCAAAAATTAATTTAGGCAGCACATCTTTAAAGGAACTTTTAGAGTATGAGGTGAAAACAGGCTAGCTCCTCATGATGTCCTGTTTCTAATGAATGCTTTGTTCCACATCAGATTCTTGCTTTTCAAAGTAAATAAGGCTGGATGCTGGAATTTTCTTCAGAAACCTCATGACTGTTCAGACTGTTTGGGAGTTAGGGAGTGGGAACAAAAATTGTAATGAACTAAACTATTAATTTTAAAATATTCTCCATTAACTTTTTTCAAATCCATTCTTGAAATAACTGGGAAGAGAGAGAGAAATCAGATATCCCAGCATTTTCAGACAGATTCTTGTCTTTGCAAAGAATATGGATCCCCTCTGGTATTGATGAATAATGAAAGGCTGTTACCTGTGGCAATGTCAATGACTGAAAAAACTCTGATGTAAAGGAGGGATTAGACAAAGGTAAATTATGTAGGGCTACTAATAAAATAATGTGTTATTAAAGTGTTGTAGAAAATGTTCTTATGGAATTGTAATAAGTCTGGGTATGTCTCGTACTGGAACTATAAAGCTTAACCTGTTCTTAATTAAGTCAACTCACTGAAATATCTAGTTGGAGGCATATGTATATTTGTTATTGAAGTCAACCCTGAAAACCTGTTGTGGGATTGGTGAAAGCTTGGTTGTATTCGGTTTGGAGCTTTTAACCATGCTTACCACAAGCTACCTAAAATATAAAGAGCCTCATTTTTACTCCGGCCTTTTCTGATGTTAAAAAATATAGGCTGTTTGGCAGTGTGACATGATGGAAGTGCCCTCCTACTCTCTTACATGGGCTATGCTTTTGAAGTAATGGCAACTTTCATTTAAATGCTTCGCAAGCTGTTGTTTATAATTGCTTGTTTTAAAAGTTTTGAAGCATTCTGCTTTCCAGATTCTAGTTGTTTTAGACATTTCCACAATGGAGGTTTTAGTTTTTATAGTGAGCTATCGAATTTGCTTCTCTTCCCTACCATTCTTCCTCACCTCCCGTCATGTTTATATTGTTTTGACCACTAAAATACATTCTGCCTACATACTGCACGTATTTTTTCTCATTCTCAGTATATCACCAACAAAGATTGAAATACAAGCTGCTTACCACGAATGCACACACAAACACTGAAGGATTCACTGAAGTCCTCCTTCTGACAAAAAACTGGGTTTTTTTCACCATTAGCGCCTCCTTCCTATCTGCAGTTCTGCAGTTCCAGAAAGATGAGACAGCCTAGGAGGTCTGCACCTACGTTTTGTAGCACAAATTAAATTGTTACTCCATGAGTTGTTAGGCAATCTCCAGTCCCACTAGTTGCATTTAGTAATGAGACATTCCTTGAGAAGTGCAGTGAGGATTAATTACCATTTGGTATATTGAACTTGAAAAGTGTAAAGGCCCTAATTCAACACTATTTAAGCATGTGATCAACTCCAAGCACATCTGCTTTATTTCCATAGGAATCAATGGAATTTAACCATGTGCCTGAAGTTAAACCTGTACTAAATCACTTTACTGAGTACAAACAAACTGCTGATTTAGAGCTTATAAAAGCTATCTTTTTTCCCCTCAGTTCTATGGAGGCAATTCCTAATCAGCCTGAAGATAAGAAGCTCTCTCTTTTTTCTAGAAGTAATGTTACATTTTATTTTCAAAATGGCTTTCATTCATTTCCATCAATACATTAACTTTAATGCCTGTGTTTTCTGATAGGAAATGTCTTCCATCTTTTTTTTTTTTAATTAGTAAATATCTGAAAAGAAATAGAATGAGTCATAAAGCTTGTCTGAAACCATCACAGATTCTCATTTGTGTGCAAGAAGGTATTTGAGGTTACACTATGAAAAATATGTGAAAGAGAGATTGTCAGAAAAGTGCCTTATTGTGATTCATACTTGAAGAGACAGGCACTTAATTAAAATATTCTACAAAGTAAGTAGTCTGTTCAATGGTTAAATAAAAATATGAACCTGTAATTTTTATTAGCTCTAACTCTTCTGTCTAAAAAGACTTTGATACATGAATCGTTAGTCCATGGTATTAATGATATTAAGTACATACTTCATTCTTTAAATATTTATATTTAATGAGTAGTTGTCATTCAGACCTCTGGGCAATTACTCAGAAGAGGTAATAGCAAAACCTGGCAGACTGATAGCAGGTAGATTCTTGCTCAAAAAGGAGTCTTGTAATATCAGTGCTATTGTCAGAAATCTGTTTCAGTGAAAGCAACGGTGCGAAACTTTTTTATAAGGGAGAGAGCCAAGTCTAACAGAAACTTCTCCAAGTGGGCTATATCCTGTCATTCTATATAGCAGCAGTAACTATTTCACCAAGAACAGGCAAAACCCTTCTTAGCTTAATTCCACTATCTAGGAACTGTAAAGATTTGGTCAGCAGTTGGAATCTCTGACATCCCAGGACTTTGCAGGCTTCAATAAATGCATACAAGTAGTAGAAATTTCTGCAAGAGCAAGCACAGCTCTTCTCTTCTCCAGATGTTAATCCATCCCAACAAAATGGGAAATCTGGAAATGATCAATCTTCTTTGTGAGAACTCTAGTAAACATATAGCAGCTTCATTACCAGATGGTGAAATCTGTGTGCACCAGGCTTTCCACCAGCCACTCAGATTCACCTGAATGAGGCTCTGTGTGCGCTCACTCTGTCCCTTTCCTGCTCCTGCACACATCCCCCCTTCACTTTTGTGTCTGTTCAAAGAAAGTCTACTTGCAATCAGCCATACTCAGAAGGTGAACTCATCGACCATGATCTTGTGTCGTGTTTTACCTGTAATATTATGCACATGGTGCATTATGACCCAAACAGTTAACTCTGTTGTGCAGCTCAGACAGTGACATCTAGTTTCAGGAGTCATTTTTAACCCCAAAATCTCTTTGTCCCTCTTACTTTTTCCAGTCATTAATTCTTAAACATCTGCAGGGGTTACCTGTGGAATGACATGTAGAATAACCAGGGAATACACAAGTAGTGGATTATGGATTTGCTGTTCATTGGCAAAAACCTCTCAAACCCATAAGGGCGGGGAAATATGACATAACCGGATAGAGCAAAGGGGATTCGGAACCACTTCTAAAAAGGGTATTCCAAAGAACAGCCACCTTTCACCTATGCTCTGAAAGGTGACTACAATAGAAAATGGTGTTTAACTAGAAACTAAATTAAGTAGCATTTAAGTAGTATGTTTTAAATATCATCTGAAGTCTTCTATCAGTAACAACACTCATGTTTAAAATGTGTATTCTTCATTTGTGTTAACGAGTACTTAGTTTCATGTCTTTGAAAAAATCAGTTGGATTTTAAAGTAATTTTTCATTCCTGCTGTGTGGTATAAACTGCCCAGTGAGATCATTCCTGTCCAAGAGAGTTAACAGTATATATAGACAAGCTATAAAGAGCAAAGAAAGTATCATTATCCCCCTTTTACAGCTGGGCAAACCTGAATTCAAACATGTGAAAGCCCTGTCTTGAATGAGAAACTGGGGTGAGTTTAACAGGTTCATTAGCTAGCACATTTAAATAAAATCTTGTTTTAGTTATCTTTTGCACAAACAGATTAGTATTTAAAAACAGGCTGTGGTCAGTAATATAGTTACTATTTTGTGACAAGTGGTGACTTCTTTTTTTCTTAGAGCTGCAATTTACTTTCACTGCGGTATGTCTATGTTTCCAGCTACTGCTGACATATTTGTCTGTATTGTTAATTAGACGTAATACTGTTTCTTGGAAGAGCATTTATTCTGTGTCTACATTTGAACTACTATCCATTGATCAATGGAAATATGATAGAAAAGGTATGAAAATTATAGCACAGCTGCTCAATTTGGTACAGTATGTCTTGGTACAGTATGTTTACTAAAGAGGTGGTCAATACACATCAAGAAAATCAGATTTAAAGGATTTGTCTGATACTTTTACTGCACTGGTTAGAGGAGTTTAACAGATGCATTCATTTTTCAGGAATGCTGTCTGTTATACCCAGGAGGATATTGAGAGATGAACAGCTACACTATTCTGAAGCACCTGAGTGACTTTTAAAAAATCACATGCAACCATGATTCTCTAGAGCAACAAAAAGAGCTGAGAGCCTAGTTTGTGTTGGTTTTTAAGAAGAGCGCTGCTCATAAGTGTCCATGATTTTTTAAAGTGTAGACTTTAAAGAAGGATTTGCTAATGGCTTTCAGAAGAAGAAGACACTAAGTTGTAGTTGTGATGCTTTTATTTCAGAATAGAATTCTTCCAAAGCACAGCTGTTCAGGACTTGCTCAGAAAATTTCTTGTCGTCTTGGTTTAGGATTTGTCTTCTTCCAAATGTAGTTTTGATGAAAATCATTTCAACCCAAGATGAAATAATTCTTCAAATAACCATACCCAAATCTGTGAAGTATTTTGGATGTGACTGTCAAGGCCTTTCATTTGTCTTTGTGTTGAACAGAAAGCCAGTGAACAGAGAAGCATACTGGGTGAGGTGTCAGATATGTTTTTATTATCTTCTAGCATAGTAGTTTCAGTGACAATAGCTGAGTTCAGTGCCTGAGAGTTTTACCCTCTCCCCATGCATTTTCTGTTCAGAACAGTCCCTACCCTGAAGATCCTGTAACACACACAAAAAAGGGATCATCTAATGTACAAAGAAGAAACTGGAGATTAAGGGATTTTCCAAAGGCCATAAACAAGTGAGAGAAGATATTATATCCCTTGCAGAGGTGATTTTCCAGCAGCAAAGTTTAAGTGCATCTGTGGGAAGCAGACAGAAGATTTTTCAGCAGTGGCCCTTTTTTCATCAACATCAATTTTGCAGACTAAGATATAATGAAATCATTAGTCCCTGTAGATCAATGGGTATATTGCCAGTGATGTAAGTGGAACCAAGACTTCTATCTAGAATTGTTAGTCTTGTCTGAGCTTTAAAAATAGAAGTATCTGCTTTAACAAAAAGATTGGGTTCCCTGCTCAAACATTCTCCTGTTCTTTCTGCATGTGCAGTTAGGACAACTGATGGATTTTCACAGTAGAGGTAACTGAAGTCAACCAGTTGCACTGGTAGGTAACTTAGTTTTTAATGGCCTGAAGCCTATCAGTAAACCAATCTCAGTCAGAATGTTGCAGAATCATGAAAGTTCAGTGCAATTTTCTAGTAAGGTTATACTTTCACTAGCAGTTTAATTTCTGCTTGATGGAACACAACAGTAAGTCTGGGGTAGGGGAGAAGTTTGTTGGGGCTTTTCTTAAGTAAGAAATATAACAAGTCAATAATATCGTGGAATAAGTCTTTTCTTTAATATGCCTGTCAAGTGAAATGGGTGATACTTTACCGACAGTTTAGCTGAGTAACTACTAGGACAGGATCAGTGTCTTGTGCTTTAAAAATAAACTTCTTTGCTCTGAGTCAACATCTGTTTTGCCTTGGCCTTCATTTAGCAGCAGGAGACCATTATCCTGTGATGACTTTCTATTCCACTGACATCTCATCTGGTGCACCGATATTCTTACTATTTTACTCCCCTGCTGTGCCCCTTCCCCTCAGCCACACACACACAAACACTCTTTATCTCAGCCTGTAGAATGCTATGTTCTGCTGCTTCTATGAATAGGAGATTGCACATAATGTAATCAATCAGTTGCTTCTACCACTAAGGAAAAGTGTGTCCTTCCAATTAACTTCCTACATCCTAATAAACAAGCAGCAACAGTCTTGGATAGATGCCTAAAATCAGGAACATTTATCTAATCTGCCCTGATATTCAGAATCTAAGGTGGGGGACTAGACCATCTGAGAAGGCAACCTTGCAAAATTTCCAGCCTTTCAGATCTGGTCTGGTTATTGCCAGAGGTAGGAAAATGGAAAATAATAATGAAATAAACTAACTAAATTTTTACAAGGACTTTACTTGTTTTAGCTTTGGGGCAAGTATTTGGAGGCAAACTGTTTCCCCAGACATATATGAGATAAATTATTATTCAGATTTACTAAATCTGTTAAGTTTATTGCTTTGGGACAGTTAATTTCTAATTCTATGCCCTTTACTGTAAGAGAACACATCAAAGCTGGAATTTCTTTAGCTTGACTCCACAGGTTTTTTCTCCACAAAGAGAAGAACATAAAATCAAAATGTAACAATGATTGCGTTGGAGCAGTCCAGAGGTCTATTTAACCCAAGATGTCAACAAGAAGATGCTGAGTTGTGTGTTTCGACAGCCTTCCTGCTTTTACGATGGTGCAAGGACTAGATGAACCCTGGGGGCAGGGCAGGGAGGAGAATTGCTGTTATGGTTTGCAGAGCTTCTGGAAGCACTCAGTGCCTAATGGGGTGAGAAGTTTCCTCCTCCTGTGTCTTTTTCCCTGTCTCCTACACAGCCATGCATATCCACACATGTACTAATGTAATGGAGCACCATTATGTGATGGGAGCATGGGCATGCTTTTCTTTGAGTTGGTTTTTTGGGTGCACCAGAAAGCCCTCTGGATGAGTCAATCCAAATTCATCCCATTTCCCTGTATGTCCTTTTGAAGTGCCTGCAGTGAGTACCAAAGCCAAAACCTATCTTTTAATATTATTATTATTTTAAATCTAAGTAGGACTAAAAGAGGATGTGTTATCTGATGGGTTTACAGGCATGGTTTGAACCTGTCACCAGCAGCAAATTACATCTCTCACATTAAAATATAACCTCCTGAGTACTGTTTATTATACCTGAGTGTAAGCTGATTGTGATGGACCATGATTGTCAACTGATGCAAGGAAGCAAGACAAAGATGGCTTTGTTCAGTTTTCTTTTTTTCAGTGAGAAATTTAAGCTAATGTGTCTGTATGTGGCCAACTGAAAACCTCCTCCATTTACTTTTTTCAATGTGAAAGTATGATCTCTCATACTTTCATACTTTCAAAGTACATTTTCTTTTCTATCCTACCATCTTTAAAAGTAGTGACTGTGGGAACTTGCATGATAAAGCTGCTGTTGCTGCCCACTGCTTCAGATTATGTAGTGCATACTGCAGAACCACTGTGTGTATTTTTCTTATTCATGGATTCTTTCACTGCCTCATACCTAAACAGCTAGAATGAACTGGCATTCAGGATTAGTAACTTATTCTAGTTACTAAGTTAACCTACAAGTCTTCAGATTAATTTGGACTAGTTTCCATTGGAACAGCGTTTACCTAGTTCAGTTTTTTTGACTGTATTGTAGATTCCTACTTTTCAGCTATTGCCAATTGTAGTTGACGTTTTTGTGAAGGCAATTAAGATGGAAAGAAGAAAAAGAGCACAGATATTCTCACAAATGTGTCCTGGATTTGTTTGGAATGTTTTCAGAACTGGTATTTTCATCTCATACTTGAGTAACTTGTAGTTTGAGCTGTTTGCAGTCATGTCATGGTACGTACTCTGCCACATTAAGTGACCACATCAGGAGGAAGATCATCCGATATCATTCCCTTTTATCCTCTGCCTTGAGGTAGGTGTAGGCTTAGTACACGGTATCTCCTGAGATACAGGACAGCTGTTGAAAAGTGCTGATTTGTATTTGAAGACAACTGAAACAAAGCCATCTTAATCAAAGGCTGCATTAGAATTTTGTGTGGAATGGACTAGTTTTTGAATAATTTAGAGAGCATCCCAATCAAAGTCTAGTTTCTGTTAGTTTTCACTTCTTTACCATGAGAGGAAAGCAGGATAATGTGACAATGGGAAAATGATATTCATATTTTAGGCTATTTTCCAGAATGTCATACAGCTCATTGCCATGTTGAAGAACACCAATTTTCTGACCTTCATGTTTCAGAGAGGTGGGCTCCCTAAATTCAGGTTGGGATTAGGTTCTAGTACTTACTGCTCAGTCATCTGATTTGTAAGACTCTCAACGTTGCATTTCTACTGGCGTTTTCCATGCAAATACATTTTAAAGCATTGGTAAAGTACATGTTTCAAGTATGTGATCCAGTGCATGGCTACAGCAAAGAAGTGTACATGAGCAGATCTAATGTATTTGAGAAGTAACTTTGTACCTTCAAATACTTATGTGTTAGCATATTTCATAAAGTAGATGAGTCTATACTGTTCTAAAAAAACAGATTTAATGTAACTCTTGATATATTCATTATCCATAGGCATGTGTATTCTTCCCCTTTCTTGAATTCCCTGAGAATGTAGTTATTTCTAATTAAGCAATGTTGCTTTGTAAGCAGGAGGACATCTTGGAAAACTCCAGCAAGTTCTTTTTCTTTCAAAGTTGGGATGGGACAGTCAACGTAGTTAAAAATGCCAAATTTGTGAATCCTTAAGTTAAAAATATGCCTGCATAGAAAAGATGTATTTATGGACCACACAGTTCAAGGAATCAGGTGAGTAAGGTTCAGGAACCCAAAGCCACAGAATACCTTGTCAGGTGTGTTTTGATATCTCTATAAATGCCTTTGACCTTGATTTTGGGAATGAGGCAATCCTTACCAAGACAATAAAGCACTGGATACCCATTAGACTGTCCTTTGAATGCTCCAATGAGGCTACATTTCCTCTCCAAACAGGTTGAAAGCTTGCAAGTGTGGAAGGTGAGAAAGTTAACAATATTCGTAATCTTACAATCTTTCCTGACATGCTTTATAAATATAGACATTTCATGTTGCACTTTATACAACTGTAACTTCCAGACACAAACTTTAAAGGTATTATTGTGTAATTCTATTTAATATTCTCAAAAATATTAATGGAGAAATTTTTTTCTCTCTGCAAATGCAAGTAATTTTCATTATTTAGAGTGTGAATGGTGAGGTAAACCAAATACCACCTAAAGCACTTTGTGGTTTTATTCAAATGGGTGTTTGTAAATACTTCTTGCAAAGGGTTTCTTTGCCCTGTATTTGCTCAGCATTAGTCCTTAAAAAAAAAATCTTGTGTGGTCAATGAAGATATTCAGTAGAAAATTGATCTGCTGAAATACTTCTCTCAGAATGAAATTTGCTTATATGATATGCTTCTTTAAACTTTTTTGTTCTTAAAATCGTGCAAACCCCACATGTAATCTATTCATACAACTCTCTACTATATTCCATGCTCTGATTTCATCTGCCTAGTTCCTTTTTTCTGTCAATTTTTGCATTCATGTTTTTTAACATGTTTCTGGTTGAACTTAGGATATCAGCTAATTCATGTGCTTTTGCTGCGCCTTAGCTCAGCTGTCTACGTAACAAGTATTGAAAAACGTATTTTCTCAGTATTTTCCAGTGCAGATTCTTTTCCAATGTTGACAGTATGCTAAAGGATGTGTGTAAGCAACAGCTCTGCTGGGACATTTAATGTCCTGTCTGGCTACAGCTCTGTGACACACACACACACACACACACACACCGCCAGCAATCACTCACAGAAGTTTTAGTCTTCTTCAGCAGTTGTCCTTTGATGCGTCTGGAATGCAAAGGATTCATTTCTAGTCCACACAAGATATATTGCAGAGTATATAGATGTACGGAAATCGGAGCTTAGCTGTTTTTTGGGGCTGCCAAAGTTTCACTGTAAACACAACTTCAAACAGAGCTGCTTTCTCTAGACTTAGGTTTATCCTGCAATTCGCAGCTTGTTTTCATTGTGAGTGTGCTTGTGGGAAAAGTCTGTTATACTGTAGATAATTTGCACCGCTGCCCAGAAATCACTGCAGTACAGCTTGGTACAAGTAGGCTGTTTGGGCAACACAGGCTGTTCTCTCTGGATTTTATTTGAGTATGTTGGCACTGGAATCGAGCCTGGAAGGTAAACTTGATGGTTGGTGTTATAAAGGCCTGTTCCTGCTTCTGCTGAGGTTGCAGCTGAGTAACTGGAGTAGTCTATAAACTATTGAAACTTTTAACAGTTACAGCTCCTCGTTCCCTGTATTTGCTACACTAAGAGTTCTTCCCAATGTTGGAACTTCAGCTTTCTTCAAGAGGCTGGGCTGCCATCTTGTTGGCTTGAAGCAACTTGTATTTGTGGCAGTCCTGCCTCTTGTCACTCAGCATCATGAATCACTGCTCAGAACACTCTTCTGTCACCTGAATATCTCTCTTGTTTGGCATGCTGCCCTTTTCATTGAGACTCAGATTAAAACAGTCCTTTCAACAGCTTGTATTCTTTGCACAAAGTGTAGACACAGATGGCAGGTTTCCATCTTGACTGAAGAGAGTTTTGAATTGACATGCCAAATCCACCTGAATTCCAAGGAGCTCAGAATCTTCTTCTGATTCATTAACGACCATCATTAATCTTGATAGAACCTCTAATGGACAGAGTAATACTTACATTTTGTCCAATCCTATTACTCAGATAGCTGCCTACAGTACTGTGTTATCCTAGAATTAACAGATAAATCTTCTCCATGCGCTAATGCCTAAGTAGCTGGAGTTTTAACAGAACAGTTAATGTGACAAGTCTTATGATGTTAATTGGGGCAGAAAATGAAATATTTCTACTTGGTAGAAAAGAACAAATGTCCCAACTTAAGATGCAGACAAATTTCTGATTTGCCAGCAACTTAAAAAGAAACACATATGGTCATCTTTACTGGTGTGTGTGTCTAGGCTTGCACTGTGCAACTTGTCAAAACTGTTTTTCTCAGCATAGTATCTAAAGGGGGGAAATAATTATGAAGAAAGATTTTGCCTCACACAGTATTAATTTATCTGAGCAGCTTACACATACATTGGATGATCTGTAGTTCTTCTAAAAAGAATCTGTGGCTCTAAAAATGATCCTTCTTGCTCAGCCATGGATTTGAATTCCTTGCCCAAATATGCATGTGAATGTCAGTACATGCAGTGCACTCATGTAGCATGTAATTTTCATGTTGATGAGCACTGATGGCTCCACAGTAAAAATCCATATATAACATTTTTTTAATAGATATGTTTCTTTCAAATGAAACAAAAAAGCATTTTGCTTTTAAGCTAAGTAATCTTCAGAACTGGAGGTGCTGATAGAGTAATTGTGTTTATTCTTCCAGTTTCACCATTTCTGTCTTATAAACATTGTTTTGCATTATTGGACTCCACGTTTCCCCTTCTCATCTGATGTTTTACAAATATTTTTCTAATTGCTTGAGACAGTGTGGTCCAATAAAATTACATCGACTTTCTGCTGAACTTGTTTGTCTGATCAGCTGCCAAAAGTTGTAGGCAGCTAGGCAGAACACTTGGTCTCACTTTCTTCCACTCCCCCTCCTCTAAGGCAATGCTTTCAGTCAGCCCTCTACCCTTAAAAGAATATGCGTGTGAAGACTTAGGGTTGTCAACTGTGCATTTTACACTTCTGAGCCATTCAAACACTTCAGCAAGGCACTACATCCTAGCAGAATTCTAGGGCTGAAGGAGAATCTGTTTCTGTCTGTAGATTGTTAAGTGATTAAGTTAAGAGAGGTAAATCATACATTATATTTTAAAGCAGAAGTACTTCTTTTGGCTCTGGGCCCATCCATGCTTCAGCATAACAGCTATCTCAGTCTTTTTTCAGACTTCCTCATCTGATAAAGGACAAATTACAGCTAGAAGTGTCCAGGAAGTGAGGCACTGTATTGCCTTATCACCCTGAGAGCCTACATAAAGAAGGTACAAGGGGATATAACAGCTGACATACAGAACTGTAAAGTATTATATATTTTTACAGTGACAGGGATGCTCAGAGGAGAAGTGCAATCCTGTGATTCTGAGTGTCTGAAAGAGCTAACAGAACAATGAGCTATTATTCTTGAGTCTTGATAACTGAGTGCCTTACAATGAGGGATGAATTGTAACTAGCTGTGAACTGAAAATAGACCCTTCCCTTTCATTGTCATGAGCATGTTGCTATTTATGATTGGTTTGGCAGACACTTTCTTAATGATATCACATCTCTTCTGGTTTATTGCTCTCGTATAATGAAATGAGTCTGTAATTTCTTTCATAGATTTGTTTTCTTTTAAAAGGACCACGTGTACATCACACACCTCATTTCAGGTGCATTTTTGAGTGCTTGCTTACTACGCACATTTTGTGTGATAGAACGTGGTCAGGTCCAAGATCCCCTAAAATAAGTGGTGGCTTGATATTGAGAATCATTTTTTAAAATACCTTGAGAAAGAAAAACAAAGCAAATAGTGCTGGTTTGCCACAGTAGAACAGATATGGTATGTGATCAGTTAGCTGCAGCCCACAGATAAACACAGACAGACAAGCTAGCAAGCATAAACAGAAACCACATTATTGTCCCACTTAAGACTTCTGGCCTCGTGTTTGTTAAGTGATCTCTAGAGCCTGAAAAGCAAAACAAAAATTTTCAAGTACCGATAGCTGAATTTGACATTATTTGATGTTAGGCGTCTACAGTTCTTTTAATCTTCAGCATCGGTCATTTTTTCAGTTGTCTTTCTCTCCAGTTAGTTAATAAATACATGGGCTGTGTAATGGATGGTATTTATCAGTGCAACCTCATTTAATTTTTTAAGAGCTGAAAAAGCATAAACATAATATCTCTGGCTTGGTCAAATTACTTGACATCCTTAGTAACGTAAGAATATCTAATAGTAATTTCAGAGAGAGTTTGTTGAAGCCTCCAGATGTCAGGGGCTATGGAAGTGTAAAGTATTATTACAGATGTTTCTCATAATAATAATACATCTGATAGCAGGGCAGAAAAAGGAATTAAGGGCCAAGTACTTCAGTCATTAACTGAGCTGAACTCCCACTAAGGTCTATGTGAGTTTTGTTCAAATAAGGATTACAGAATTCAAATGTAAGTAATTATTTCCAGCATGGAATGATTTATACTGCTTTTCCAGCCTTGTCTTTCTAGAATCTTGAAAACAGAGTCAGAGTATATTGACTCACTGTACACAGAAGGAAAGCTTGCCAGCGCAGGGCTTGGTAGCACAAGGAAAGTTTGACTCAGCCACAGATACACAAAATCAAGCAGGGTGACTTACGTCTGCAGAGCAACCAGAAGTGTGCCTGCGGCAGCAAGAGTCATACCCACAGCCCCGCGGGGTTACAGAGGAATCCTGTCTTGGAATCCTGGCTGCTGCATTCACAGTGCTTGTGACAAGGTGGGGGCTACAGCTCACAAGTGCCTGGAGGCACCACTGTCACACCGCCGGCTGCAGCACAGGCTCAGCTGCTGTGAAAGACACACCGCAGAACCAATGGGTAAGGACGCTGCCGTCCCAGTTGATGGAGGGGTTTGCACTGAGAGCTTCCTTTTTAGGCTGCGAGCTCTAGGTTGTTTGTTTGGGTTTTTCAAAAGCTGTTTGTGAAATAAGTAGCTTTAAATAGCCTGTGTCCTTGTGGGAAAACACCAGCAGTAACTGCTTTGCTGCAAAGTGCAGGTACTGTAACAGTGCTAAACACACGAAGTTGCAGTTTGGTCCTGCAGTATGGACAGCACTGACCTTGCTCAAATGATGCTCCTGAAATTTTGAAAAATGCAGGTGTTTAGAATGAGTCTGAAACTCTGTTAAAGTACATTTAGGTACATATTCATTGTCGAACTTGTAGGTGTGCCATCTTTGTTGAGCAATTAAATCCTGCAAAATACTGTCTTTTTCTCTGCTACACAAGTTGCTGTGTATGTGGTGCACACAGTCTTCTGAAATGCTGGTGCACGAGATGATAGGTGGAACATTATTTTTGGCAACCCTGAACTTTTTGAAAGCCTCCATATTGCTCCACATCTGTGTCTGGAACACAAAATTGTAGTTGTTTAGAGCTGGTATATCTGTTTATACACATGGAGAACAAAAAAAGGACTGGCATAAACAAAATGTCATACACATTCAAATTTTGATTACAATAAAATAATCATTCTGACATCATCACAAAAACTAAGTGCCAAAAATAGTAATCTGCCAGCTCATGAAGGGCAAGCCTCAAATTTCTGTGGTTTGGTTCATTTAAGCACTAAGAAATTTAAGCATGTTCATAAAACTTCTCAGATTCGTGCTCTGTTTCTACTTCTTTGCCAAGTGTCAGAGGCTAAAATCATCATGTTCCTTTCTGTCTTCCAGTGGCTCCAGTTCAGGTGTCCTGTGCAGGATTCACCTTGGTTAACTGGACATCAGCAGTACAGGACCACTATATGAACTAGTCACTAAACTTCCTAAAATCAGTGGAAAAAAATTAGGCATTTCTGAAGTGTGATTCATCAAGCCTGTGTAACCTTGGAATGCGATGTCTCATGCCTTAATAGTACTGACTTTTCTCCACAGGCTTAGAAGAGATTCTTGAACTGTCTCAGATGCGACAGTTTCTCATTCATCTACTGTCTTGTCTTTCTCACGTTCAGCAGCCCAACAGTTGAGTTTCTCTCAATTTTGCCTTGAAAATATTAACATTATTGTGGTGATGATCAACAGCAGCAAGCAATTAAAAATTTAACATTATTGTGGTGATGATCAACAGCAGCAAGCAATTAAAAATTTAACATTACCACTGAAACAATTTTTTTCGTAATGTTCTAATTAATATTTAATGAGATTTTGAATTTTTATTCTTTTCCATTTGAACTACTCGAAGCCCTATGTCATTCAATGTAAGAAAATTAATTGCCTGACATTGTTGTATTGCTGGTTTTGGCAGATGTATAAATAAATGCATAGTTTTGTATATTCAGATATTTATTTTATCAGAAATTGATGCCTTGTATGATTTACTAATTAGATAGATGAAGATTTTTGCCTGATCAACTAGAAGGCACTTTTGATCTAATAGAAGAATTTGCACTAATACTTCAAAAGCAAGCCAGCAGAGACTGAAAAATTTACTCCAATGGTGATGCAAGTTGTGGGATTTTTAATGAGGAACAGTGATAGCTGTGATGTTTGGTAGCATCTTGTGGAAAGAAAGTGGTGGTATTTAGGAAAGATTTGGTATGAGAGAGCTACTTTTATGAGGAATTCTGGCATCCCTAAAGAAAACACCAATCATAATCAGGTATAATAGAAAACTTACTGGAAATTTTGGTTCCTCAACTTCCAGTGGCTGAGGAATCACAATTCATCAGAGAAATATATGGAGTCAAGAATAAAGAGTTCTAATCCAGGTCTTGGGTGACCTTACATATTTGCAGCATATTTCCATTTTACTCATTTCCAGATTTTTTTCATGTTTCAAATACTCATAGTGAAAGGCAACTTGTGTCTTATAAAAATGTATAATCATAAAATGCCAAGTGCCAGGCAAATGAAATTTTCTTGAATGAAGATGGTGGACCATGTATAAAAATCTAGATAACAAAGTAATTTAAAATCATTAAAATAAATAAATAATCTTTTATCAAAACTTTAAAAACGGATTTTGTTAAAAAAAGCACAATATATTAATTTCATCCAGGTTTCTGTATGTAGTATCTGTAAAGTACCTAGTTAAACTAGGTACTAAGGTTTCTTCAGTTAGAGAAATGGCCTCAGAATTCTTACTAATATTTAAGAATAACTTTATTTTTCAAGAATGATTATTTTCTAGTGTAAGAATTGAGTTTTCAGTGTAATACAAAATGTTTCCTTAAGCTTTTTGAAGGCTATGTTTCAGGTTTTGATATTTTACCAATAGATATATAATTTCAGAAGAAGAGCTCACTCAGAAAATCTGAAGTCTTCTGTGAGACTTTCCCCCCCCCTAAAATAGTCCTGGTTTTAACCCAAATAATTATTTTGCCCATTTGTAAATGTCTGTTGACACTGTCTCTTCCTTTTTGACTTCCAAATACAGAACTTTCGGTAACTGTGTCATTTCAGATTGCCCGTATTCTCAGAGGATTGGAAATCCTCCATACTCTTGGAGAGTTTTCTGCGTATCAGAAGACTTTCTCAGACCAGATTTCACTGAGTCTTTGGGAATGCCTGTGTTTTTTAAACTAATCAAATGAAATCCTTTTTCTTCTTTTGCTCCCTGACAAAGGAAGGGACCACTGCTCAGTAAGTTGCGACTGTTTTTTATGTTTGATGCAATGAAATTAAGGTTAGGTTCCAAACAAAGCTGTTTTACTCAACAGAAATAAAACTGTGATCACGGTGTACAGAGAAGTCTATATTTGTAACTTAATTAGCAATCCGATTAAAGCTTTCAGTCTTCTTCAGTTGGCACTTAAAAGACTGTGTATCGCTGAAATTAAATTAAAAAAAGATAGTATTTTTTTGTGGTTTGCTGTACCTCTATGCCTCACAGGACTGAGGATTTCATTGCATTTCCTAATGCTATAGATACTGGAAAACCAGGGGTTTTTATATCTGTTTATAAACAGTGCTCCAGTGAGTCTCCTTCTCCAAAACATGCAAGGCCGGGTGGGAACTTGGTGGTCCATGGCAGCCTTTTCTAACTCTTGCGGGCTGCAATGGCATTACCTCAGCTGTCACTGTGCTCTTCCACAGGCAGTCACACAGCTCTGTCAGTCTGAGCACTGTAAGCAGTATTTGTGCTTTCTATTGGTCCTCCAGGGTTTTAATGCTGTAATAAAAATAAAGAAAATCCTTCCTCTTCTTTCGTGGGGAATAAGATGATGAAATTGTAAAAATCCTACTGTAAATGCATAAGTATCCTCAGTGTGGAGATAAAAAAAGGGAAAAAAGTAGTAGTTTCATTCATCTTATATTAAAATGTTAAAGTGTGTTAAAATACTGCTTTTTCCCTGACTGGCTCCTTGAGTGTAGTTGCCCCATGTAATTAGTGTCCTGAAAAATTACATGAGTGGTCAGGGGGAGCATCTTTGATAGATTTGCTCCTGTTTATGAATTATGGTAACCATAATATATTTCTCATAAATCAGACTTGGTAATTTCCTGCTTCTCCTTTTATTATTATTTTCTCTGAGATGTAAAGAAATTGAAAATTACTTTTCATATATTCCAGTGCTCAAGCAAAACATTTCACAACAAATCACAGGTTTAGAATGACTGTATCTTTGTAATTTTGTCTCCCAAAATAAACTTTTGACGACTTTACATTTTTCTGCTCTTAAGAAAGTACTCTGTCCTATGGAGAATCAGCAAAATGTGAATCTCACTGTAAGATTCATGTTTTATGGTTTCATTTTACTTTTGGGCAAGAGATTGAAATCCTCCTTGAGAACAAACTTTTTAAACTGTCCTCTTCATAGAATCATTTATGTTGGAAGAGACCTCCAAGGTCATCAAGTCCAAGCTTTGACTGAACACCACCTTGTCACCTAAACCGCAGCACTAAGTGCCACATCCAGTCATTTCTTGAGCACCTCCAAGGATGGTGACTCCACCACCTCCTTGGACAGTCTGTTCCAATGCTTGACAACCCTTTCAGCGAAAAAATTCTTACCGATGTCCAACCTGAACCTCCCTTGGTTCAGCTTGAGGCCATTTCTTCTTGTCCTGTCACTTGTTACCTGGAAGAAGAGACTGACCCTCACCTTGCCAAAACCTCCTTTCAGGCAGTTGTAGAGAGCAATAAGGGCTCCCCTGAGCCTCCTTTTCTCCAGGCTAAACA
The DNA here is from genome assembly GCA_013400975.1 of Atrichornis clamosus. Classification (NCBI taxonomy): domain Eukaryota; kingdom Metazoa; phylum Chordata; class Aves; order Passeriformes; family Menuridae; genus Atrichornis; species Atrichornis clamosus. The sequence continues at coordinate 112,857 of WBMZ01005366.1, forward strand.
CTCCCATCTCCCTCAGCTGCTCCTCTAGACCCTTCACCACCTCTGCTGCCCTTCTCTGGACTTGCNCACCTCTGCTGCTCTGGACTTGCTCCAGCACATCGATGTCTTTCTTGAAGTGAGTGGCACAGAATTTTTCTATTCCCTTATTCAGGCTTTCAGGGAAATTTTAGAAAACGTGTGTAAAGGAGATAAGACTACAAGTTATTTTTAATTCCTATTCATTGAAGATATAACTTGAACATTATTCTAATTGCACATAGGCACTAAATTGGAGGAATCCAAGTCAGACCTTAAATTCATGCCTAAGGCAGAGCTGTAGAATGAACTACACAGTATTTGTCACATCTAGGAGCAGAATTTGGTAGTAAAAAAGAACTACTGGATTTCCTTATAGAATGCTGTTGCTGACATTTGTGACAAATGTCGTTTTACGTATACAGAAATACATGCCCACACACATATATTTCCTTGACCATGGGGAATTTATCAAGATCCCATTTCCATGCTTTCACTAGATCTTTTAAAACTAGACAAGGAGATGTACAGCAACATGCCAAGGCATAGCCCTGTTTGTCAAGATGTGTAATATGTTAGTAATGTAATACAGCAAATCTCTGCCACATGAACCAAAAATTCAGAACAAAAACCATCAGGCCCACAGGAGAGGTTTGTTTTATCTGAACTTGGAAGAAATGAACCTATGGAAACAAATCAATTTACTTTCAATCCAAATGATCAGCTGAAGGGATTCTTCAGCAAAAGACCAGAAACAGATGTTGATGCCTTTTCTCAACAATTGCAAGCCAGTCAGTTCAGTTTCCAGTTTTCTCCCTTTATGATAAAACCAGAGGTTCTCATCCAGATTAGGCAAAGGAAAGCCTTGAAGTAATTTGACACCCTTTTGGCTTTGGATTTTGTCCGTCCTGAAGCTACTGAAGGAGTTACCATCTTTATGTGGCATGAATTTACAGTATTTCCAGTAAATACTCTCCCTAGGAAATATTTTCTTCCTCTACAAAGAGAACTTTTCTCCATAGAGATCTGAGAATTACATTCCATGGAGGGTAACAGCCTCTGGAACAAATGTGTCTTATGGAGGAGTTTCATCTCTATGGCATGTAATATATTACTTATTTTTACAGTGGAAGACTTTGAATTCTAGACTTCAAACCTCTCAGTGTGTATTACTATGTTAATGCATTGGCTTTTCACCTTTTAAAAATTTGGTTAAAACTTATTTCACTGAAAAGTGAAAATGAGTTTAGCAGGCTGGACTGACTCTGTTTTCTCTATTATGCTGTGTAGCACAATGAGCACAACTGGCAAGACACCAGGGAAGAAAAAATTCAGAGACTAGACCAACCTCTTCCTTTCTAAAGAAGTGCCAAAAAAAGCAAGCAACAAAGGGCAAGGAAGGGGTACTTGATGCAATTTCAACTGTATGAAGAGCTGAAGTTTTACTAGTGTCCATTCATTGTCTTGATCCCCAGTTCTTCAAGTCTGTAATCCTTGTTATGGAATACAGATTCAAAATAACAAGATGGTCATAGCTCTTCAAAAATACTTCAGAACTCTGGTTCTAGGTGTTTTGCATAGGAAGAGACTTTCTATTTTAAAAATCTGTAGGGTTAAAAGACATTCCTTAAATCTTTCACTTGTTTTAATAACTAAGCTTTGGTTTAATGTGCTTCCAGTGAGTATTTTTAAAGCATTGTCCAAAATAAATTTTAAGAAAGAAACTTTCATCCCTAAGAGATACTAGGAACTCATTACATTCATAGGAAATACTGGCATTTTCTTCAATGATCTGATTCACATGCACTTCTTGTGATTCTAGTCCTACAGAGAATGGCAGTGGAACAACACAAAAATGTTCGTGTTATAATAGTCAGGTTTGCATATTGGGAGAGAAAGAGATGCAGATTTTTAATACTGCATGAAAAGCTACCAAATTCTAGAATTTGTGGTATAAAATGTATGTACCATGAAATACATAGAGAGACTACATTTTCATGTGTAGATAACTAAATACTCTGAAAAGGCAGGAAAGTATTATTGTAAACTCCTCCTCTGAGGTGTAAAGTGGGGTGATTTTCTAAGATCATAGAATACCATTGGGACATTCAGCAACAGAATCACCGCAGGTCCAGTCTGGTACTCAGTGAACTTTTTCACTTCTTAAGAGCAATTTGTTGTAGTGAACAGACTGTATTACATTAGCAGGATGCTACACTGATCTTTATTTTATCAAAAGATGTGCAGAAGCTACTGTAGTCTAGAAAGAAATATTTTTACTTGCTCTACTTTTGAGTCTGTGGGTGGGCCACTGAGGATCCACAATTATTTTCAGGTTTTGGGCACATTTCTACAGGAGACATATCTGTTTTTCTGTCTTTGTTTTGGTGAAAGAACAGTACAGTATCTGTGGCAACTTGTAACCTCTAGAATAGTCTTGCGTTGGCAAATGCTGAGAAATGTTTTATGCAAGGTTTTTCAGGGATAAAAAAATTTTGGCTGAGTGATTTTTTTTTTTAAGGCTTCAAACAACTTATTAATATCGGCATCCTTCCATTTTCCGTTACCGCTTTTTACTAGAAATATGCTTATTATTTTGATAGATTGGGAAATAAAATAATAGTCTTTCAACACCTTTGGTTTTATCTTCCTCTGCAGTCAGTGTTTTAAGTTCAATGGCTTTATTGTCACTCTTTAAGTCCTAATTGCTGCAGATTTTGTCTGAAACAAATGCCTTGTCTAATACATCATTGTATTCTGAGGAGTCCTGTCATGCTATTTGCACAGCAACCCAAATATATATTTGGGTTTAGGAGATTATCATGTAAATGAAGGAGGAAGGCAACAATCAAAATCTAGAAGCATCAGTTTCCTATTGAAATGAACAGAAATCCCCTAAGGCTTTAATTCTTGGAGAAATGCTCTGGAGAAGGCAAAGCAAACTAAACATCTCTCTGTACAGTTGGATTCCTCAGGAGGAAGTGGTAAATGGTAGACAGACAGCCTGTAGCTGCATCCCCTGAGCCCAAGAGGTGCACGGAGAGCTCTGGCAGAACTGTTTTGTCTGGTGGGCTAAAATCCAGCCTAGGAGGGAATGAAGAAACTCAACACTAAGAGGAAATTAAGGAAAAGCTGTTATTTCCCGGAACTCATCTGCAATAGGTCTTCATCAGGTCCCACCTAGGGATACTCCCAGAGGTGTTTTGCCAGATGGCACAGGGAATGCTGTGACTCATGTTTTTATTCTCTCTGTTCCAGTATTCTCCCCCTGATACTCCTGGATTGTTTCTCCTTTGCTATTCTCTGTACTAATCACTGAGTCTTCTGAGAAAGCTGGAAGAAGGGCTGGAATGTTGTATTTAGTGGGGAGCCTGTCTTGTGAAATGTCCTCAGCAGGGAGCTGGGGTGCTTATTTAGGAAGAGTTAGAGATGTGAAGGGGTGGAGGAGAGCAGCAGCACAAGACTGGGAAAAACAGCACTTCCTCTCTGCCTCTACCACCAAGCAAATCTCTTCCTGAGCTAAGAGAAAATAAAAAATAATGTAAAAATAAAGGTACATATCATAGGAGCCAACTAGAATATTTCTCTGATGCTGTGTTGCTCTACCTGTATGCTTTTCACGTGGATCTTGCTCAGCACATGGGATTGGTATAGTTTGCAATTTTGGGCCTTAGAAAAATGTTTCTTGAATAGGCAATAATTGTTGAATCCTTTCCATTCTGGATGTTGATATAATGCAGTATTCACTTCAGAACTGATATTGGTCGTCTTCAGAACGGCCAATGTCATGCTTATTTTCTGTTCCAGTATAACTTATGGATCAGGATGGTCCTTTCAGAGAAGTTGTGGATACCCATCACTGGAAGTGCTCAAGGCCAGCTTGAATGGAGCTCTGAGCAACCTGATCTAGTGGAAGGTGTCCCTGCCCATGGCAAGGAAGTTGGAACTAGATGATCTTCAAGGTCCCTTCCAACTCAAGCCATTCTATGATTCTGTGATTCTATTACTTAAATCAGCTATTTAAAAAGTTGAACAATATGAACAATTATCTTATCAAAATCCACCAGCTGAGGAATATAAATATATGCATACATTAGCGAAAAATATGGAATGCATGTTCATACAAGGACGTCTGTGCTCTCATTGCTTCTCCTCTGGAAATCCCAAGGGCTGTAGAGTGCCAGCACAGGAAGGTGGGGTTTTGGCTAGCTTTAAAGTAATGCAATAATTTATCTAACTATAAACTGTTGTGTTCTGAAACTTATTTTGCAGTGCAATAGTAAATAGACATGATAAAAAGTTTGAATTTTTCAACGTTATGAATAGAAAATGAATTATGTGGGGGGGGAAAAAAAATCTTTCCATTATTCATTCCGGGGGGAAAAAAAGAAGTAATAGTAAAAGTGAATCAATGGAAATCTTTTTGGTACGTGTATTTCCCGTTTCCTCTTTTCCAATTAGTGATCATGATCAGTTCTTACAATTTTTGTGCTCAGCTTGTTTTAATTAGGACTGAAATGGAAAAAATATTTCATATAAGAATTCTGCCTTCGTTTCTGGTTAATTAATACCGCACAGTTTCAGAAAATATGAATAATAGAGTCTGCAGTGATACTGGTTTTATGTTTTCTCACAGACAGTGTAGTAGTGAGCCAGCAAATGAAATATTGCATGTCATGCCACTTGATGAGATATAATTCTGTTATGGAGCTGAGTTTAAATTCAGCTTGGCAGATCCATTGCTCACACTGTCATAAACCAATCTATTTTTATGCTATCATTGTGTGAACTAAAAAAAAATGTTGAGTGTGAATCTGTGTGTGCTCTACCTCTCCATTAATTCACTGTCTCTAGAAGAGTGATCTGTCTTTCAGTCTTTTCTAGCAGGCTAAAATCTCATTTCTATATAAAATATGGGATGCTTTTAGCAAAAGAGGGGATTTCAGTCAATTTCCAATATTATTCCTTATTGAGGCCTGAAAAGCTTCTCTACCAAAAGACTACAAAAAGCCCTTGAAAGATGCCTGCTCTGTGCCAACTGTTTTTGCCTTGGTCCTCTCAAATGAGGAGCTGACATTTTCATTCTGGGAGGGAGGAACGAGGGGGAGAGATGAAAATAATGATGATAATTCCTAAGAAGAAATTTTAATGCTGTCTATGAGAGGGATGACCAGGCTGGCCCTGCTGTCTCCTGCTGTCATGCTCCCTGCCATAGCCAGGGAAGTCAATAACCAGCTGCCCATGATTATCCAGTCGCTGCTCAGTTGACATGGTCTGGCATGGAGGATGTACTTGAGCTGTGGAACAGAAGCTTCTACTGTACCTTTTTTAGTTTTAACCTTTTTCTTTCTATTTTTTTCTGAATTTCTTTCTTTGTCATGCATCTCCACATTCCCTCTTCCCACATTTTTTTTTCATGAGTGCTCTGCTTCTCCTTCCTGGGTGTATTGGGCAGTGCATAGGGCTGGTCACATTGCTGCCTGGGTTTTATTTCCTGCAAAATCTCTAGCCTTTTCATTACCCACAAAATCCTTTGGGGCAGAGATTGTCTCTTCTATCCCTGCCCTTCAGTAGTTTCTATTCTGTTGTAAGTCGTGAGACAAAACTCCCAAGAACTGCTTGCACCTATTCAAAATTAGGATGGATGAAGAATTTGGAAAATGGCAGGTGTAGTAGAAGAAAGAGTAGAAAAGATGAGTAACTTGGCCACAGTCACACAGCAAAGTGCTGACAGAGAGAGGAATAGACACCAGGAATGCTGGTTCTCAAGCCCGTGTTCAAAACAGTAAACCATGCAATTTTTCTGTAATGTTATCTAGAAATGTCAAAGACAGAATGACACGCTGTTGTAAAACTGATAATAGAGAACGACCATCAGCGAAGCACTATTTTTAAATGAGAGGGTGGGAAGGCGCTCTCTATGCTGAACACCATAACCACTGAGCACCAAGGGACCAAGGGAAATATTTTTATGTCGGTGTGCTGTGTAAGCTTTATTTAAACACAAACATTGTTAATAAACATGGATTTATATGTTTTCTTTGATCAATGAACTCTGGTAGGTTTTAAACATCCTGCATATCTCATTTCTGTGTGTCCTAAAGGAGAGGAAGAAAGACTCGGGAGTACATTCTTAAATCTATTGCTGTCCAATTTTTGCACAAGTTTATCCTGGTATCAAATAGACAGATTTTTCAAGGATAATATGGGACTGCATTGTCAAACAAAGGGGACCTAAGTTGCTCCAATTACAATGTGTCTAAGGACATTTTCTTACATTTTACTTTCACAATATAGATAAATGCACAGGTACAGAATAAATGTTTGATTTTACAACCTGATTCAAAGCCCAGTTAAAAGGTTCCAGCATAGGTGCTATATAAAAAAAATTCCACCTGGAAGCTGTTTTTGATATGTGCTAAGATCAAAATGAATAAGTAAAACAAATTTTTCCCCCTGAAGTATGTCCTTCTCTTAGTCTATCCACAGAAGCAAAACACAGATGTATTTTATTTTAATTAGTCCCTTAACTTTCTTTTGTATATATTTTTAATGACTCCAGACCAGTGGATATTATATCCCAGGGATGTTGTTACTATTTATTCTCTGACTCTCACTCACAGACCTTTTATTCTTTTGCTCAGTATGCTGCAAATTGCCTGCTCATCTGTGTCCTTCACTGCCTGGATTACTTCATGATGTTTACATAGCAAAGCAAACTATACAACATCCCAGGGGCCCAGTGCTGCTGCCCCGGAATACCGGTGAGTCTAATTGACAACAGGATGTGCCTGTGCTTTATGACAGGAGAACCAAGGCCTCATCACAGCCAGCCAAGCTGGAGCAATAAAACTCAGACTTCATATTCTCTCATTCCTTGGTCCTTGAGAGGCAGAAATCCCTGGTTAGCAATATCTCAGATTACCTTTAACATGATTCCTATTGTATAATAATGCAAATTAGTATCAACTTTTATGCTGGTTCATTTAAGTCACTAATCCCATTGAAACTATTTTCAACAAGTTTAAGGTTTAAGACAGTTACTTATTAATTTCTAAGGCTTAATGTGACGGTGTCACCTTATTTTGAAATATTCCATACTGTGAGTGATTCAAAAGTGCCCTGACTGAAATCCTTGCTTAAGTCTGGTGTTTAAAGCAATTTATAGCTGGATCATTTTCTATTGTTTTACCATTTCTCCTCTTCTCTGTGGAAGTCCAGGGAGTCTTGTTTGCCACTCTGCTATTAATGAGGAAAACAAAAGATAATGCAACAATAACAGCAGACAAAAGCAGTTTAGCTCTTTCCTTGAAGCTCCATTTGAAGAAAAATTATTCTCTTCTTGAGAAGAATGATCCTCAGGAGCAGAATCTAAAGAGAGTTTCTAGGTTAAACCTGTGGCTATTACCTAGCCTCAAAAAGGAGCAGTAACAACTGGCTTTCTAGTTTGGGCCACTTCTACAGAGGAAGAAGCATTTTATTCCCCCATGAACAGGAAAGGGTAAGGACAAGAGTGGGTGCATGCACATGCAGTAGATATCAGATTGCAGGAGGCATCCAGGAAAACCTGCATTAGTTGTTTGGAGGAAATCCACACCATCTCTCCTTTAGAAGGCAGCCTGACAGCCTGACAGATAATCCTGCCTGACTGCACCAGTGCTGTTTCATTCCCTCCAGTCCTTCCTTTTCCAGCTTTCTTTTCCCTCCCACCCATAAATTTACTCTGCTGCCCAAGAAGGCTGCAAAGTTCGGAGATGTGAGATCTGTCTCCAAGAGGGAGGTCAATAATAAATTATAAAAAGTGACCAAGCAAACTCAGTTCAGCATGCTGTATACCACGTACAGGGAGAACAGTGCAGCATGGAAATATCACTGACTCAACTGTGACGGATTGCTCTAACATGAACTCTGACCTTTTGCATGGAAGAAATCTCCCTTCAGCATTCACAGCTTGTTTCTTTGAAATGAAACAGTGAATCTCATGGACACTGACTGTTTACTCCAACAAAATTGCCATTCACATGTAGGTGATGCAGCAGAAAATTGCTTGTAATAACTTCAAAGTAGCAATATTAATATTGATCTTTTCTTTAAGTGTATTTCATATGAAAAATGCATGAGAAAGTGATGATAATGGAGTGATGAATGTGCTCAGAATAAAATACTTCTCTTCTGTTCCCCAGTAAGAACCTTCCCCGAAAGTCAACTATTTCATCTCATCCTGTCTTTGCAGCACTCGAGACCAAGCATGTGGTGTAATGAGAGCAGTTTTGCTGTGCAGACTGGCATGACGGGCTGTGTAAGACAAATATTTCAAACCTTCTTTTTGAGCACAGGAGCAAGTTTACCTTGAGAGTAACAGAGTGTTACTGTTTACTGGCTATAGTGGCATCCTTGGGTGTAATGATAATCCAGGTAGGTGAACTGCCCAAAAGTTTCATCAGAGTAAGGCTAGGGTTCAGCTTGAATTTTTCTCTTTTGGCAGCAGCACTGACAGAACTCCCTGCTTCCTATTTCTGTCCTCCAGCCTGGCAAATGACACTGTAGTGGCATATATGAACAGTCTGGGGAGAGACTGAAGTAGGGAGGGCTGCTTCATAGCCTGAAGAACACAGCTACTGAATGTGTAACTAAATCCCATGCCTGAAAATTGTAGGTCCAATTTAGGGGCCTTGACAGTTCTGATGACAATTTTGGTATGAGTTGTTCCATTAAAGATGTGTTGGATATGTGTTTCATCCTTGTGGAAACAAAAAAGGCGCGGTGAAATTGGGTAACACTTTCCCATCCTGGTTTTTGGCCATTGCTGTTTCTTCTGAAGAGTATGAACTTACAGCGCCTATGAATGAGCCAGCCCATCTGTCTCACCCTGCTGCTCAATACCCAGTCTAGCTTAGCAAGCCTTGTTTCCAGCAGCTGGCAATTAAACTGTACCAGTCTGCAGTGGTTTTGAGTGATGGTGTCATGATTTCTTGCCACATGCATGTTGACATATTCTTTTTTTCCCCCAATCATCTGTTCTCCTGTTAAGCTATGTCAGTGATGACAGAGCAGTGGGTCCACGATGGAAAGGGAGCAATAAGAGATGGGAGGGCAGCACTTTTTAAAATTGTAGTCCCCTCTGTGCATAGAAATAGAACTTACATATCAAGGTAATGCATCATCACTCAGTGACTGGCCAGAAAAACATCCCATTAGGCTACAACTGAAAGGAGAGACTATTGCAATAGTTTTTTTGTCTTTACTTCACAAAATAAAAAATACAAGTGTAGTCTTCATGCCCTCTTTATTTTGCCTGTTAAGAAAAGCATAGCCTGTCAATCAAGAAAAGAGCTTCCAATTGTGTAGCCTGTTAGAATCATTTCATTAATAACATGTGTTTACTACTGGGAGAAGCAGACTCAGTGTGCTAAGATTTTGTTTGTCAGTCAGTCATTGGAACCCCACTGTTAATCGCATACAATGGTTTGTGGTTATGCCACAATTTAACCCAGGTTTAAAAATACAAACTAGAGCCTTGGTGGTCTGCTGAGAGCAGTGAGTGAAGCAAAGGTATTGGTTGAACCTGCCTTGTGGGCTGCTGGCTTGGAGGACTGTACGAGCTAATCAAATTTATTAACTCGAGCCATGACTAGAATGCACACACGGGTGAGTGTGGGTGGGTGCACCCAGGTTAGGCTGCGTCTTGGCCGCGTTCTGCAAGGAGAAAGAAAAGCAAGTCTTTGGCTTCCTTTCCACAAAGACAAATTGGAACCAGATAGCAACTAGATTTTGAGCTCTCTGACAGTCTAATAAGAAAAAGGGGTTTTGTTGTTGTTGTTGTGGCTTTTATTTATTAAGGTAGGGAATGGCTTAGAAAAAAACGGAGGGAGTTTCAAGACTGAATACCGGTGGCATTTGGTGCATATGTGTATCATTGCTACATTTCCCCCTGCAATGGCACTGTACTTGTAATATTAAAGACACAATCTCTGGCTACACAATAACGAGGTCTGAGTGTGGTTGCCAGAAAAGGGAGAGGCATTTGGCTGCTAAAAAAGAGAATACTGGAGAGGCAGTTGTGTATCTTTATACGAACCTTGACCTTCTGGAAGAGGTAGAAGGAGACAAAGCAACCAAACCATCTTTCTTAATTATAGTTAGAATATGGTAAGTGAAAATTCCTGTTTACCACAGCAGTGTAGAAAGTATCATTCATAACTGCAGGACTTGTAACAGTCTGAGAAGAATACATTCCTCTCCAGAGATAATTATATCCATTTCTCCACGTTATTCTACAGCTCAAGACATTTTGTAGGAACCTCTTCCAGATTTAGAGCAATGTAAGTGATATTTTTAAGTAGTAGCTTTAGGATAAAGTAAATTCCATTGTTTCTTATTCACATAAAATGGCATTAGCCTCAATTCTTTTATTCTATATAAAGATTTCATAGTTTCATTTATTCTAATCACTGAAATTATAACTGGCAAAATTACTGTAATTTGGAAATGCCTAAGCAGATTCATTTTTGAAGGCAGTGCAGAATGTATAATTGTTTTAAATTTATATAGGCTTGTTTTTTCACATTTCTGAGATTTAGGTTATTGATATGCATTAACTTCTCACTGCTACATTCTCTTACTAAGAAATGAAATTAAATGGACTGAGCTTTGCTGAAGGTACTTGTACTGATAAAAGCATCAAGCTTGAAAATGTTTGTAATATTCAGGGAAGGTTAAATTTAACTCTGACTAACAGTGAGTTTGCTCATCAGGTCATATTCTACAGAGAATCCTTCCTCTTTCCCCTCCTGCCCCATCTTTACCACTCACAGTGTAGTCCACAAGATCCCTTTATTCTGGTTTTATGGGAGCTAGAGGGGAGCTTTGGAACTGCACAGCATCTGGGACTGCTTAAACTGTGGCAAAGAAGCAGAAGACAAGTGCTAATAAGAGGTGAAGAGGTGAAGGCTGAAACATCCTTATACCCAACCATAAATCTGCACCTCCTATAACTATTAAAGTCAGTGGGAATATTGTATGTGGTGGCCTTTGGGATAAGACGACCATAAACATCTCCTCCCTCCCAATAACAGTGAATTATCGTTTATAAATCTGGCTCTTGGATCTCATTTGCATTTTGTCTGCATTACGTCTCTTTGAATGTCCTTTCAATGGGTATTTAACTGATTTTTCTGTGTTGTGATGGTTGCTGTATATCAGCAAATCAGTTCAGTGGTAATATGCAGGAAAATTTCAGACTTAGAAGTATTTTTGAAGGAAAGTTTTTAGCAAAATGGAGAAGAAATTTCTACACATTTATTTCTTTCAGAGGTTTAACGCTGCTTATACATCCCACTCTAATTTCAGTATTTAAATTAACTGGACTTAGGTTCATGATGGCCTAGCCTGGCGTGATGAGTGGAATGCAGTAGTAGCAGCTCCAAGTGGGAAGTCAATCAAACATTTACATATCCTCATTGCACAGTAGAGTTTGAAAACAGGCTGGCTTGGGCAACATCACTAGTGTAGGGTGATAGGAGTGACATGGAGAGAAATTCCGTGACTGTCACGAGAATTAACAATGGTACTTAGACATCATGAGACTTTATTCATCAGTTCTTGAATAAAAGCCCCATAGTTGAAAACAGATGTCCTGCCAGTGAGCAATGTGCATGATCTCTGATACCCATTCCACCAGGGTCACTCATTCTTCCCATAACATGTGTTAACCATTCCTTTCCTTTTCTTGTCAACAGTATTAAACCAGGAGTGAGGCAGTGGCTTGTAAGCAACAGCAGCTAATATCAAATTTAGGAATTTTTGTATTTTGGATCCACTGTACCTCTGTCTAGTCATGAAATTCTCTTTTTCAGGATCTAACTTGTGGTTTAGGGTATGTACTAAATGAAGAGAGGAGAAAGGTTGACAAAAAGAAAGAAAAGCAGGATCATATAGCCTTATCCAGACTTGGAAAAATCTGATGTATTAATCACCAGTACCCTTGACACTTGAGCTGTGTCCATACTGCAAAAAAACACAGTCTTAACTTGGGCTGACTCACTGAGGTGAACTGAACCATGAAAATAACAAAAAAACAACCAACAAAGACCAGCAAAGCAAGAAATATTTAGACCAAATTAATGTCTCAAATTCAGCCCTGATCATTTTATAGGCTCTAAGTTTTTTTAAGTTCTGTAGATTTATGTGGTAGATACAGCCTCTTATTGTAAATGGCAGTCTGCCTAATGGTGTGAACTCTATAGTCTTTTTTCAGCAATTTAGGTGTTTCTTTTTTTCACATGTTCACTTTTTTTAGAAAAAATCAAAACAATGCTTTGTGACTGCAAATGCCTTGTCTCCTGTTGATACAGCAGGTTTTATTCAAGTCTGCACAGATGTGTCCTTTAGAACGTTCGATATCAAGGAAGCAAGAATGTTAATTAGAAGACATTAAATGGCACTGTTGCAGATCATACTTCTAGGGGGTTTTTCATGTTTGGGTTTGAGAAGCTGAGCACATCTCCACTGTCAGCCTTCACACGAAATTAATTCCCTTAGCTGTGTGTCATAACTCCTCTTTTGATAGTTCTGGATGAAAAAACATCAAGTATGAGCAGGGAAAGACAGCCTTTCCTTCTTTTCACACTATGCCATTGCCCAGAAATCCAAGGAAGACTGATCTTCCCTCTGACATGTGCATCCTTCAGAGGGGCAACACAGTTCTGAGGAGCCTTTCTTCTCTGAGAGGTGAAAAGAACTAAAAATGCTGTGGGGTTCTGGCCACATAGCAAGGTGGAGGTTCAGGCCATTCAAGTCACTGCTTTAACACCCTCATCTACATGAGAAGTTGCCCAACAAATTTTGGCAAGGAAAAGTTGCCACTATAGATTCACCCCTTGTTCATATAGGTTTGTAGCCTTGTTTGTACCAGCTGCTATAGCAAATGCTCCAGAGGAATTGTCTGGAAGCTGACCTTGTATAGTTATATATATATACTGTAAGTGTACATACATATATTTATTTTTTTATACACACACACGAACATATGTATATAGAAAGCTAAATGGAGACCTTTTGCATAAATTCTAGGCAGTTAGCAGCTGTCATACACTCTCATTCTAATGTGACTGAATAACATAAACGTTCCTAATCTTTCGAATATCTTTTGCCAAACACAAAACAAATAACATATTTCAGGTTGCCACGTGAAAGAAAAGAGAGTGAAATCCTTTGGCTCAAAGACATATCAAAGCAAATATATTTAGGAGGTCCTCAAATGAAATTTAGTTGGGAGGATGGCAAGTATAGTTCCCTGTGGTGTTACACTCTGTAATAGTGTAAACAGGAGTTTGGTTTTGGTGGTTTCCCCCACTTTGATCTTTAGATTTGTCCATTGTTGTGCACATTGTATTTAGCATTCCTAGGAAAAGAGCAGAATGTACAGAATTTGGACTGTATCACTATAAAAACTATGGGTCAAGGAAGTCATTCTCCCAAAGCTGTGAATTTCTGTTTATGTGGATATGACAACAACAACAAAAAAAAGTTTGTCAGAACCAGTCTGATGCAAAAAATAGTCACCAAAACTGCAGGGACAGATTTTCACATGGCACTAGTAAAAAAAGATACATGTTCCAGTTGAAACATCATCCAATTGAAAGTGTCCTACTTCTAGGGCAGCAGGGGCAGCTAACATGGTCTTTTTCTTTCACATTTGATGGCATTGCTCATTCTGAGTTTCAAGCTTTGAATTTTAGAGGCAGAGAGGAACACTGGCAAAAAATTCCCCATTTTTAAAAAATTAATCCATATTGGGTTTCTCTTATTCATCAACTCTGCATTTCTCCAAGAACACTCTAATGTAAGAAGGTATGTTCAGAGAGTGGGCAAAGAGGCTCTAAAACATAAAATACAGGTTCTATATGACTTGACCCATCCTTGCTCTTTTGAATGTTCTGCAGTTCAAGACTCAGATCTACATCTGTCATAAAATTTAGCACTATAGATATTTTTATATAATTTTACCCAAGCTAATTGGATGAACAAGGAATTTGGAATACAAAGGGAATAAGAGAATCTGGCAGTGCGACATCTGAGTCGGGTTAGCACAGCAACACATGGATGTACATGAGTGCCTGCCAACTTTCATTTTGTGATTATTTCAGTCTATTGTCAGCAACAGAACTTTCCTGACTTGGAATTTATGGTCATGCACCCGTGAAGGGTTCTTCACCTCTAAATGACTCTTTCAGCTCACCTCTAGGATGGGCATCCTGAATGCCTGGAAAGGAGAAGCTGATGCACTACTGAGGGACTTGTGCTTTGATTAAAGAGAAACAGCACATTCATCTAGTTTTACCTCTCTGATTTTTAAATTGCTCATGTTTCCCTGTTCTGTTTAGCACAGAGAGAAATAACAAGGCAGGTAGTTGCCACTGAGATATGGCACATTTAAATGAAACCTGCCAAGGTTTTGGTGTGTAAGAAGTTCACTTTTATTGAAGATTTATGAATGTTTTGTGGCAAATACAATGGCTAAGGTTTGTTAGAGTACATGTCAGGGGTAAATTGCTTATGTACCTTTCTGATTTTGCTCTGACTACCTTTCCCTTCTGTCAAAACAACTTGCCACAGATAGAAGGTGGTTCCATGCTGGCCCTATAGCCCAGTCTGTAGGAGTTTGCACACACAGAGCAATGTTTGACTAATAATTCTAATTTATAAACCATCAACAATCCTAAAAACAGATTAGCCAGCGAGGACTTTTTGTGACAAATACCATGGCACTTTTCCATACCGAACCACATAAAAGGACTCTGGGTCAGAAAAATGCATTCATTTAGGATCAAGTCTAGCAAAAGTCCCACGATTGCCAATGGAACAAGAATAACACCCCTGTTGCCAGACTTTTCCTAGGCAGTGGGTGGCCACGGATAGAGTGCTGTCCCTTCCCCCACCAACATAGTCTCTGTGTTACAAGTTGATTGCTGTTGAAGTCCAGCAGCTACACGGTCTCAGGGTAGCTGGCTACCGGCCTGTGCTTGCATTCCTGCCTGGACTGCAGGGGCTCTGACAGCAAAGGCAACCGTGATGGTTAACTTCACTCCTGGTATGGCACAGGCCTGGTGGAAAACCGTAACAACTTTGGAATTGCACGCTGAGGTTCAGGAACAAAGCACACTGGGAATTCTAAACCACTTCTGTCACCTCCCTGACACCGCTGTGTGCTCAGATCTCAAGAATAAGCAATTTATTTGTGCCAGGATTTACCCTGAGTTACTCAGCAAGCCAGAGCTCTTAAGAAACATGAGCAGCCAGGTTCCTCTGAGTGAGGCAATGGGTGCAGCCTCCCTTCTTTGAGCATAAACCTGGGTGAGGGGAGTTGCTTGCAAGCTATAGAGAGAGCCCCAAATGCCCAGGTAAACTACCTTACTCTGCAAGATCAGCCCAAAGCAGGTCGAGCTCTAAAGTCTTGAGAAACTCATTGATCTTCTGTCAATACCAGTGAGGGTTTCAGCTGCTTAAAGGTTCAGAAAACTGATGCACTTGGCCCATCTGTTGGGTTCACCAAGCTGAACATATATTCTACTAATCAGAATGTTGTTTGCCAGCTGAGCAGAGCTTTCTCACCAAGACATTTTTAGGGGGAGAAAAAAAAAAAAGTGCAAAACAATAAAACAACTGAATAATTGAAACAGAAACATAATTTTGGAAGATGATGAAAGTTAAGAAAATGGAAAGGGACCAGAGGGATAAAATATTATATTTGCCAGTTGCAATATTTATTTCCTCTAATTACAGAACTATATGATGGGTGGACGAAGGTAAATGAGACTTGTTTATAGTAGATTTATGTAAATACAGAAGAGCTTTTCCAGGACCTACATATATTCACCAAATATGAAAAGTGTAGTAAATTATTACAGTAAAAATGTCAGAAGCTTCCCTGAGATCAGCAAGAAAAACTCCTTGGTTCTTCAAACCCAGCTACACAACCCTGTCTCATATGCTGTTACCCTTACCCTCTGCTGAGACCCACATCCACAAAGGCATGGATGAGCTTAGTAGCAGATCCTGAATATCAACACCTCTGGATGTTTTACATTAAAGGGGAAATTTAAGGCCCACCCTCATGCCAACTTCTGTCTTTCATGTGCATATTCATAAAATACATGCCACAGTTCAGTGATGACTTTTCAGTCAAGCTAATTCAGAATTTTGCCAAAAGGGTTGGTCCCACCCATCCTTTCCTGTGTTTGCTGTCTTGTGCCAGCACCAGCATTTGTGTCTATAGAACAGACACTTCCCCAGATACAGGGCACCAGCAACAGATAGCTGATCCAAGTGAAAGCTAATTTCTTATTATTGTAGAGTGGCTGCAGAGATGTATCTCATAATCCAATATCTAACCCACTTTCTTCACTGGTGCCAGCCTTTTTAGGAGTGCACTAAGTAAAAAAATAACATTTGTTTAGAGAAGTCCAATTCAGACTTACTGGACACATCCTGTGGGCAGTGGAGACCATATTTGATATGTGTTGATGCTGTATTTCATGGATGGGTTGCCCAAGAGAAGCCGAAAGCAATTAGGTTTGCCCCAAGGTGAATTCCCCATGCAAGCACAGTTCCCAGCTCTTCCTGGTGCTTCATTCTTCCTGTGTGTGCTGGTCCTGGTGTAAGAGACACTTTGGGTTGGGCACAGGCATGGCAGTACTGTAGGAGTGCCACGTAATGCTCTGCTTACACTCCGCTCACATTTGCTGTGGGCTGCTGCGAGAAGGGGGAGGAGGAGAGAAGGGGAAAAAGCCCATGAGCAGAAGCTGCAGGAGCTCACAAGAAAAGACCCTCCACAAAGTTCTGCGTCCCAGATCTGATGCTTGACTCACAAAGCTTCACAAAACCCCTTGATACTCCTCCCTGCTGAGCTGAGCTGTCTTCCCTGCTTACCTTTGATCATAAGTAGTGCATTAACTTCTATATTGCAATATTCTGAATTTGTGTCTTGCTCATACAAGGATCTCTAAGATGTGGGCTAGATTCACATGTGCTCTCACATTCCTTCCAGAAGAATGTAGAAAAATCAGGATGTAGCCAGAAGTCTCCATCTAGTTTGATTTTTCTTTTCTTTAACACTATCTAGGAGTTGCTACATGTAGGGTATTGTAGACTAAAGTTTATAGCACTGCATTTAACTACACCTTTCACACAGCTCATAAAACAGATTTCCAATAGCTGTAATTTTAAATTTCTCTCCTTGGATGCAGTGGAAAATGTGACTTCCATGCTTTTCTGTATGTTTACAGCACCATAAATAACACACAGATCTAAAGTGTTTTAAGTACATCAATATGTTATTTTAAACAAAGTAGTGAAAATATGTAGCATATAGTGTCCAGTTGTTTTTATTTCTTTTAAGGGTAAGATTCCTCCTGCCTGCATAATTTTCAACTTTGCATAATTTAAGACTTCTTTATGTGCTGCACCTCGACGTAAAAGGAATTCAAAGTCCGATGAAATCTGGGTGAAGAAAGCAAGCATGAAAAAAGCCGGTGTGGTATTGCTACTTACTGCAGGTTTTAGGATTTATAGAGTTTCAATAGACTTTTCACCAAAATTTCAATCTGTGATAGGCTTAATACCCAAAATCTTATGAAATCTTTTGGCAAAATAATCTTTGAGTTGATATTTAACAGGTAATAACTTTCAGTGCACCAAGAAAACTTTCTGTTAGGTAGAATTGTTTGATTATAATCAATCTCCATAACTGTAGCAGTGTGTTTATTACACATTATATGTTTATTACACTGTACCAGTTCAACACTTTTATAAAATGAGTCATTGCTAAAAAAACCTGCTTCTTATTTAGGATTATATTAGTATCATGCATTATATAAATAACTGATAGAATATATAAACTTGATGGTTGTTAAATTTAGCTACTGATCTGATACAAATATTCTAAGCAAATTTTCATCTTTTAGAGGTTAAAATCTGGATATATTTTCTCTAAGGGAATAGCTGTGCTCAAGCATAGATTTCCAAGCATTTCTGACCCTCTTCACATGCAAGAGTACATGGTGGTTTTTTGTCATAAGCGCCACTCATAGAAATGGAAAGCCCTGAATGCATTAAAAGATGGCGTGGTCTCGTAGTCAAAAACCGCAACTGATGTTCTTGAACGTTCTGCTTCAGTGAACCCCTCACACACCACACATGGAACCAGTAAAGGAGCACTGTTTCTTTCTTGAAATGGGCCATGCTATTTCGTTTGAAGCACCATGTGTTTCTGCTGGGTGTTCTGTGGTTCTG
The DNA here is from genome assembly GCA_013400975.1 of Atrichornis clamosus. Taxonomy (NCBI): domain Eukaryota; kingdom Metazoa; phylum Chordata; class Aves; order Passeriformes; family Menuridae; genus Atrichornis; species Atrichornis clamosus. Next base: position 131,163 of record WBMZ01005366.1, read on the forward strand.
TCTCAACAACATTACTCAGAGCTCAAATACAGCAGGTATCAGCCAAGGAACTCTCAAGTATCAGAGGGATGAATAAATCATATTTTCAAGAAACACCCATCCCTTTCAAATAGATACAAGGCTATACATCTGAGACAGAACTTGCTTGAAAGAAATAGTTTAATCTCACTCTTCCAAAATTCGAGATGCCAAAGAACTTCCAGTAACAACTTAAATGAAAGTCACAGGAGAGGGACTGAGGCCTCAATACTACTGGGGTCTGTAAAAACCAATCCCTTTCCTTGTGTCTGTTCCACTGGTGACCTCTAGTGCCCAAGGACAAGAAGAGGTATTCAAAGTTTCTCCAAAGCATTTCTTTGAAAGAACGTACAATAAAGCAGCGTCCTTTTTTTCAGTATTAAAAATTCTGACGTGGGCTTTCAGTTCACAGTATTTTAAATGTGAAATAATAATACAGAAACTTGATGTATTAGGGGAAGCAAAATATTTATGCTAATTGTGCTAAAGTTGTAATAAAATTGTAAGAAAATAATTATGCTTATTTATGCTAAAGCCTAGAAAACTTATTATTTGTAAAAAGGAATACTCTGCATGATCATTCACATTTGGACCATCTGTTTCAGGTATTTGTCATTTCCTTAGTCTGTGAAAAGGAACCAAGCCTGCATTGGAAATGTCATGCTTCAGTCAGCACAAACTGCAGAGCAGATGACCTTCAAGCATGAAGCCTAAGTGGGTAACACTCTTATCAACTAGTTGGAATTCAGCTGAGAAAAAGGGATGCTTAAGGACCCACTCAAAGACCACGTGGTTCAGAGCTTGAGCTTTAGTTATTGTGATATTTATTTTAATATAACACACTGTGACATAAGAGCATGCTGTTTCCTATGGGAAGGCATAAAGATAAGAAAATATATTTTACGTATTTCCTTCGCAACAATATTGTTGAATGGAGAGCAAACTGGAAAGCAGTTCTGAACTTCACAGTTATCCTGTCAGCTACGGAAGTGACGGACAGCTACAAAGGTCCAGGCATTCCATGTCACTTGTGCAAAGGGCTTTGGTAGATCAGACTTTCGTGAAGTCAGTCTCTGTCTGTGACTCAGACTTCAATTAATGAGAAATTTTCTTTGGCTGAGGTTAACTCAGTGATGTGCTAATAACAGATAACTCATGTTTAACAGTGTTAACAGAAGTGTATTAAACTGTGCTCTGAGAGAAGCATACTAGAGAGAAATACTAGAAAATTATATATGAAGGAGTTAGTAACTGACTGTATGCATTAATATCTCATAGGTATATATTTTAATAGGAACAAAGTAAGTACAGAAATAATCCTTACAGCAAGGCAGGAATCTCAGGACTCTCCTTCCAATACTGTACCCTAACCAACAGCAAGAATCACAGAATCACTGGATACGCTGAGTTGGAAGGAACCCATCAGGATCATCAAGTCCATCTCCTGGCCCTGCACGGGACACCCCAAGAATCACACCATGTGACTAAGAGCACTGTCCAAACACTTGTTTAACTCTGTCAGACTTGGTGCTGTGACCACTTCCAGTGCCCAGCCACCCTCTGGGGGAAGAACCTTTTTTCAATATCCAACCTAAACCTCCCCTGGAGAGTTTTGCTCTCACATCCTGCCCACTACTCCTAAGCATTTTGCTGCGCTATAATCGAGTTTTAAAAGACTCCCAGTAGTCTCCTCGTTAGTGATAAAGGACACCAGGATTGTGAACTTGAGTCTTCTGACTGTTCTGTCTGTCCATCCCAGAGCCACTCTAGCAGTCACACTTGCACGGCCTGAGCTTGGACTGAGGCCCCTTGGTAGCTACACGCCCCCCACTCTCACAGTCAGACAGGTTTTCCTCACTGGATCAGCTCCAGGTTTCCCACAGAGTCTGAGACGTCTGAATCCTTAAAACAGTTTAATCATGGTATAACAACAAAATCACAGCTTGAGCTGGTGTCTTCAAGGAGGGATGCCAAACAAAGGAATTCCCGGGCTTTTATACCCTCACGGTCTCAGGGTGTGAAAGTCTCAGGATCCTCAGCTCCTGCCATGTCCCTTGGTGTCCAGTCACCTGACTGGTACCACAGGTTGTGTAAAGGTCTGCACCAGTTGACGGCCTCTTGCCTGGGGCTTCAGCTGCGCACTGAGCCACCTGCACCATGGTACGTATTCCTGAACTGTGAATGTTTACCTCAACATCGTATTGATGAGGGAATTGTATCTCTGAGTGCTCGGAAATGTTATCTGTTACAGGGGAGGTGGGCAGCTGCCCACTTCTCCAATTACGTTTTAGAAGGATGCTGCAATGGATTCTAAACTGAAAGTCGTGGATGAATGAAGGCATTATCCTGCAGCTCTGTGTCAGGAGTCTGTGTCACAGGGAGCTCAGTGTTGCAGTGCCATTGCTGTTGCTGTAGCAGAACAAACATTTCCTACGATATGGTAGCACACAGGTCAGCCTGCAGGCCCCATAGGTTGCCACTCCAACTTGCCTTCATCTCAGTCATCACTGCACAGATTTCTGCAGAGTTCTGGGGTTTCCTCCAGAGATCAAATGCCTAAAACTCTTAGCTGCTTCAGCTGTTTGTTGGGCCTGTCCTGAGAGGGCTAATGACCTAGGGTCAAAGAACTTCAGCATTATAGTTATTGAACATCTCTTGAGTAAAAGCACATGTATGGATGTGTAAGAGAGAGAAGAAGTGTGAGAATGGGGAGGAGAGGAGGTGTGTACAGAAGCTACTCTTCCCTGTAATATAAACCATGCCAAATCCACTTACACATAGAGAGATGTAAGTGCAATCTTAAAATCTGTGTGTTGGGTGGCAAAGCCAATTACATGACTTCATTCCTGACATCAGTTGATGATTATGGGCAGTGAACACAAGCCACCTAGCTACAACCTTTGAAGCTTTCTGCAGCTTATATAAGAACTTAACAGTAGCTGACTGTATGCAAAGTACTGCAGAACTTCAGAACAGGGAAACTTTTTCATTTTAACAAAGGCATGGGGAAGAGCTGACATTAATTCAAATGTAAGCAGAACTCTCTTAAGGTAAATGTTTGTGTCCTGTTACTATGTTGATTGTCCAGCAGTGATCCTCTGACCAGGATCTGGAAGGTGGTAGTGATCCAGAGTGCTGCACACACTGCCTGAAGAACACAAGCATTAGTACTCGGGTAGTAAAAGTGTTCTACTCGTGTTTAGAGAAAGCCAGAGCACTGCTCTGGTGGAGGCATCAATATTCAAGCACCTGGAGACTGTGAGTACCTTTCAGACAATATCACCCGCTTCAGAGGATTCAAAGGGGGTTTTTCCTGCCTTTAAGGTTGCATTAGTGGCTGAATCATCCATAGTCTGAGCCAGAAAGAGAGTAAAAGTCACAAGATGACTCATTCTGAGCATAAGAATGTAGAAGATCTACTAGTTCTCGAACTTTTCTTTTATATATTTTCAGCTGAAATCCAATTTTCTTTCAAGTGCAGTTTGACCAAATAAAAAGGCAAGTAAAAAGGAGCAATTTTAGGCAGCACAGAAAATGGGTCAGTCAGCATTTTCAATTAGCATAAAAACTGTGTTTCTAAGTATGCCCAAACTATATTTGCTTACATTAAAACATATAGCTATCCTCCTGCTTGACCAGAAAGATGGAGGCACTCAGTTATATCAATTAGCAAGGTAAGGTAAGATGAACATTTCAGATAAAATTTCTTTCTTTGCATTTTTAATCATAATTAAAATTTGTAGTTTAAATCAGAGTATGGTTCCTGCTCTGCTCCTCCACGGCTCAGAGCAATACAGACCCAGTGTTGGCCTCTGAAGACTGGGGTGAGCACACACGAGCAGCATCCTTTCAGGGAGTCTCTGTCATATTTTTTTCATCTGAATAAATAAGTGCACCTGAAAATCTGAAACAACAACTTTCAGGCCATCAGGAGATATGTAGGCTTGCTAAAGTTTGGGTTTATTATTCTATTCCACTTATACAATTGAAGAAAAAAAAAAAAGGTACACCCTCCCCAATTTGAATAGATTAAATTTAGGAATGTTGCACGCATCAGAAAAATGAAATGCTTTACTCTGTAAACATTCCTACTAAACATCTGGGAAATCTTAGCTTTAAAACAGTGCAGCAGGCACAATGGAAAATCCTTGAGAGTGATGACAGCTCTGATTTCACATGTATTTATAATCCTGCACTTCGTTTATTTTCTTGGGATTTCTGAATTTGACAGAGACAGATATCTGAAAATAACTGACATGCTAGATGTCAGCCTCTCCTTAAAATGTGTGGTCAATAGATCAAGGGAACTAAAACACAAGGGGCTCAATGTTATTCTCTGTTACAAAATGCAGAGAGGATGAAGCATTTTATAGTTCCTGAGTGAAATGCTCATGTGTGAAAAAATAAATAGCTGACAGTCTCTCACTTCAGCAACTTGTATATGGTGCTGAATGCAAACGACTACCTGCAGTCTGTGAAGGAAGGAGTTTGCCACTGTAACACAAACACGGAAGCACCAAAATGAGAGCTGTTGCTACAAGGGGCAAACTTTCACCTGGTTTAGGGGTTAGATTTTCACCAGTCATGTGAAAGTTCATTTCCTCAATGAATGGGATCATTTTGCTGAGTAACTTTGAGATAATTCAATTCAATGTGCAGATCAATCTCCTTTGTTCCTGCAGGCATTAGGGGTAATCCATAGTTTTGGCAGGTGGGAAAAGCAGGACAGACCTAAATGAAACTAAAGCTGCTTTGAGACAGAAGTTTTGTGTTATACATGTCTGCAGTTTCCAGTATAAAAAGTATAAATTAAACAACATCCCTAATACAGACAGCTGGGACAAGGACTTAATATAAAAGGCCAACATGTTACTTTTTGTTCAAAAGATATATCTTTTTATCAAAAGATAATAAGATTAATTTTTAAATTCTCCAAATATGAGGTGGAAGACAGCAGTGATTGCTTGCTGTCCACAATACTGAAACTTCTTGTGTGGTGTCAGTAGTTCTGCCAAGGTAAGCAGGAAGAGGAATGAATTACTTACCTCCACTTCCTATATCTGCTAGGCGCTGCATAAATTTCCGAGAGAGAACCTACCAGTAAGTGGCTGCAGATCAGACTAGACAAAATTTCTTCCACATGTGACAACCACGTTGCTCATTAACCACAGAGATTCAAGAAATCTGCTCCATCCAGTGATCTCATTGTGGCTGATGGCCTTGTGTAACAAGAGTGCTGCACAAAAGGCAACTAGGACTGGGAAAACCTGCCAAAGAGGGATCCTGGCAGCTCGTTCCTCAGAGGGATAAGCCCTGCTTTCCTGAGGGAAATTCAGCAGGGATATCCTTGAAGCACCTCCTTAGCCTTACCTGGAAAAAGAACTGTAAGTGTGAGTGTACATGGATATATGTATGAGGACCAGAAAACAACTGGGAGACTCCAATGTGTATGACTGAACCTGCAGCAGCAATGATTTTGAGTCACCTTATAGTAAATATCATGTTACGAAGATCTTTTGGTTCAGGAGGCATGCCACTTATTACTTCATAAGTAAATAGAAGCTGTCTTGCAAATAGATCATTAGACGTAATACAGTTTTAATGTAATGGTTATTATTTCTCCCAATCATGGTTATCTGTTCATACCACAGCTCCTAACCACATACAATAGTGTAGAAATGACAATTAGTGTTGTGTGACTGTCATGTCCCATTCCTAAGGGGAAAGGGAGCACCCAACATTTGTAGATGCCTGTGGTGAAAAAGGAACGACAAATTTCAGAGGGTCTGAAAAAACTTATAAAGTGTTATTAGTAAATTACACAGTATATTTGCTGTCACTTCAGGAACCTTGAGGAGCCTATATTTGGATGTGTGAGGACAAGAATAGCGCTGCAAATGAGAATACGGAGTTGAGAAAGACTGGAGAAGGGTTCCAGATATTTAGACAACTTCCTAGGGAGAACTGGGCTGACAAAAGCCTGCTTAATTTTGCAGATTCAGCAAAGTTGTTTATAGACGTCTTTCTGAATTTTCTCTCCTACTTCCACTTTGTTTCATAAATCACTGTTGTTGCATCTATTGCTTCTGTGGCACTTGATAAATTAGAAGGCTGGATTCACTTTCCTTCTTGCTAGCAATGGCAATGACAGCAGGTTTCAGAAATGCAGACTATGGCAACCAGAGTAGTGAATTTCAGAGTATTCCATTGAGAATATGGGCTCTTCAGACTTGTCTCTTGCATGAATGCTTTTTTTGAGTACACAGGAGATGCATGAAGATATTAGTTTCTTACTCCAGTGAAAATATTTGTAAGAAGGGAGAGAAAACATAATTGTTACTGGAGATAAATCTTGAAACAAAGTCTGAGAAGAAAACGTCTGTTATACAAGCAGTCTTTGGGAGAAAGCCTTTGAAAAAAAAAGGAACCATAATAAAAGTGGTTTGTTATGCTGGTTAGCAATGAACTTGGAAGGCAGAAAACATTGTACCAGCATTCCTCACTGTGAAAGTCTGCTGTAGCCTGATAAATGTTCCCAATAAAAGATAAGGGTGTGCACTGAAGAAAAGCTGTTAATGTAACATTGCTGCAAGCAATGTGCTGCCTTGTGGAATGGAGATACCTATCCAAATGCTTGTTATTCCCATTTGCTTTGCATTTAGTACCATTCTGCAATTTATGCATATAGGCAGACTGTAAACAGTTGGGGGGGTGGGGGTTGTTAAAATTTAATGAGACAACACCTTGTCACTCCTGAAAGTCCAATTGGTATCTTTTTCATGTGTGGAAGTTGGTGGCTGAGGAACATCCAGGAAAGGCCTTCTAACAATGAGTTGTGCTACAGTGCACGGATCCATGGAGACACAAGTATTCCATGTTGTACTGCTGTATACCTCAAAAGAAATCATCTCAGCAAAGAAAGAGGATGACATTTTGACAGCAGAAAAAATTCCTTTTGCTTGACAAATTATTTCTCTTAAATTCAAATTATCAGTAGTTAACTCAGCATATTCTATGGTATACTCTCTGATGAACTGCATCCCTGTGCCAGCCCATCTGGAACACTGATCAACAGTTTTGAGGTGGAATTGGGAAGCAGCTATGGAAGGCATAATACTGGGGGTTTTTAACAGCCCTAAATATCTAGGTGTGTGAATAGTCATTACACTTTACAGGCTGGCAATAGTTTTGCTTTGAATACTTAATTTTATGGTGCACCAAATATTTGTGGATATATTATGATCTGTGACCAGTGCAAAGAAAATGCTTGGCTTTTGTGATCAACAGGCATTTCACTTCCATGTGTCCAGGCTTTTCCATCTGGATACATTTTCCATGCTTACCAAGAGCTTTGAGATCTATGCAGTCTCTCTGTAGGTGTGGCATACCAGAATATCCTCATCAAAACTAGAGTATTAGAGTAAATGAGCTGATCAGAACTTGCTTTGCATATGAATAGGACTTGTCGTTCACGTGTTGGTTTCATAATTTTCTTCACTTGGAAGTATGCAGGGAGCATAAAACAGTAGAAGTATTAGAAATAGTAGAAAATTTTTTTCAGCAGATCCCAAACTCCTGGAGTTACACAGCCCATTTGGCATCCCAGCCCTTGAAAGAGCTGTTTCAGGAACAGTCTGATTCAGCCAATAAGCAGCTCAGCAAAATGATAAGTGCAGCAGGGGCAGGTTTTTGAGGTCTGTGGTTTTTGGCGGGTAACAACCACAGCTTCTTTGCTGTGGGGACAGTGACCTGGGGGTTTTTCCCTGGTGGTTTTGCCCTTTTCGGCACAAAAAGAAAAAAATGAAGATGTGTAAGACAATACCTGTGTTCATTCTGTTGTTTACAGGTGAGTGAACATTTCTTTATATTTTTTCTCAGCTAATACTTTCTCTTCAATACTTGTAATCACTTTCTGAAAATATTTCCAAGTACATTCTAAATGTTATTTCATATTACTGATCTATAATACAATCATTGAAATTGTTTTGTCTGTGCGTTATTACATTGTACCACACGAGTGATTAGTTACATCTCTATCAGTAAATTAAACTTAATTGGTAAACTAATGCTTAAAAAACACACAATTACTTTGCCATGCAAATATCTGTAGCACTTCTAATAATAAAACTTCAAGAATAAATTAGGTTATATTTTAAAGAAATTCCCTGCAGGTACAGAAAAACACATCTGCCAATATCAAAGGTAAGACTTTTTGCAACATCAGTGATCTTAGACTCATTAATGAATGACAAAAAGAAATGTTAATATCAGTTATTATCAGTATTCAAACAACCAACAGTAAAGCTAGGGAAATGACAACATATACAGCTCATCCCTTTTTTTGTCTGCACTGCTGATTACAGGTACAGTGGCAGGATCTCAGCGATGCTGCAAAGAAAACAAAAAAATCCAATGATTTCAGGCCTTTTAACAATAAGCACCAGGTTTTCCTAACTGTCCCACAAAGACTTGGTAAATTTACTGAGTAGAAGTGAGAATGGGTGGTATCTCACTGCAAGTTTCATGAACTCCCCAACTGCATTATTAGGGCTCTCAGGACCTCTTATTTATCTTCTAAAGGAAATGTTTATGTTTGATACTCAGAATTTATGACTGAATGTTGTATAAGAGAGACCTTACATAATTTGAGTATAATATTAGACAGTAATGAAAGGGGTTTCTATTTATCAGTTAGAATTTGTGACTAATTATATCAGTTTCAGAAATTTCCATCAAAACAGTGTTTTCTTGTGAAAAAGGAAAAAAACAGGCTTAATTTGGTAAGAAGACATAAAGCTCTTTCTTCTTTACACTTCTAAAGGCAGCAACAGAGGGAGAATTTAAGAAGGTGCAAAGAGGTGGAGGGGGTTGGCTAATGGACCTTCTTATCATGACTGTACATGTGCTCTCAAACAAGCCTGGCTGACAATTTATGCCGTCCCTCTCCTCTGGAGTTCATGGAGATACGTGTATCGTCACCCCTCTGCTGAAATATCCGAAATACTGGACATTTGGTAACACTGTGAAAGCTTCAAAGTGACAAAGCAAGCTTCTCTCCTAACCCTGGAGTAACTTGAATGCATTGCTAACAAGTGCTGCCATGTTCCCTGACAGAGGCAGCATCTGCCCTTAAGTCATGTTCATTTTTATTGCAACATCATGGGGTGCATCTGTTTGCTCTCTTCCAGAGAAACTGTGGGTAGGCGTTATATCTGGAGGTGATGCTATCGTTCTAGGAAGAACTTTATAGATAACTAAATATCTGGGGAGACCAGAATTCAATAAGTTGTTTGATTATTCTATTTTTTTTGTGTGTCCAAGAATCTCACAGGGCACAGCTTTGTTCCCCTGTGGTGTTTCAGAGTCCACGTGGAACCTCCTGGAACTTCTGCTTGCAGAGAAGACGTTTTCTCTTGGTTTGTTTTTTATGTCACAACTGTGACTGTAAAAAGCATCTCCTTAATGCTCCAACAACTTAACAAAGGATATAGTTTTCCTCTCGTCCTGCCCTTAACAAAAAGTTCAGGGAAAGTTTCTTTCACCCCTCCCCAACTCTTTTTCATTCATTTGCAATAGAAGTTGAGAAGTATAGTGAAAGAAAGGGCGTTTTCATTTGTTAACTAAAGCAAGCTAATGAGTGGCATCACCTCCAGTAATGTGGTTGCTTTCCATTTTAGAAGCATATAGGGAAAGAGGAAAAGTGACAAAGGATGAATATCAAGAAATATCCCAGGTGAACTGAGCTGCCATATCCTATGGACTCTCATCAAAGCAAATGAAAACGGATTTGCTAATTTTCAGAGTGCCCTAATCTAGTAAAGGCTCTGCTACTATTCCCCTATGGATTTCATCTTCTTACTCCAGAGCAAGGAAACAATATCTGAGAAGAATATCTATGGGGTTTTTTTAAAAGCTGAGTAAATGACAGTAAGGGTTTTTTTCCAAAACTTTTTCTGAGAAATGTCTTAACAATTTCAACTGAAATGTTCACAGAAAAAAGAGAGGGAGGGAAATACTCCAAATGCAAAACAGCAGGCAAGGTTTTTCAAGTTACGAGCATTTGAATCTTACAACTGAAATTATCAAACAACCTTAATAATATATGGAATGACATATCCCAGCAATAAATGATTTAATTTTTTTAATTTTAGGTTATCTTTGTAACGCGGAGGATACAACAGCTGACTATGACACAACACCACGAGATGATTTGTCACCTCCTAGGGAGAATAACCAAAATTCCACAAAAAATCTTGATCTGGGAACACAGAACAATCATGGTCCAGGTCTGTTTTTAACATTGTTGCTTCCTTCAAGTCCTGAGTCAGTTCTTCTCTCAAGTGTGCAGGCCTGCATCTTGTGAATGCATTGTTCCATTTTTTCACTGTTGTTTTCCACGCAATGACTCTCCTTAGAAGAATTGCAAGCACAAACCAATTCAGCAGCAATATAACCCCGTGACTGATTTAAACAGGTTTCCACCTGCTTCAACAGAGGTGGAAGCTGAAGCACAGAGAATATTTCAGACATCTCAAATAACACAGCCTAAATAATTCTGTCAAGGGGCAGAAAATACATCATTTAATATAAACTATCAGGCACTGTTCATGATCGGTGGGTACCAAAAGAAGACAACCAATGAGGAAGACAACAGTATAAAAAGGTCCCGCAGACCTGTGAGTGTCTCAGTCCTTTCTGTGACACCCCTCTGTGCAGGATCACCCACGTCTGCCTCTGTGTGTGTCTCAAATGACACCCTGCTCCCGCTGATCTTTCTGGAGGCTTTATGGAGTGACTGCTTCCTCAAGCCCCACCTCTGCTCTTAACACCACAGCTGCGAGCTGCGTGAAACTTCCTGGGTGCAGGCTCAGAACAATAATGCTTTCTCAAATCCTGCATTTGTGAGGCTTTTTGTGTAGCAGCTGCTAGGGCAGTGCTAGTAGCTGAAATGTCGGGAATTTCACCTGCCCTCCCCATTTCTTTCTCTTGCAGTCTCCCTGCTGCTTATACTGAGGTAGGAAAACCAGCCCCAGCTTCATGACACGTAGCTGTGCAGTTTTCTCAAGTTTCTAATTTTTATTACTTCCCTTTCGCAGGAAGACGTCTGCCAACTCAAGTAGGTAAGTTGACTACTTCAATATATGTATTTCTACTTAAATAATTTTTTTCTTGACCTAAGTTTTCAATTTTTAATGTGTTTTATTGCATTTGGTTATAGATTACGAAAGCTGTGTATGGACTTGTCTGCATTAGCCTGAAAAACTCTGTTTTCATAGAATATTTAAGATGCTCCTTAATTGCAAGTCATGGTATTGCTCCAGTGATTCGAGTAATAAGAGTATCACTCTACTAGACTAAACCATAGTAATTTGCTTTCTTATTACTACAATTAGTATTTGGGCCTTTACCTTTTAATAAAATCTGTAACACCAATATTAATTTTGTGATCAGCAGTAACAGTTGCTGAGAAAAGAAAATATTGGAGATGAATTATAGCACATATTTGCATTGCCAAAAAAATCTACTGTAATGATCTGTGACATGATTGGCTTGTTTCTGTACAAACTCAGACCTGGATGAGATTTTTGTTTGTAGAAAAAATCAATTTTATGTTTTATATTTTTAAAATATATTCTAATATATAGAAATAAATATATTTAAATAATAAATAGATTTCTTTATAAATTTAATTTATTTCTTAAATAATAAAGAAATAAATTTAATAAATAAATACGTTTAAAATATAGTCTATATTTTAGTGTCACATATAACTATTTTATGCTGCATAATTACCCACCACAAATGTAGGTATTGATTTTTTCCTTTTCTTAATGGCTTAGAGTAATGGTTACCTTTCTTTTTGCTCTTCTAGTGGCAGGAATCAGCATTGCCCTTGTGTTGCTTTTTATTCTTATAATTACTGGGTTTTGGTATGCACAGAAAAAATCACAGGTAAGTCCAAGTTTTTTTCCTTTGGATATTTGTTCCTGTGTGTATCTTTATCTGTATAACTTATAGAACATGAAGTTTCAGCTTCCCACTTTTCACTCAGGTTTCTGATGTTCATTTGCACGGTGGTTGCTTTTCCACTGGGATTTTTTGTTTTGCCACTGGATGGCATTCTTAAAATTAGGTAGCTTATAATCAAAATTTAATTTACCTCAACTAACTTCCCTCCTTGGGTAGGACCTGCTCACATTTTTATAGGAATGGTTTCTGGTTTGCAGTTTTATTCTCACTATTGCAGCTCTTTTTCATAAAAAGTCCTGCATCAGCAACCACAATTGAAGTGTTCAAGTGAGTTTTATCTGAGTTACTTTAGATGCTATAATTATTTATTATCATTTATGCTATAGTAACTTATCACAGACAGGCTTACCTGTGATAAAATAATGTTGATTAAAATGAAAATATTAGGCAGCTTATCTAACAATAAGAATAAATGCAGTAACACTATAGAAACAGATAGGCAAAAATAGTCTATTACTGAAACAATTTAATAATAAGGAAAAAATCAGGAGAACTAATATTATATTGACCTTACTGGTTTTGCATTTGCATAGCTCAGATGCACACTGCAGTGATAATCATATATTTGTGTTTCTTGCCCAGGAAGGTTCAATTGAAATTAATCCTGTCCCCTACGGTGAGCCTGGAGTGTCCTTAAAAACCGTTTCGGTGCCTGAGAACCAACAGGAGTGGGCTTTTGAGAGAGCACTGCAGTGACAGCAGGAGAGCTGCTGCCTGACCCTTTGGGAAGAAAGAAGAGCCCTCTCGATTGCAGCTATTTAAACACCACTCTCAAAAGAGCTGTATCTGCAAAAAAGTTGCATTCTTGAAGTTATAAAGATCCTTGTTAGGTAAAATGCCACGCTTAGACTACGTTCTGATAAATTAAACCTGTGTAGGAACACCACTACTGTTGAGACTAGTTGGAATAGCCACTGTTTATGCTTGTCTATGTGTGAACTACTATTGGAAATGGCTCCTGGAAGGCTTTAGCTTCCAAAATCTGGCTTGGGCCACAACTAGTTTACAAGCATAAACAGTAGTATTGCAGCACTGAGAGTTTCCTAGGCATTGTTTCACTTACTAGTCAGGATATTGTGATTGTTATCATTCACAACTTATTTTAAATCACATAGTTGATATACCTGCTGACTCATGATCAGGGACTATGCAAAGACGACCACTGCAAACTTTCATTTACTCATTGTGCTACTCAGGGGAAGAAGTAGTGGAGGAGTGACAGTAGCATCCAATAAAATTCAAGTTTTCAGGCTTAACTGACATTTAAATTTAACATAGGTTTAATAATAAGTCACTCTTCCATCACTTCTTCCCCTAACTCTCACTGACTGGTGTCGAGAGCCTCTGGGGCTCTGGCTGAGCAGGAGCTGGGGAATCTGGGGTGTCCTGTGGTAATGTGGTGCAGGCAAGAGGATCAGAGAGGTGAGGGGATTGTCTGAGTTGGCTCCATCAAAATATTCCTGTGTCAGCTTTGGCAAGTGGCCTTTATTTCTGAGACTGAGCTGCTGGTCTGTAGGGCAAAACCAGTAGTACATCCCTACCTCAGACTTATCTGTGAAGATAAATGTATTTAAGAGCATGCAGTGTCCAAGTCCCACAGCAGTGAAGCTGCCCTGACAGCTGTAAATTTGCAGGAAAACACAGATTCTGTTTGCATGTAAGTCTTCTCAAACCAATATTATTTTTCCCAGTAATAGTAAAGAACTCTGTCAGTTTTCAATTTCAGGTACCAACTGACATTCTCTACAAATAAAGGCAATTTCTTGTCAGGGTCTGCACTTCAGGAAAGCCAAAAAGAGATTTTCAGATGACTTTTGTGAAACAAAATGCAAAGGAATATTTGAAAGCTTGTAACTTTTCCCATCTGCTCCATAGATAATGATACATTTTATAATGATATCTTCTTGATTTCTGTTCATTTACTCTGAGTTTAAGAATGAGGTAATTGTATGAATTATATGTGTAGCAATATTATTTAGGGATGGGAGAGTTGGGCTAGATCTGCTTCCTATGTGGTGGTTTTTTTAATGTGCATTTTCTGTTCTTCTTTCGTTTAATAAAAATTTAATAAGTGCTTAACTGCTTTTCTAGATACTAGGTCAAGAGTGCCCTGAGCAACAAACAGCATTAGTTGAATGCAAAGAAAACAAGAAGAACAAGTATTTGTGAGGAATAATTCATATACTATGTTTACAGTAGTTTTTAATTGATGTTTGCTAGCCTCTATGTGAATGACTTTGCTTTTGAAAATGCTTTCAGAGTTGTTGTATTTACTTCTCTCCAGAATTTTTGTGCTAGAAATAATATTTCGTAGGTGTTATTTGGTGTTCATGCTTTGTTATTGCACTGCTTGAGACGTTTGTGATTGCTGAAAACATTTTCCTCTACCTTTGGTGGCCAGTCCCAGAGGAGTGGATGCTGACTACTTATCAGATAAACTCCCTGTGAGCTTGCAATGATTTGTGTCAGTGAAGCCTGTGCAACACCTGGGCTGACCCACGTGCTCCCAAAGTGGGTTTTGGCCCGCTGCCCTGCAGCTCCGTGCCTGCTGAGCAGGGGAGTGGTTCACAGGAAGGAGGGACCCACGGGGAAGAGGGCAGAGGCAGCCTCCTGGGAAACAGAGGGGAGAGGGTGTTGCAAAGGCATACTCAGACAGGAAGGCAGCAGAAAATTCGAAAGACCCACGTCCTGTGGCTCTGATTTGGAAATGAGCCTGAAAATAGATGGAAAGGAGCAAGTGTGTGGAAATCAGGAAAGCCTTTTGCAGAAGCTGTGGATGTGATAGTCAGACCAGCAGCACATGCTACCTGTGGTTTGAAGGTCCTCATATTCATTTGAAAGGTAAGCACGTTTTTGGTTAGTTTATTCACACCTTTTTTTCCACTATAGGAAAGATGAGAAGGAATTGCCTCAATTTAAAGGAAATAAGTTTTAGGTCAGGTAGAGAGAAATCTATCTGAGTACAAGAAGAGAAAAGCAAACTACCCAAAGTGATATTGGAACCCTGCTCAGTGGAGATTACTTTTAAAACCAGATTGCCCAAAATATCCCTATTAGCAGCACAGTATGAAGAAGGTTGCATTAAGTCTCTGCAGGTCCCTTCAAGCTCTGAATTTCCAGTTTCCAACAAATGCCACAGCTAGAGAGTTGTGTTTGTACAGCAGCTATCTTCCTTTCTGAATAACTTGCAAAAAATTAAAAAGCCCTGTACACTACAGCCAGCAACACTCATGACAGGTGCCTTAGGCAAAAAAATAAGCATAGGGCAGATGTAGGGTAATTTTCCTCACTTTTCAGTCAAACATTTTGAAACTTTTGGCCTTTTCAGCAGTGCAGACTTGACCAGTAAAACACGCTGAAGGCATGAGTTCCATAGGTCAAGATCTCTCTCTCTCTTAGAAATCTAATATGGTTATTCATTGTTCTCTTCATCTTTTTACTCTGTGCAAAACCAGTGGACAGTTCTCTTTCCCCTGTCATTCATGGTGTTGTAGACCACTAGCACAACTGCTTTGTCTTCCAAAGTAACACTGTTACTTACACTGCATCCATTTAAAGTTTAGCACTTTGAAAATGTGAAAGCACATCTGCTTTTAATAACGGGAGGCTGAAAATGGAAAGCTTACTGTACTTTCTGGGGTAATAACTGCAATTTTTACAGTTTCTACAAAATTTTTTAAAGTTGGTGTCTGCACTTATAGTGTGGAGCACAAGTTAGAAGCAAAAAGGATGCGTCTTCAGTTCGGGTGTGTGGCTAAAGAACATGGTCAGTATTTTATACAGTCACTTGCATTTGTTATGTACATCTCTGGGTTCATACACATTAGCCGTCCTGGTCAAACTAAAAGATTTGCTCTTGCATACCATATAGATGAACACAAATTGAAAGGTTCACCACAAGTTGCATTAATCTCTTCTGTCTCATAAATGAAGAAAAGCATTTTCAATGGAATTAAAATCGAAAGCCAGGCAGTAAAAGTTTAGGCATTTTTAACTCTTAAAACCTGCCTTATGCAAATTCATCCTTCAGGCCTTTAAAATTTTATTTGTATCCACTTGTTTTCCATTCCTTTTCTGCATGTATATGCTAGAAACAAACCCAGCAGCAGCCAGCACGTTTTCCCGCCTGTAGAGGTTTAACCTATAAATGAAACTAGACAGAATATTGTAAATGGTAAATATGATACAGGGTGAGAAAGGACTGAAAGGCCCAGGGTTTATTAGCAATATGTATCTTTATTTAGACAGGCAGTAGGTGCAGTCACCACTGCCAGGCCATTTCACAGCACCTCCAACAAGAACGTGCACCCCCCTTGCAGTGAATTGCCCAAAATCGGCAGGGCTGCTTCTGTTCTTCAGCAGTCCTTGCCAAGAAGCAAAGCACTCAACAGACACACAGACCAACACACAGAACACCTTTCTGTCTCAGAAACATTCCTGCTAGTGAGCGTTGAACCAGGCTGGATGCCTGGAAGCAGTGGTGTTGGAAACAAACAGGATGCTTTCTGTGGATAGCACTTTTGATAGAAAGACATGAGTCCATTGGCAGGGAATTTCCAACCAGCTGATTTCAGAGCCCTAAGTTTTGCTGTCAGACATCACTTTATAATCATGTTTAAATAGTATTCAAGTAATTAAATGTGGCTTTCAGTTCCCTCCTATGTGTGCCCAAGTACAGCAGGGAGTCGTGCCAGAGAGGGACATCTGTGCTGTCTGATTTAGGGGCTCCAGTCCCTGTACAAGAGCAGCAATGGGGTGTATTCTAATGTGTGCCACTGATAAGGCTTGTGTGAGATGCCCCTGCAGAGATATGTTCTCCTGTGCCCCTCCCTTGTCTCAGTTAACATAACTATTTTTTTCTTTTTCCTTTTTTTTTTTGTCCTCCTTAAAAAGGGGATTTTGAATAAGAAACAGCAGAATTGCTTTTGCCAGGTTTGTACCATCAAAAGTACAGCAGGCAAGGAGAACTTTTTCCTGTAGCTGGTGAGGGATCATTTTGTGTAGCTGTAGTGTAGGCTTAGTAAGTGGAATGCTTGGGATGATTTTAATGGAATTACTTTGTGTGTATTTCAGATATACCTACCTCCATCTAAACAAAAATGAAAACGAAATTTCTGGAGGACTCTTTACTTAAAATTTTCATCAGTGTGACTCATATTTTGTTGCTACCTGCAACAAGAATACTGAAAATTTAATCGTACAGACAGGATAGGTAAAGATGTACAAATAATGTAGAAAAAATTCTGTGTTTCTCGTACTCTGGTTAACATAGTTCTTGAGTATATAGAATCACAGAATGGTTTTCGTTGGAAAGAACATTAAAGATCATCTAGTTACAACCCCCCCACTGTGGGCAGGGACAACTTCCACTCGACCAGGTTGCTCACAGTCCAATCCAACCTTGTGCAAACGTTTTGGTTTTTCATTATTGAAGACAGCAAAATCAACTCTGTGAAACAAAGCAAAGTCCAGCTCCCTCTCTTCTCTACAGAACACAGAATAATCACTGCTGTTAGCAGGGACTTTGTGCCTCTTGGGGATCAAGTCCAGACCATTCAGAAGGGTCCAGGGGAAGTGTTGCTGTTCACTTCTAAATTAAATCAATTTTCTTTGTAACTGTGAGCCAAACTGTGCAAAATTTTCTCACATCAGTAATTGACTGGAGTCATCAAGACCATTCATGTGAGCAGTTTACAGAGCTTCATTTCACTTGTTCTGTGCTATAGATATTGTGCTGCTATTCTCTTCTCCTGTGCAACTGCTACATAACTACAACTCTAGATTTAGATCCCATTTGTGTTTACACAGGAATTCCTTTTACAGTTTCATCCAGTTAGGCATATTCTTTTAAGGACTGTAAACTCACAGTTGCATCTGAGCTTGCAGAGTGCCTTCTGACATTATTGGTCTGGGATTTTAACAAAACAAATCATAGACCTAGTGCCTGCAAGTTATGTCAGTAGAGAAGTGCTCTCTGAATAATAGATTAGGAAAATAATCTGCCATTCTTCAGTACAGATTTGCAGTTTCAGCAGCAGATGGCTCAGATACTGCAGGGTCTGGGTCTGTGAATGGTGACATTGTTACTCCTCCATCAGCCTCATTACACCTGGGCAGTCTGTCTGTGCCCTCTTACAGGCACCCCATTGTAACCCCAGATGATCAAGATATATAATCCTGGCATTAAATAAATACATTTTAAAATGGGATTACTGTGAGGATGACTAACAAATTCTGATCAGCAAATCCCAAATTCTGATCCTACTGCAATGAGAAGAGTTTATTCATAATCACCTCTGTGTTTTGAATCTTAGCACCCTGAGACATTCTAGGGACTTGGAAGGCTGCATTTTCTTTCTTAACTGTCTATGGAATTCCAAGGCCAGTGATAGATCCTGATGATAGAAAAATACTCTGAAATCATCAGAGCCTGTTGCAGTGCCCAACCAGCCTCTGGAGGAAAAAACTTTTCCTGATACCTCTCTGACTCTGATGCCTAGCTTTAATGTAGGAACAGAACTGAAATGGAAATAGGGAACACACACAACTGGAATTAGAGCATAGCATGTTTAAGGTTTTCAAAGAAGACTAAAAATACATTCTGCTCAGGATTTGCATTTGTTATACCATCAGTCTAGAACTGGTGGCAGAGGGGAAGCTACCTTTCAAAAGGTAAAATATTTGCTATTTTTAGATTTTATTAAACCCCTTAAATTTCTGTTTCAAGCTTATTTGTAATACTTTTATTGAAGGGGTGGAGTCTGCTTCTGGGATTTGTAGTGACTGAAATTTTTAAGGGTTTGCTTTTAGACATGCGTTTTCAGGAAGACCTAGTATGGATGAAAAGTAACAAAGAAATAAGAAGTAAGAGAAAGGCTGAGGGGTGGGTTGCCATGCCATAAAGTAGAAGGTGGCTGCCAGCTGCAGTCAAACAGGACTATATGTAAAGTCTTTGTATCTACTTTATTGGATACGAAGCTTCACAGAAGGCTCATATGAAATAAAGCTCACAAATTCGTGAGCACATCAAGAAGAAAATACTGGCTAGTGAGGCTGTTGTGGAAGAGAAAGCAATTTAAACAGTAGCTTAGTAGTGGCAGGACAAAGTTGCTGTGATTAAATGATATGAATGATAAACCTTTAAGTCACATTATTCAGCAAGGAGAACTACTGCACTGGTTCCTGTCACATAGTTTGCCATTTGTTCTGTTGAGATGAAATTTAGTGATCTAAATTTGTCAGATCCTACAAAATCCACATTTTTTCCCCCTAGAAATCCTAAATGGTTTCTTTCCAGTCAGCTCCTGATCAGCTTGTGCTGTTGGACCTGAGGTGAAGAAACTTTGTTCTACCCATTTTATGACAACCAAGCAAGAGAAATGTAACTCCTTGGTCACAGGCTACTTATTTATCAGGAAACTTAAACTGATTCTAGACATGTTCACAGGTGTTTCAGTATCTTTGGAAATCTGGACCTTATCCACACATTTTACTAACAACCATTTTGGTTAGTACCAACAAAGGCCATGATTTTTTTCCCAATATGCAGGTATTTGCCAGGAAACCAGCTGAGAAAATGAAGCAGGTTTGCACATGCTCGTTACAAATATGATTGGCAACAAAATTGGGTTGTGTGTTAGCGGGGAAAATAGATGAAAATTTAACTTCAGGTGGAAATCATCCAGAATAATTAAGAGATGGTTTGGTACCTTTTCACAGCCTACCAGTTCAGCTCCTCCATTTGTTGCCGTACAACTTCCAGCCAAGGCCACCAGTTTCTCTCTGATGATGAATTCATGGCAAAACTGTAGCTTGTGAGCCATGCTGAGCTATCTGCTCTTCTCTTGTGAGCAGAGATGTGAAACGCACAAAAATCTTGTCTTGTGGTGCAGCTCTCATTTCACAGGCAAAGAAAAAGGGCATGCACTGAGAGTGCAGGAAGTGAGATGGGAGTATGAGTGCAGCCCAGCAGGAAGGTTTTGGAAGGAAGTCATGAAATCAATGACAATATTGTAACCCTGTCTCTATTCTTGTCTAAAATGTTTGCATTGGATTCAGGGACTCTGATAACTGAACAGAAAGATATCTGATTCCAAACTTTACGGACTTCATGAATGTTACAATTAATGAGTTCTGTTTATTGTTCTGTCCTGGACAAAAACCAGTCAATTAAGGAAAAAAAATCACATCAAGGAGTTCATCCTTATTCATCAAGGAATACACTTTATATCTTGTCCTCTATGTTAAGGTACTTCATTCTCTGCCTATTGGTGCAAATGGGAGGAAAACTTAGGAAGTAGTCCAGATTCCTCACAAGGAACCATCTGATGGCATCAGCCTCTATGAGAACATATCTGCTTTTCACAGAATGCTCAGTTTCCTGTCTGTAAGACACATTAGGTATGTTTTAATGAATACTCCAGACTAGAGGAGGCTGGTGCTAAGTGTTTTGCAGCCGTGTAGATTATGCCAAATTCAAAGAAACCACAAGTCTGAAGCTGAATGGCAGGTTAGAGGTAGATGTGGTTGGGCCAGCTATTAACTAAAGAAAGTGGATCTAGCAGCAGGCCCTTGAATACTAGGGTTAGGTTGGCTTTTACCACAAGAAAAATTTCATTTGGACTCACAGCTAAAAATGTCACTGTTGTGTGCGCTCACATCAGCTCAGAATGAGCTGTCAGTGGAAAATACGATCTTCTAAAATTCCCTGGTGCTTTTTCACTGCACAGAATCCCGGAACCCTCAGAGGTGGTGTGGAGACACAGAACAATGCCATTTTTATGTAGTCACACAACGTGCATGACCAAAATGTCTTCTGTGTATAAATAATACAGATACAGATGCCCCCTTTGCAAAGATGGAAGAAATCAAAAAGTGCAGTTCTGAAACACTACGGCAAAAAGCTGTGTTTTCAATTTGGAATGAGAGCTGGGAGCATGTGAAGAATAAATGAAATGGAGAGATTAAGCAAGAGTATAAGGCTTTAGCGACAATGTCAGATGCCCGGGGGACAAGAATGAAGCAAGGACAGAGATCAGGGCTAGAAATAGTATACATAAATTGAAGTAATAGGTCTAAGACGATCAGAAGATCATAAAAGCTAAAATAGCAACAAAAAGTATTGAAAGACCAATGACTGGAAGAACAGATGGGAAACTGAGATTTGAAGGGTGAAAGCAGCCAAGATAATGAGCAACCAACAATGAAGAAGTCTCTGAAGTGAGGGAAGACAATTGGAGGTGGTGACTTGGAAGGCTGAAGGCGTCAGATAAAAGGAAGTGGAAAGGAAATGCTGGGGTTTAGAGAGTGAACCCAATGCAACTCAATGTTTAACTAAAGCTGAGTACAAAGCAAAGTCACAGGCACTGATTTAAGGTGTCAAAACGTTAGAAAGGACCAGCATGTTTCGGAATAAACTTATGTATGACCTGAATACTGTAACCAAGGACTGTCCTTATAATGGGAAAAACAAAACTGTAGCTTGAAGTAATCCTGAACTAAGAGTGTTTTGGCCCAAATATTGATGTTGTAAGCATTCTTTTTTAAAAAAGAAATAATATTTTGTCCCTTCAGCAGCTTTGCAAACACAGCTGTTGGGCACTGGCTTTAATTATATTTAAGTCAGTGTACTGGTACCAGCTTGATGGTTAGAGGACACCTACCAACTATTTTTTTACTTGAACGCCTTTTAGTTAACAGAAAAATCCAAATGAACTGTTATTTCTAGCTCAGACTGAAACCAATTCAGTCATTTCCAATGTTTCTTCACAAGACAGAATAGAAAATCTTGCAATCTCTGAATGTTGCATAATGGGTGAATAAAGAAATAAGAGTTTTTTCTGAAGGACTGGATATTCTAAATATGAGGGGGTTTTTTTGGTAGTGATAGAAGCTCTTTCTATGTTGGTTCCTACACACCAGCCCTGCTGCCTGGCTGTGTGGGCACAGATATGGTTTTCAGTAACCAAATGCAATCCAAGTTAGTGATGCACACTTTATCCCTAAGGGAAAGGTTAGTAATAATCTTTTTCATTTCTTCCCTTCAGGAGAATTCTTGCTAAAACTTTGATTTTGGGGGTGTTGATAGTGGAGGTTTTTCTTGGAGGTGGTGGTGGAGGGTTTCTGTGGGCTTTTTCATCAGGAGCCAATTTCTGCTTCATCACTCATTGCTATGTTAACCTAACAAAAATCCCTTCCAATGAAAAAAGTTGAACTCTAGAACAGGCTCGAATTTTACAAAACAGTGTCCTAAGCAATTTCAATATGCATCATGCTTGAAAAGACTGAAAAATTCTCTAAAAATGGAAAATTATCTTTTAATAGAGATTTTTACTTCACCTGCTGGAAGTTCCACAACAGAAGTACTCAAAGAAAAATGTGCTTGAATACTAGGACATTTTCATCAAAAACCAAAGGATCATGGTCTCTTCAGATAATATTTAGGTAGATGAGCATGTCATTTCAGAAAGTCACAGTGAAACCAATGGACAGCTAGAAATTTCAGGGAAATCTAATTTTATACTCCAGTGTATGAAATGTAATTATTTATAGGGTGGTGAGAATTATATCAAGGTGACATGCTGCTAAGAGGAAGAATTCAGAAAAATCTGACCAGGTATTCGGGCAAAGTACTGTTTCTTTGTTTATAATAATTCTTCCAATCAGCCTGTTGTGGACTTCACTGAAAATTTCCAGAGGCTTTTGGTGACTAATAATATATATATTTTTTGCTTGCAATTGGATACAAAAACTATCCCTTTTTAAAAAGAAATAAATATCAAAATTATTCCGTGTTTTTTTCAGGGAAAATAGTCTTCCTCTTGCCCCTACCCTCCTGTAACTCTAGATTACGAAGCTCTTGTGTCTACTCTACCTCATCTGTGATATCTAATTAGCGGAATGAAAATGAAAAATGGGACTCTGTTGGGAGAGAGGGGCTTCTTCAGACCCATGCAGTCAGATGCCAGTTTCTGCTGCAGTAAAATGAAAGAAGTTCTCTCAGTGTTTCCATTGTTGTTTCAGGCAGCTATTGGAATTGTTTCTAGTTGTTCCCCTCTTGGTTTAAGAAGGTACGATGAGCACAGCAGTTTATTCTTAATTGCTCTCCATTGTCAGTGTTTGTCCACTAACACACTTCCTGTAGATGATGTTCCTCTTATTTCCAAAAGAAGAGTGGGCCTCCTACTAAGGACTCTGACTCCCTTTAGGGATGCTTTGACATACAAGTGAAAAACATTGGTAACAACTAGATAATACTGGGTTTATGTGGAAGAATCTTTCCCTCAAAAACAACCCACCTATATGTGCTCTGAGACAGCGTCTCCTGCTCTCCTACACCCCTCCATAGCCTTATCAGTAACGATAAAGAACACCTCTATAAGCCTGCATCCACTTGGGCACATAGATCCAGTCACAGGAGAGAAAAGGGGC
The DNA here is from genome assembly GCA_013400975.1 of Atrichornis clamosus. NCBI lineage: Eukaryota > Metazoa > Chordata > Aves > Passeriformes > Menuridae > Atrichornis > Atrichornis clamosus. The sequence continues at coordinate 154,641 of WBMZ01005366.1, forward strand.
TTGGAAGACAACAAAACATTGCATCTTTTACATGAAACAGAGGCTTTGCATATGTTACACAAATTTCGATTTTAACTGATCACTTTTCACTTCTGATCTGGAAAAGGAAAGTGAAAAGTAAGAATAAACCAACTGCATGAAAAGAAGTTTTAAAATTATGGAAAATAATATGTAAATAAGTTGCGTTTGTTCCATCGTAACCGATTCTTAATTTCATTTTATTAATTCAGGTTGTTTCACTTCCCGATGTGTAAGGTGTCTTGCTTTCTTCTGCTCCTTCCAACATTTTAACATCACTGTGAGACTTTTTGGTCCTGCTTTGGGATAATGAAAATACTGGCTGACATGCAAAACACATGCTCTAGAGGATGTCTGCTTTAGAAGATGCAGTGAGGCTAAGAATGATATATAAGTGCAGCTGATTTTTTTGGTTGTCAAGTTTTAGTGTCTTATTTTAGGCCTATTGTTAGAGTTTTGATAGATTTCATTGGAAGATTACACGCTGGTGCAACAGCTTTTTGATCAAAAATTGTCTTTACTTGGTTGGAACAGAATTGAAGGCTTAAACAGGCTAAAGAAAAACTCAAATTCCAAGACAAGTTCAGAAAATCATGTAAATCTGCAGCTATCACACTGTAAGAGTTTGAAATGATAAAGACCACACAAATTGTTTCATGAAAGATCTTCAAGCAAAGCTTTGTTTTTTCCCTTTAGAGAAGTGGAATTTCTTCATCTTAATGAAATCCTTGTCTGTGGCACTGGTCTTTCTCATTTCCTCCCATAAAACAAAAAAAAAAAGCTTTTTTTTTTCCCCCGCTGTAATCTACTCTGCAAATACAAACAAATGCACATGCTTATTGAACTCCCACCAAAGCTTAAAAACCCATCCTTGAGCTGTTGCAGCACTGGACCCTGAGGTGAATGCAGGAAAGGAAGATTTTCCATCCAAGGAGGCTGGTTGCAGCTGTGCGGGAATTGTCCAGCAATACAGGGAAAAGGAACTTTCGTTAACACAAAATACAAAGCCACTTTTTTAGTTCATTATTTGGTTCAACCTAAAGTGCTCTAACAGTTGTACAGACTGGAGTTTTTATACATACCCCCAAAATTCAGATGTGAGTGTGGAGCAGTTTGGGTTTGTTTGCTATCTGACCTCAGTGACTAACAGGTGGACAACATCTGACTTTTTTGTGTATTTTTAAAAAATCTAGAAATGTTTAGTCTATTCATGTAGAGTCTTAAGAAAAAAATCCCCTCATTTTCAAAAAACGTTTCTGCATGAAATTTTGATGCTTCTGTATGAGTGTTGTTTTGGGGTTAGGCAGAGTAATTTGGCTTAGAGCTGCCAATTGAAATATGAACTGTTTAGAAAAAAATGTGCATCTCTAATCTGACATGGTTTTCAGAGAAGCATCTGCAGTTTGTTTTGTTGTAGTATTTAGATACATATTCAACTTCTTTCTTCAGCAAGTCCAATCTTTCTTTCACAACTAAAGCTGGCATATGAGTTTACATGAGTTTATAATACACAGACTGGTCTGTACAAGAAGCACTACAGATTAATTTGGATTGGAGACAACTGGATCTGAAAGGATGATCTTAGAAATGCATAGGTAAGCCCCTGACCATGGGTAGGATACATATTTTCATTTGGTGCAGAAAGCTGAATGTTTCTGAATGTTTTGTAAATATTTGGAACCTCTGCTGTAGTTTGCAAAACTGTTTGTAGAAACTCTCCACAACAGACACACCCAGGAGATCACCAACCCTGTCTGTTGGACCCAGAGCCAGGAATCCCATGCTTTTCCTGACTGTGGCCTAGTTCAGTTTCTGATTAGTTTTAGTTTTCTATTTTTTCACTTGTAAATCTCCCCAAAACTTTGTATCCTATGTCATCGATAGTTTAGGACATACGTGCTTCACCAAGAGAATCCAGAAAGTGTGATTATTTTTAAGTGGTTTCTTGGTATGTAGAACTCGTGGTTGCACAAGTGTGCTTACAATGGCCTCCCTTGCACAGGAGGAAATGTAGCAAGCAGTAAGTGTGGGACTGACTGTGGGGGTGCTCTTGGCTCCCATCGTGGTGCTTCTGTGGGAACCCCCTTTCCCTGTTGTCTCCTTTGGTGCAGGACTGGGTGGCAGAGTCCAGGGGGCTCGTGTATTTGAGGCAGGCTTGAGTCTGAACGGTGTCGAGTCTGGAGGAAAGGAAGATCAGGGGAGCCCTTGTTGCTCTCTCCAAGTACCTGGAGGGAGGTTGTAGCAAGGCAGGGGTTGGTCTCTTATCCCAGGCAACCGGCCACAGGACAAGAGGAAATGGCCTCAGGCTATGCCAGGGAAGGTTCAGATTGGATATTAGGAAAAATTTCTTCTCTGCAAAGGTGGTTAAACACTGGAACGGGCTGCCCAGGGAAGAGGTGGGGTCATCATCCCTGCAGGTGTTTAAAGAAAGACTGGACGTGGCACTCAGTGATCTCAGAGATCTTTTCCAACCTTAATAATCCTGATTCCTGCACTGCCCCTCTTCACAAAGGCAGCTCAGCTGGGGCTTTCAGCAGCTCCTCTGAGGTGAGCTCACACAGTGCCAGGGCTCCCCCTGCCCAGGCACGTGTGCAGCATTAATCACCGAATGTGCCTCTTACAGGAAAGCCACTGAGACCCCCAGTAGGACCCTTCTGTGCTGCCAAAGCAAGCACCAAAGGCCAGGTGTGCTCCGTCAAGGGTGTCACCTCTGCGTGCCACCAGGCTGGCGGCTGGAACGCTGTGGATACGTTACTGCTCTCCAAGAAAACTCGTGCCAGTGCCCTGACTCGCGGGGCTCCGCCAGGCTGGACACTGCTGGTCCTGCCAAGGGTGCTGCGTGGGCAAACATGGAAAGCTCACAGCAGGGCGTGGCTGTAGGAAAGGGGTGAAGGCACCGTGGAGCCTGGAGGGCTGCCAGGAAAAGAGATGGGGCAGCTTGGGACCAGCATGATGATGTCCCCTATGGCACAGCCAGTAAGGCAGGAGCGGTGTAGGGGGGTAGGAGAAGCCTAAAAGTCTTTCATGGAAAAATACCCTGTTCTTTCCAGCTAGCTTAATGGCTTCCCTTCATCAACTTGGATAATTTGTTTCACCCCATGTGATTTTGAAGATGAAGTGACATACCTGGACTCTAGCTCAGTAAATCTCAAACTTATCTCAGACTCATGGAACAAAATCATTTCTATATAAAGCAGCATTTTATGTGCTAACCTGAATAGGGAAAGCTGGGGAAGGAAAATATGAGTTCTGATACTTGATCTCCTTGAAATTCTACAAGTAGAGCTATGGTATATTTCAAATAACTGCCTTACTGAGAAAAAATGTCTTCTATTACTCAAACCCTTGCTACCTGATTTGAATTTATGACTGCCTAAATATGCTGTGTGGCTGAATTACAAGGCATGTGTGTACATTAAACCTGGTGACTGTGGGAAGCAAGTAACAGTGATAGACAACTTAAAGAATGATCTAAACCAGGAGCTGATGTGACCGATGGACTGCCATAGATGTAAGTAGTTTTGAGTGCTTGTCATCTGTCCACATGATCCTAGTGCTGGCAGCCTGTGGAAAGTGATGCGTGGGAAACCAGTGCAAAGTGCTGATTTATTTTATGCTAATGGGGAAAAGTCCATATTGTTCAAATTAAATCCTAAAGCAGAAACAAATCATCCAGCCAAAGCCCATCCTATGGAGTTTCATTGAAACAGTTAGTGGTCTCTTTCATGACCTCAAAGTAAAAATTAAACAATGTTAGGGGCTGCTGTTTTCAAGTGCTTCTGGCTGCTGAAAGCAGCTGAGATTCTCCTACAGATGGCTATTTAAGTTAAAAGCCAAACGGGGAGATCACAGCAATTAGTGTGCATTGGCTTCTAACTGCACCAGAGTGAATAATGTGGGAGAAGTGAGCCAGGACTCTGCCTCGGCCTGTGCTTTTTCCCAGCAGAGGCTGAGTACCAGCAGTTCTTCTCAATTAAAAAAAAAGAGAGAAAGTGGGGGGTATTTCTTGCTGCTGCTTCACTTGAACAAAATAAAAGAGATTTTGAACAAAATAAAAGAGATTATGCAAAGATAGACTAAAGTAGGAGTGGGAGGAAAGAAAAAAAATATTTCAAAGAGGAAAACAGCCCACTTCAGGGCTCTCCAACTGGATCTGTAGTACAATGTTTCTCCTACTTTTGCCATAAACTGCCTCCCCAGAGGCTCACTGTAGGCTTGTTGATCTCCCAGGCTTTTTTTCTATGTAGCCTGAGGCCAAGAAAAGCGTAATAGGACTTCAGCATTCTTATTTAAAAAGAACTGAAAGGAGAAGTGATTTATCATCTTGGAGATTCAGAATTTCCTGAGGAAAAACAGAGGGGCAGAAGGCTTATGAATTAACATCTTTTTACTCATTTGTGTAAGTGATAGAAGACTGTACAATAGTGTAATCCCAGTTTCACTAAAATTCTTACAACACTGTCCTGTGAGGTACTTTTATCATCACTTCCGAACGTATCTGAACGTTCATTTTTCCAGAAGTTTTGTAGCTATCCGCTGGAATGGGTTGGAGCGGTGAGATCACGTTGGAAGATACTGATCAGAGAACAGGTCTCAGATTTCAAGTCAAAAAGTGTCTCTGGAGAACGATCAAGAACAAAACCAGCTTTTGTTCCTTCAGGTCTTTTTCTTAGGGAGCATGGAAAACAATGGCAACATGTTTGTGTGTCATGGTCTTTGCTGAAGTAGACATTCAGCTTTTGCCTCTACCAGATGGAGTGATAGAAGTGTGATTGTCTTATGCTCTTTAGGGGCTTGTCATTACCACCTTGGGACTAGTAATCTGTAAACCAGAATTTTTTTCTGTTGGTGCTCCAGTGAAAAGGTTTATTTGTGAAAAATTAAAAATGGGGATTGCTTTCTGCACTGCTGTTATAGCCTCCTTAAAAATGAGGGATGAGGAGCCCACAGCTAATAAATACAGAAGATAAATGCTCCTAATATTGTGTGAAGGGTGACTAGGGGACAGTTCTTTGAGTGGTCATGGTGATGGGGCGAGAGTCCTGAGGACTGGTAGTCAGCAAGGATTTACGATAAGGCATCCTTCAGCAACCCATCAGCCTTCTCCAATGTAGTGTCTGGCCTGGTGGAGGCCGGGAGAGCAGTGGACGTTGTTTGCCTTGACCTTAGCAAGGCTCTCAGCCCTGTCTCCCAAAACACCCTCACAGACGAGCTGATGAAGTACAGAGTGAGAAAGTGGATTGAGCACAGCTGAGCCATCTCAGAGGGTTGTGCTCAGCAGCACGGGGTCCAGCTGGAGGCCAGGGGTACCCCAGGGTCTGTACTGGGGCCGTGCCGGTGCAGGATAGGAAATGTGAAATGTGTTCTGCCCCTTGAAGGCACCTGACAACTCCGTGTATGTACACGAGGTGGTGGAAGGGGACAGAACCGAATTGATGCCCAGGGCACAGCCAAACTACCTCAGAATTTAACCATACAGACCATTTCAAGTGAAGGTTACTGGCGTCACAGGGGGAAGCAACATCTGTGAGGAAGAAAGTCTCAAGCCAATTGTAAACTGAGAGAATAGAATAAATGGATGCCAGCCAGTTGCAAGAGCTGGTGACAAAGACAAGAGGCTGTGGAGCTGACCCTTGACACTGGCAGTCGCAGTTGCCTGGCACAAAACCTCCCCCGTTGCTGCAACAGAAAGACTGGGAACAACTGCTGGTGCCAGCAGGGGGTTGAGGAGAAGGCAAGCTGAGCTGCAGTTCCATTAGAATTTATTTACTCCCATATCAGATGAAGTATAAACCAGGGAGCTCAGTGTAGCAGTGGGCACTAGAACTGAGGGGTTTGCAGCACTTCATGTAGCAGAGGAGGGTGTCTGAGAACACGGCTGCTTGTGGGGGCAAGTACAGCATCACAGAGCAGCTGCTTTGTAGTGCTTGGAACCACGGGATCAGTCATTGTTCTCAGGACAATTGAAGGTGCAATCTCAGCCTCCCTACTTTTCCTCTCGACTGGAATGCGCTTTCCAGCCACCTTCTCTATGGTATGTTTTGATAAAGAATTACAGCACCTTGACATTACCATTTCTTTGAATAATTCTGCGCAGTGTCTTCACTTGGGAAAATATATGCTGCTTTATATTAAAGGAGTGTCCCATATGACACAGTGTTCACACACAAGTGTAGTGAAGTGTTTGCACAAATTCTGCAAAAACCAGTCCCTGAGGTGGACAGTTTTGACCAGGAGCTGTGTGCATTTTAGACTGGAAATTATTCTCTACAGTGCAGAACACAGACACCCCCCACACACCCATCCCTTCATTTCCTTATGAAATGCAAACTCCGGTGATTGCTCAATACGTTAATAAACATACAGAGAATACGTGGTTAAATCAACCTTCCTGCAACTTGGTGGTTGGGAGTATTGAGCATACTAACAGTGTCAGCATCCATGCTGTCTTTCAATGGAATTTGGGATTGAAAGTCAGATGAATGACAGAAAAAAGGTAATCTCTAACTATACAATTCATCTCACAGGCAACACACTGCTTGTATCTACACAAACAAAACCCTTAATCTCATTTAGAAACAACTGGTGGTTATAGGCATAGCTGATTTTAATTTATTACTGAATTAAGAGCTCCTTACACTTTGAGGGCACTGGAGAGGATTTTTGATTTGTAAAACTGTCATCCTTTTTCTTTCAATATACTATATGGACTACCAGAAGTCTGCAGATGTAGTAGTGTAATAATATTGACTTTCTTTACTGTCTTTTCAAGGTCTGCCAAGGTTCTTGCAAAATGTTGGGGTCTGTTGCCGACCTCCTGACAGTTTAGCCTGCCCAGCTGGGCTGATGCTGGCTAGTGTGGGTGTGTGGTGGTCCATATCCTGACTGCACAGGGGTGCTGGTGTGGTGGGGCAGATCCTCACAGGCTCACAGTGCTGCCTTCTGCAGACTCTTGGTTTCAGCAGCACCACTTCTGCAGAAGTTTGACACTTTCTGGGTGTATTTTGTGTGGTTTGTACTAGAGCATAGTTTGAGTGCTCAGTATGTGAAAGTACGAAGTCCTTTGTCTCTCACAAAGTTTCTCAGATATTTTCACTGGAGAGACTCCTGGTGATGTCAGTGAGCTTTGGGTGCAAATACAGATGCCCTTATATGCAGATACAGCTGCTCTTCTCCTGCACAAGCCCTTGGCATTACCTGAGGAGACAGGTATGTGCTCAACTGAGTATGTCCTGCCAGCTTTTTGACAGACATCTGGAAGCACTATTAAATCTGCATTTAGATAAAATATATAGCAATACCACTGCAGAAAGCAAATCCACAACGTATTATGCATCAGCTGTGAATAGCTTTAAAAATTCTTTTCTTAAAATAAAATAAGCATTTATCTTAAAGTCAAATTAAGTCATGGGATGACACGTTCAGCAATACACCCCAAATGCACTTATTAACGCTGAAGAAGGAAATCATTGCAGAATGAAGTTAAAACAACTCACACTGGGGGGCACTGTTGGCTGCCAGAATTACTGTCAATTCCTGTGAACTCAGAAGGGTTTGTGCAACCTGGTTTTGGAAAGGCTGAATGTCACATTAGGGTCTTCTGTGTTTTGGAAAGTAAAATACAAGGCAAATGCCTCACGTGCTTAGACCTCAAAAATAAGAATTATAATTTTTTTCCCTTCAGGAGGAACTTTGGTGTGAGTATTGTCTTTATCCATGGCAGTATCTGAGAGATTATTGTGAAATGTGGCATATCCCACTTACCTTGTAGTTTCAACCACGCACTTCAATCCGTCTTTAACACAACTGATGTATGGCATAAATAGCTTCCATATCCACATTATTTGGAGGAGCATTTTGATACATGTGAGGAACCAGACAGATTGTAATAACACAATCCCAGGTAAAAGGGAAAGCCTTTATCTATTCTATCTGAGATAAGCTGTTTTGCTGAACACCAAATGTCTGCAAAATGACTGAAAAAAAAGCGTTTATGACCGACTAATATTAGTAAGAGCACTTTATCAGCTCAGTGTTCCCCCTTCTCATGTTGCCTTCGGAAACCAAATTGCAACAAGTATCATGATCACACTTAAAGTCTTGTTGTATCATTGTGTTCCCCAAGCAAAAAACTTTCAGCTTAGTAACAAAGTTTTTAAAGTTCCAGCCATACATGTAAGTTAGAAGGGTACAAACCAATATATAATATAAATATGTAAATATTTATTAATATAAATATCTTAGTCTATAAGTTCATGTTTAAATGGAATGTCAGCGTTTAGGAGATGAGGAAATAAAAATTCAGGACAATTAATGTCTTTACTAGAGAAAAATCTGCAGCTAAGAAGCATAATGCTTTATTTTGCAAACATTCTTGTTACAAAAGTAGCAACTCATACTAAAAAAAAAAACCCAAAAAAACCCAAAAGGAGAGTACACATCTTGTTCTTTGGCTTTACCAGAGGATGACTAGTGGTTGATTTCCTCCTCCCTAGACACATCACACATGGTTTGTACTTCTCAGACTTCAATTTAGAGGCAGGTGAAAGTCTCTACTGAACATGTTGTACTTAGACATCTCTCAAAAGCTCTCTTGCCTTTCTCTACCAACAAACAGAAACTGGTATTTCCAGGTAAAGGTCCAGCGTAGATTTTGCAGGATTTTTATTATTTGTGTAAAGAGATTGAGAAGAATATTCTCAGTAGCAATGATAATAAAAATAAATTCAAACCTTTTGCATCGCTGTGAGTGCTTGTGATGCAGGAATACACACATTTACATGTCAACCTGGCAGCCAGTCCTACTCACACGATCTCACAGCTGTGATGTTGATGGTTCATTTCCACCCTTGGTAGCATTTTGTGAAGGTATCAGTGCCAAGATCAAGTTCCCTCAGCAGCAGGATTCTCTGTAAATAGAATCAAGCAGAATCTGTCATAAATCAGTCCCTTTTGGGTTTTTGTTATTTTTTTCTAGAAACAATTTGTGTAATCATGACTTAGAGTATTTTGAGACTTATCCAATGAACAGTGAAAAAATACAGTGAAGGTTTTCCACGTAGCACCTCACATTCAGTTAATGCACAGGATTTTTAGTAGCAGTTATCATAAGAGGTAGGGATCTTTTTTTCTAATAGCTTTTTTAAAAAAAATCACGCTGTAGAGCTTAAGAGCTTATCTTTCATGTTTCCATTCTCCTGTTGCTTTTGGCGTGCATTGTAGGGTAAGACTGTAAAGATCTGTGTCCATCAGGAATGTGACATAGTGCACATCACTTCAGGTCTGGCAACACTCCAGTTACCACAGACAGAATCCCTTCTCTAAGCCCGCGGTGTGCAGATATTTTGTGTTCAGATCATGCAAGCTGGATTATTTTGAAGGACTGGGTAGAGCCTCATGGAGTTACCTTGAGGTCTAGGCAACCTCAATGGGCATTTCCAGGGTACCTCAGATAGTACAGTCTAAAACAGGAATCTTCTGTTGCTTTGGACCTAAAATATCCACTTCCCTGAGGATGGCAGAGTACAAATTTGAATTTACAATGTAGGCAGCTCAAAAGGGAAGTTAAGTAGCAAGATTGTAATCAAGAGAGTTCTAAATGCAACAAGGATACCCAGGGTTCCCACATTATTGGGTGGAGGGGGGCAGGAATCATGTGCCCCCTGGGACCGATACTTTAAACATTTTTATCTGTCCCAGTCTCCTATGCTCAACAGTTTCATGTGGGGAGCACTTGTCCAGAAAATGGGATGGTTAGCCATAACATCTAGGAGATGTAAAGTGCATAGCTCAGACCCAAAGCAGCAGAGTACACTGTAGGTTATTCACTGGTTTAGATGCAGATTCTCTCTTCCCCCAGTCTAGAAGGGGTGTTCTCTGTCCTCCACGTATACAACTGCATTTCAGGTAGTTCCTTTTGCTCATTTGGAAATCCTGTTATCTTCACACAGACCCCAGTCCTAGCCCCAGACTGGATCTCTGATTTCTCTGTTCTCTGATCATCATTCTTCAAATGTTTCTGTTATTGGAAAGACCACTTTCAATTGTGAATGAAGATGAATTTCCTTGCCAAAAGAAAACTGTGTTCACAACAGGATCGAACGTGTGAATCTCCTTACCAAGTTTACTTTACCCTTAGCTCAGCACAAGCCCTGCCCCATTCCCTGGGTCAGAAGGGAGCAGGATCTCTTGGTCTTGGTGTAACCCCAAGTCTGCTGATATCTTGCTTATCTCTTTTCCAAGGCCACTGATTCAGGAATAACACACCCCTGATCCTGGGGTCAGATCAGGAAATGTAAACTTCTATCACTAAATGAGTCCCAAAATACACCTGAATTCCCTTGAAGCAGTATGAGTATGTACCAAGTGCCTCATCTGTGTCCTTGTTTCAATCTTGGTCTTCATCTGAACAGATACTAATCCATCATAAACAGGACTCACAGTGCATTCCTAGTCTGCCACTGGCTCTTGCATTCTTCCATGTGGGATCCAAATGCCCTTTTCTCAACAGCGTTTGATATTCTGGGCTTAGCTGCCTGTATATCCTGCTGCTTTGTGCTAACGTGCCTTCCAAAATAATAAAATATAGTAAGAAACTCTTTAGTGGAATTTTTCTCCATTTCTATATACTAAAACGCTTGCTTCAGATCCTTAGAGGAGGAGAATTTCATTCCAATGGAGATAAATTCAGCTGAAGAATTAAGCTAAAAGCCTTTTTTTGCTCTATTTTACTCTCTTGTGTCTTAGCGCTCCATTTGGGTAATTAGGTAGAGCTTCATGAAGGAAATCAGGTGCAGTCATTAATGGCAACCTGGGTGTCTGCTGATTTCCAGAACATGTGAAAAAGAGGAAGAATAGATTGAAGTTTTCAGTAAACAGTGATCTTAGTTTTCAGGTGAATCCAAGGTTTCTGGCTTGCACATAGAGAAGTGGTTTCCATACTGAGAAAGCTCTTCACTCCCTGTCCCTGTTTTGTGAAATGATCTGTAGTTTGCTTTAATTACTGTGTGTAATTGATTCTTAAAGATAATACCTTCTTTATGGTCACTGGCTGTGCTACAAGTCAGAAACAAGCCTTTACACTAAGCTACTCCTGCAAAAATCTTTTTGATCCTTTTCAAGTCCAGCTGTAAACAATGAAAGAATCAAATATTCTCAGACTTCAAATGGTCCAGGACAACCTTCCTTCATTATCTGGAGACAAGGCTTTCATTTTGTAGCCAAATAAGCATCAAAGGATCACAAACTTGGAAACAGCAAGTTATGTAGGATTATGTAGGGTGACTGCAATGAACCCTTTTATTATTATTATGAAAGTCAGTGCAATACTCCTTTGGCAGTTCCCATTTCAGCATTTGTAACAGACAGAAATGTAAGTAAGTGAAACATTATGGGATTCATTAAGTGTAATTTTATAGGTTGTAACTAAAACCATTGACACTCAATAGAAAATTTTAATACAATGCCTTTTGTTATACATTATACTGAATATTGTATGTATATCCAAGAGAGTTTGGTCACGGTTATGTTTCTGTTAACAATGATTAAGGGCAAAATAACATTTCTTTTACCACATAGTTCAACAAATTAACTGCACAGAGAGACTGAGTTCTAATCCAAGAAACATTTCCACGTAAGCAAGGAACAATTGCTAAATACTGCTGAGCCAGCCAACACAGAATGGGTGCGTGCCAGAAAAGTGACAAATGAAACCCTGCCCTGCAAACTGCTGTATGAACCACTGGGAACGTCACAATTCTGGGTGTTCCTAATGGGGTGCCAGAAAGCTTTCTTCTTTCCTGGTGGTCAGGGGGAGATGCAGAGCGCTGTCTTGACAACTTGTACAACTTTGAAGAAAATGTAATTTTTCTCCTTTAGATCAACTGAAGAACACATGTTTTGCAGAAGCAAGAAGAGGTGGATGAAAACCAGCATGGGAATAGACAGCATCTTGATTTTTGTAATTCGCTTTTGAAGGACAGGAGCCCTTTGGGTTCAGTCAGGGCCTTGAAGTAATCACTTACACAAACTAACTTTAGCTCAAAGCCAATAGAAAATATTTATTTTTAAAAATCCTCTAGCTTTTAGTAAGGTTGCTACATTGGTAGGAATAGGTGAGCTGATGTGAGATGGGAACAGCTCGATATCACTGCTTCAGGGCTTGTCTCTCCCAGAGCAATGCGGCCAAGGACTTGGAAAAGGCTTCCCAGCATCTCCAAGTGAGAACATCTCGTTCCGCTGAGTTGTGCAAAGGGCAGTGCAGAACTGAGGAACTTCTGCACTTCATCCTGAGCCCACTAGTGAGGGTCAGTTGGATTAAAACCTTCCCCTCCCTGTTAAACCACGTAGAGTCTCAGCAGAAGGGCAGCTGGCCCTCGGGTGCTGGAATGAAGACAGCAATGTATGGACAGCCTTTTCAGAGAAGGACAGGCAGTCAGGCTGGGGGGAACAGAGGGGCAACACTCTTTGGAATCCCTATAAGGTTCTGACAGGATTTGTTGCTCATTAACTCCTTGACCTCCTCATAATTGCCCAGCATGTTCTGAATTCGGCTTGACAATTCATCTCCTTTATTAGTCTGCAACAGAAGAACAAAGAGGTGGACATTTCAAAAGCCCCCCAAGAGATCCAGCTCAGGAAGAGATTTTCTTCAGGATCTTAACTGAATCACCACGCATCACCAGGAGCGAAGATGGGCAAGCTCATCTTGATCCTGCAAATCTCTCCAAAGCAAACAGGACTGCTCTGGCCACCATCAGTCAGGAGCTGGGAAGATGCTGTGTTTTACACGTGTCATGCTCAGGTCTGCTACACCCTGTGCCGAGCCACAGCTCTCCTCTTCCACCCCACACCCCTTACCATTACCTGGTAGGGTTCTGCAAAGAATGGAGCCCTCCCTTTAGACAACCAAAGAGGCCTCAGATGAATGTCAATATTTGTAGAAAGGGGGAGGAGAGCAGAGAGAAAACAAGCATTAAATA
>WBMZ01005367.1:0-451059 GCA_013400975.1 Atrichornis clamosus
CGGGAGCCGGGCAGGCCCCGCCGGCGGAGCCGCTGACGGAGCTGCGGCAGGCGGGGGGCGTGCGGTGAGCGGGGCGCCGACGGCACCGAGCCGCCGGGGCGCGGGTGCGTGCGGAGCTCGGTGACAGTAACCCCGCTGTGTTTCACGCGTTTTGCAGCACCATCGTCCTGAACAACCCGCGGCGGCGGAACGCGCTGTCGCTGCCCATGCTGCAGAGCCTGCGGCGGGACCTGCTGCACGACGTCAAGAGCCGGGAGCTCCGCGTCATCGTCATCGCGGGTACCGCGTCACCCGCGCCGCGCCGGGACGGGCACACGCGGGGGGACGAGGAGCTGAAACCCAAACCTCGCTCGGAATTACGGGGAACGGGGCGGGAGGGGACCTGCGTGTTGTTTCCCTACCGCTTCCGCGGTCTCCAGCAGCTGCCAGCACCCCTCAGACCTCCCTGCTAGCCTGTTCCTATATACTCATCCTAATTTCCCGTCTCCTGTACTTAATTCCTTATTCCTAACACGGCATTAACGACTGACGTGGGTTTTGTTACGCCTTTGTTTTTAGCCAACATGTCTAAGCAGAAACACGTTTCAAAATGTCAGTATTTCAGTCGGGCTACAGAGTGTGTTTACTCTCGGTGAGCTGCTTCCTTTTGTAGAAACAATCGGCAGAAGAAATAGTTGGTTTTAAGATTGTATCCGAAGAATACTTTAATCAGAACAAAGGTCAAACAGAACAAAAGTTCTGTGAGTTATCAAAGTTAAGCAGTAACATGCCCAGGTAGGGGTTTTGTGCAGGAACAGGCAGAGGTGGGATGACATTTGCTGCCTTTGGTGGCAGGTATAGACTGTAGTGAAAAACAGGGCTCACAACGTTTCTACAAATCAGGTGCTCTGTTTCCCTGCTCTGGGCCAGGATCCTCATCATAATCGTTGCCAGTGGTTTGTCAGAACTATTTTTAAAACTCTCCAGTGAAGGAGAGACCATAATAGCAATACCACAGACACCCATAACCCACGTATATAAAACAGCCTCTCTCTTGGAACATATTACAGCTTCCTTTCATTTACATATTAACCTGTAGAGTTCTTAAAGATAATGAAACTTGAGCCATGCTTAAGCCATCTTTTCTTTTCCTTTGCTATTTTAAGATAACCTTCCTCTGTCCCCCTTCCAAATTTCTCAGAGAAATTGGTTTATTAATTTAGGATGATGCTGTTTCCTATACATAGGGAAAAACACTGTGTTAGGGCACACACACACGAGTGGAAGTGAGCTGATTTCACAGGGGTTAGTTTTCATATACCTACTTAGTGTTTCAAACAGCAGTTAAAATTTTGTGAAACACTGAAGGTTCTTTGGGAGTACAGTGCTCTGGGAGTTCGTAAGCACAATTGCATTAGGTTTTTTTTTAGAAATTGCACATTCCTGTTGATACCCAATTCTCTTGCTGAATAGAATGCAAAAGAAGAAATTTCAAGAAAATAAAACATTTCTCAGGGAATGCTTTGGGTCTTTAACACAGAATTTGCAGTGGACTCTTCAGTGAGGCTCAAATGCAGATGTAATTAATTTCCATATATATATTGCCAACCCCATGAGCTGACAGACATTAATTCTGTGGTTATTTCTTGATAGACTGTGTGGCAATAATCTGATCCTTAAGAAACAAATCCATAGGTAAGGTTTGGTCTGCATAGTTGCAGCTGGAAATGTCACATCCATAAAAATACCTGAGAAGTTCTGAAGGGTTGAGAAGCGTCACATTGGTTTATTCTAATGGCAGGTACCCTCAACACAAAACTGTTGTAAAGATTGTGTACCTGTAGAGAGTGTTTTGATTTTAGCAAATCCGATGCTTAGTTCCACAGAAACCTCCTATTTTGCTGCCCAAACTCTGGATATGGTTTTGGGGATTCTCTGGATGACAGTTTTAGCACTGAAGGAAAGGACCCCAACAAACTCTTCTGGTTCTCCTGTAGCAGAACAACCGGGTTTTTTTTTCATTGTGACCTTAAATGCCGTGACAGAAAAAATACTGATGCTTATTTAACAAAAGTTAATAATTAATTCTGGGTACAAGAAATAGGGACTAACTGTATTTATCGGTCTGAGAGCAGAGCACTCTAGCCTTGCTCCAGCTGACAAGCTTGCATTGCACTGAGGAGCTGTTTTGAACATCCTTACGCTAAACTGGGCTCAGAGGCATGAAGTGCCAAGTGGAATGGAAGTAGAACTGGGCCTTGAAAAGTGATAATGGGTGTTACTGTGCTTAAATGTTTCATTGCAGCAATTAAAAGTTGTCACAAAACCCAGAAAACAATATTTTGGAATTCTGTTCAAAACTCCCTCCCCAAATTCCTTTTTGAAAATTGACATCTCATTGGCATCCTTTTAGCTGGGGCTACCCCTGCTTGCTTTATTAATTCAGACTGACTTTCTCTGAAATTCTTTGCAGCTGAAGGACCTGTATTTTGTTCCGGCCACGATTTAAAGGAACTGTCAAGTGAAGATGATGTGAAGCATCATTCCCAAGTATTTGAATTATGTGCAGAGGTAAGCAGTTCTTCTTGAGTGCCTCTGCTTTTGCCTGGTATGAAAAGCAAGCATTGGTTTAAGGATGCTTAAAGGAGGGACAGCATTGTTCATCTGCTTGCTAAAGGACAGACTGGTCCTTCAGACTGCTTCAGATTCCTTGATTTTTGCTGTTCTGTTATTTTAATGCCTGATCCTGGTGAAATTACGTTTTCCCTGGATTCTTCTACGTGTAAATGAAAGGGCTAGAATGCCAATGTGCATGTCTCCAACAGTGGACACAGCCATGGTGTGTTCCTTAGTTTAGTCAGTGTTTCTTGCAGCTGAGAATTTGGGCAATGTCTTTCCTAGAAATCTAGGAATAACCATCTTCAAATTACTTGTGATCAAATGTTCTTCCCCAGCATCTAGTTAATAGCTCAAGATCAGTTTACACATAAGGTAGACAATGTGAAAGTAAGATCTGACTCAACGCTGTCCAAGTTCTTGTTAAAAACACAGGTCAGGGAAGTGAGGAAGTTGAAGTGAATACTGGAGACTTTGGAGAGAATGGCAAAATCCCCTTTGATTGTGGCCTAGAATTTGACCCCTAATCCTGCTCATTGTGACAACAGAAAGTAGTTTGAAACCTTTTGTTTTAGTTCCTCCAGTACTAATGGTCTCTAACACATTGCCAAGCCCATATTTAAGGCATGCTGTAAAAGCCATGTGTGAAAGCTACAGCTGAAGGGCCCTTCATCATCCTTTCATTAGAAAGGAGCCAAGATCCAACAGTTTGCAGGTGTTTTGGTAAATAGAGAGGAAGGTATTTTTGAGGGCTTCCAAAACAGGATTGCATCTTCCTAAATTTCTTTTGTGCATGCAGGTAATGACTTTAATCCAGAAACTTCCAGTGCCAGTGATTGCCAAAGTAAATGGCTTGGCTACAGCAGCTGGCTGCCAGCTTGTGGCAAGCTGTGACATCGCGGTGGCAAGTGAGAAATCTCAGTTTGCTACTCCTGGAGTAAACATTGGGCTGTTCTGCTCCACACCAGCTGTGGCCTTGGGCAGATCTCTTCCCAGAAAGGTAGGCTTCCTTCCCAGATATTCTTTGTAATTTTGCAAGAAGTAGGTTCCTGTGCTGGGAGTTTTAGTTCCGTTGCCTGAACTTTATTTTCCTGTGGTACAATATTCAAAATACTTTATTTCAAAAGGCATCTCCATAACTCTTCAGACTGGGAAAAATAATAAAGGGGTGAGCTCTGTTCAGGGAGAGCAGTTTCCTACTGATGTGATTCCAGCCAGCATGAGCTTATCCCAGCAGCCCACCAGTTCAGCAGTCCCTTTCCTTTCCAGCAGACAGCTCTGGGCTTTAGCCAGTGATGTTCCTCCCTGAGGAGGAAACCCCTGCAAGTTCAGGATAACAATCCCACCGAGGTATCAATTCTTGCCAGGCAGTGACATTTCACTGCCAGCATGATCTGCCTGGCTATAGATCAAGATGCTTTAAATAGCATCTAAAACCCTCCTATACTGTCTTCCTGTTTTATGTCCTACTGATTGTGGCTGCACATCTCTCACTGCATAAAAAATAGTACAATCTGAAAAGCTGCTGTAACCGAGAATAGAAATTTTAAGTCCTGATCCAACTGGATTCATGCACAGACTCTCCAAGCCCAGCAGGACTCTGCTGAGATGCAGTGACTGAATTGCACACATCCCATTGCTGGATAAGGGCTTCAACTTGAAATTGCCCATCTATAAGGCCATCCTGTTAAAATATAGTCCGTAGGGGATTTTTTCCAAGTCTGCTATTGTATACAATTGCAATTGTTCCTGAATTTGTATTTCTGGGCTTTATGATTATCTTATAAAAATGTGTGGGATATACTTTGCTCTGTGCCACTTTTCAAAGTAGCAAGAACATTTCCTACAGTTGCTAGGATTGCTGATTTTACCTTTTAACAAAAGAAACATTGCCATTGTTTGTAGCTGCCAGAGCAAAGATACTAATTAGTATAATCAGCTCTTATGATTCAGGCATTGGTCAATTACATCAGGAGTCTTGGAAAACAGTCCTTATTGATGGATAATATTGAATAGTCACTGAGTATTTGGGGGATTTGTTAGCTTGAAACCTCAAGTACCAGGTGCTGGAAGCAGCAGGAGACTGAAATAGATGTGGCTTTAAGAAGTGCATATTTAAAACCACCCATACCAAATTTAAAACTAAGGAAGGTGTTTTCAAAAACTGCACATATGCCCAGCTTAAAACTTACCAAGTTCAGTCATTTGACATTGTAGATGATCCACATCTCTCTTATTTCCTACAGCAGTCACTAGAGATTGTGGGCTTTTGGAGAGAAACCCAGAAGTGTCAGCCTAGGGCAGCTGGAATCAGTGGGCAGGTTTGAAAAGACCAGCTTTAGACCAGCCCTTCTCTTTGCCAAGACCTCTTAACACGTCCTTGGCAGTTTAAAAGGCCAAAAGATTTAAATCATGTGTCAAAAGAGTAACTTGTACTTGAAGGAGGAGGCTGAAATTCCCCGAACAAAGCAAAGCAAGAAGGCAAGTTGGAATGACTTAATACAGTATTTTTCCTTGTTCAGGTGGCACTAGAGATGCTTTTCACAGGTGAACCTCTCTCTGCCCAAGAAGCATTAATGCACGGGCTCGTCAGCAAGGTGGTACCAGAAGACAAGCTGGAAGAAGAGACCATGAAAATCTCTCAGAAGATATGTGAAAGTAGCAAATCTGTCCTGGCCTTGGGGAAAGCCACCTTTTACAGACAGATAACCCAGGATCTCGACACTGCTTACAAAATGACTACTCAGGTCATGGTAGATAATTTGACTTTGAGAGATGGGCAGGAAGGTATCGAAGCCTTTATTCAGAAGCGTAAGCCTGTCTGGTCACACTCTCAGGAGGAGAAGAAATGAGTCCTGTCTCTAAACTAGCCTTAGCTGTGCTTTATGATTCTTCACGCAGTTGCCTTTGGGAACTATGTATTTGTTCTTACTGAAAGTTAAATTTCTCTTCTTACATATGCCAGACACAATAAATTTTTTCTAAGTATGTAATAAACGTTAAGAAAGATCAAAGAAAATGGGTTTTTCCAGCAGTGAATTTAATCTGTGGTTTTAGAAGGAACTCTGTGCTACAGAAATCAGTTTAAGATGTCTCAGGTTACTGTGGGAGTCACAGGGATTGAGAGACAGCTCATATCATCCTGTTCAGAACCTCTTCCCATAGCTCTGGATGAAAATTTCCATTTATTGTTATTAATAGACAACTGAAGGGCTTGGGCACATTTCAGAGATTATGGCAGTACATATCACAGTGGAGTCCAGGACTGTTGGGGTGTTACAGACAGAAGCCGGTATCAGTTGTTCATTGCTCCTTATGAGTGTATCTTCTACTAACGGTATGTGTCAGCAGTTTCTCTCCCACACCAGAGCCTGGTTTTCCATCATCAGTTCAAGCACTTGTCCCAGCTTTAGGGGGACAAGGTTTAGGTTTGGCATTATTATTATTTAGGGCATTTTGCTGTTGACTCCAGGGAGGATGAGCATAGCCTGGGGTGAAAGGCACCCTGTGGGCCTCAGCAGAGATTCTCACCTGGCAGTGTCTTGTCCCAGCTGTTATTTTCAGGCTGTAGGTCTTCAGTTTGTCACAAAATCTTGGATGTGTTGGGAAGTCCATCCTCGTGCTCAAAGCTGGGCTTTTACCAGCACAGGAGCAGTTCAGCCATGGATTTACAGACTTGACAACCTCCAACAAAAGGGATTCAGCTGCTCCCCTGGGTAATCTCTTGCAACCCACGGGGTGAAATATTTTTCATTAATGTCCAATCTGGGCCTTGAAGCAGCATTTTTTTGCCATTACCCCTTGTTACACTATTTGATATTATTGAGAAAATTCAGCTCCATCATCTGTGTAACTCTCTTCAAGCAGTCAAAGGCTACACTTAGACCACACTTAGATTCCTCTCTGCTGGACTGAACAAGCCCTGCTTTCTCCAGTCTCCCTGTAGGTCATGTTCTCTTGGCAGCTCTCCAGAAGACCAGTTCCAGTTTCTCCACATCCCTTTTGTACTGGTTGTGCCAAAACTGGGCTATATCCTAAAGAGGTGGATATTTAGGATACCAGAGCTGAGCAGAGAAGAGCAAAATAGGCCCTTCACGTGCTGGCCAGGGAGCCGTGCTCAGTGTCTGTTTTGTGTGCTCTGTGATAACAGTTCACTGCTGGCCCAGACTCAGCCAGCCATCCACTGTGAGCCCGTGTCCAGCAGGACTGTGCCCTGGCAGGTCACTCCTCACCTGAACTGGTGCAGGGGTTATTCTTCCCAGGTGAAGAAACTTGCATTTCTCCTTAGATCGTGGTTGATTTGGATTGAAGCCAGGCCGTCTGGTGTGTCAGCCATTGCCCCAGTTTCACATAATCTGCAGATTTGCTGAGGATGTGTTATTGGTGACAGGATTTGATGATACGAGTCTTGGTATCAATCCATGGTGATCAACATGGGATGGCCTTCCAGCAGACATGTTTTTTCTGAAGTTCTGCATAACCAAATCATGAGGGCTCGTCCATCTCATCCTTAAATAGACATCTAAACAAGACCAGGTGAATCTCTGTATGGATAGGCTTTTTTTTTCTTTGTTGACAGTAAAAGCAGCCTAAAGTGCTTAGTGCAGACTTGGATGTCTTAAGTTAGATTGAATGAATCCCGCCTAGGGCTACTAAAACTCCAAATGGCGAGTTTTATTGTGAAACAACAAGGATTTTTTAAGGTGTGTTTGCGTCAGTGTCCTTAGTATCATTTATACATATATATCCCCACAAAGCAAGTCCCTTTTCCATCTGCAGGTTGAAAAGAACAAAATTTTCAGTTCTGCAGCAAGTTTTAATTTTAGAAATGGAAACTTAAACCTTAATTCACCATTAAACAGTTTGTTTCCATAGAAATATGAAAAATGTGCATCATTGGTACCAGTTGTTTTAAAAATACAAACTTTTATTGTTACTATCAGGAAAGATAGGTAAGTTTTTTATAAACTCACATAGTTTATATAGGTTAGGAACTGTTATGAGTAATTAAGAGATGGAAGAGTTAAACCTGGAGCCCAGTAACCTTCATCATGTCCTTTTCAATGCAGTAAGATGCTGCACTTAGACTCTGTTCCCACATGCTGCTCTAAAAGCATTAGGAAACAGTAAATTGTTTTTAAAAATATTTATATTTAATGGCTATCTTGCAACTACTCAGCAAATCTCAATTGGCTCTTTTGTTCCAGGCTTTTAGAAATAAGTACATTATCTGATTTTTGCAGAACAGTGCCCTTTCCAACTAACTGCAGTAATAAAATGGTTTTCACTGGCCATCTGAAAGCAGTGACAGTTTAGATGAGCACATTCTTCCAGATATTTATGATGCAGTTGATTGTCATCTACACAAGGTGAAGTTTGGCATTATTAAGTTCCTTCAGATCTTGAAGAGAAAAAATATAAGTATTTTTAAACTCAGTTTTCACAGTATTTGTACTATTTCATGCAATAAAGTAATTATGTAATTACTGAATCTTAGGATCATCCTAGAATGGTTTGGGTTGGAAGGAACCTTAAAGACCATCCAGTTTCAACCCCAGGGCAGGGACACCTTCCTATAGAGCAGGTTGCCCAGAGCCTAGCATTGAACACTTCCAGGGATGGGGCATCCACAGCTTCTCTGGGCAACCTGTTCCAGTGCCTCACTACCTTCAAATTAAAGAATTTCTTCCAAATATCTAATCTAAATCTACCCTCTTTAAGTTTCAAACCATTCTGCCTTGTCCTGTCACTAGTGCTTTTGTAATTAGTAATCATCAGTTTTCAAAATGTGGCATCCACAGGAACATTTCCCTCTTCCTTGCATCACTAGACATAAAATCTTCAGAAGGTTTTATAACATTCCTGCACTAGCCCCTGAAGACTGACAAAACAACTTAATTTTTCATTTCTGACTTGTGTGGGATTTTTATTTTTGCCCATATCTGCCCTTATTGTTTAATTTAATGGATTTACAGGCTATTCCTGGGAAACAGAGCAGTTCCAGAGTTGTTAATTAAGTTCTACAGCCAAGAAACAGCAAACCAAATGATAGATTATGAGTCCTACCACCATGGTTATCTGCTGCCTGAGGGAAGAGTTTGTCCCAAAATAGCAAGGAGCCTATCCTTTGTCGCCCCATCCATTTTTATTAAAGAATCTCTCTGCAGCAAAGTCTGCCAGGTAATTAGCCTAGTTTCAAGTGACCCCAATAGCATGTGGGTCTGGAAACCAAGTACAAGTCCATCTGCATACAGCCTCTAGGATGCAGCTTACCCTTGGAAATGACCAACAGGGACATGTTTTCATATATATCAGAACAGCTGGAATGGAAACCAGTCAAGATGTGCAAGCAAGGAATTGCCAGTATGAATGCGCTGGATTACCTCAGAGTCCATGGAGGCCTTAGAAGAATGGCTTTAAGCCTTTACCTGGAAATTTTAGAAAAAATATATAGGCAAAATCTAGATATGATATGATCGTATCACTTGTGATGTACCTTCAGGCTCCCCTCATGAACGAGGCAAATTAAAAGCCAGGGAGCAGTGACAAGTAACACTTGGCACAAAGTAGCTCCTAATTTATGGACCAGGCAATGACCTGCCTCACCACATCACCTGGGGGATATGTACTGAAGGTGGAGTCAAACAGAGGGGGGACTTGTGTGATGGGCAAGGTATTTATACCCTCTGTGTTCCCAAGAGCCCAAGAGCAGTTATATAAGCTTTTATATAAACTTCATGCAATTTCCTTAAGGCCACCCAACCCAAAATTCAGCAACTCGGGTAAAAACTACTTTGGGGTTGGTTTGAAGTAATCTCCTGTAGATGTGGCAGAGAGAGCTTGAAAATATGTACCAAAAAGGCCCAAAAAGCTGGACGTAGTTAACATTAAAAATACATGACTGCCTCCTTGGCAGGAGTCAGCATCAGAGTCTTTACCATCTAGCTCATGATTTCTGAGTATTTGGATGGCAATGCCGTGTCCTTCACAGCATTGCCTCTGGGTAATTCCTATACTGTCATTCCTGTATTGCAGATGGGGAAATTGAGGCCAAATGTGCTGTGCCTGAGGTCTCACGGTGAGCCTGTGGCACTGTAACAGTGGCACTTGGAATGCTGACACCTGCTCCTTGTATTTCTTCAGCAACAAAGTTTTCCGTAAAATCAGCAGAAATGCAGGATGATGGCATGCCCTCAAGTGACTGCAAAGGCTTCTGAACAGGAATTATGAGCTACTGCATCAAAGGCCTCTTGCTTGACATTTATTGGCTTTTTGATGAATGTTGGGGTAATTCTACTGTCAACAGTTTCTCATTAGGAGCCTGGCAATGTACTTTCTGACCATTATCTTTCTCAATATCACACTGGGTTGCTACAAAGAGCAGGGATTTTATGTAAAACCCATCTATCTCTGTAGCTGCAAAGTTTTCTAATAATTCTACATTTAAATAATCTCATGGAAATGCTGGCTGCCTGATCTAAGCAATAAGGAGACTAGACAAATGGTTAAATTTCCATGAAGACCTAAAGCTATAGGACAAATCTCATACTGCAACGAGTAGGATTCATTTGTCTTGATTCCACTGGCATTGCACCTCAATTATACTAATTCTGAATTTCACTACTGAATAATGCATCCCCATCCTGTTGTACACTTGCAAAGGAAGGAAAAAACCATCATAGCTGTACCTTTCTCACTCTCCATAGTGTGAGGTACATCTCCTGGCTTGTGGTCAATAGAGGAATTATTTTTGTCAAACCCACAACTTTTCTAAAAGAGAAAATAGTAGAAATATACCCCTAGTACCATTGTGTATTTGGAAAGGGGAAAATAGTTCATTCAACTTTGATGTGCCCAACTGTAGTAATTTTCATGCTATGAGTTTTAAAACATTCTTATTTTAAATATTTCTATCCTGTAGTCATGATAATAGGAGTATCACAGGGTTATGATATATTTTATTGATTATGTTTGTTATAGAGAAAGAAGTTAAAACAACCAGATGATAAAATAACTAATGGAATTTGTACTACTAAAATGAGTTCGATTCATGACTATTGTTCATAGCTACTTAATATGAGAGACTTTAATTTTCCCTCCTAGAGGTAGTATGGTGTTTTCAGCCTGCCAGAACCAAGACTTGTAATGCTGTGGAGTTAACTGAGAATAAATATTCCCACCAACTCTTTAACTTTCACGGCAGTGCAAATTAACCTGTTGGATTTAACAGGGATTTAGGTATGGATCTCATCCACCATTCTGCTGAAGGAATGTTCCCCCCTGGGCAGGCAGGACAGGTATGGATGGCAGTGTCTGAGTCTGTCACTTGTGTCGGGAGCTCTGATGTAATGGGCCATGTCTAAGGGAGAGGAAGCAGCTCTGCTTTCTGAAGGAGTTTTTAAGGACACATTCCCTGCAGTAAGGGAATGTTGACATTCAGGCTGCCTCAGCTGCTGATGACAGAGAAGGCGTGAGGTCTTCCAAAGTGGCACTCAGGTTTTATTCCAGACCTGTCCTCCTATAAACAATTACAGTGGATGAAATGTTTGGAAAGATGAGTGATGTTTTCCCTGTCAACTCTGCCCTGTCAGCATCAAGGATAATGTGATATATATACCTGCTTTGGTCTTCTCCACTTCCTGGCCCAAAATCATTCTCTGTGTAGACAGTGAGTGATGCTTCTGGAAAGAAACAAAAAAGAATTAGTAAATCATATATAGAACACTGGGGAAAAGGAAAAGGAAATGAACACATGAAGTCATTCTCCTAATGCGGTCTTCAGTCTAGATATGAATATTTTGTTTCTTGTCCCTGCTTAATAAAATACACCTTTCAAGCCATTAAAACTTTATCATCTGTTGTGTAAGGGAGTTAATCCTATAACAAAAGTCCCTTTTCTGAGTGTTAGGATATTGTATAAATATAGACATGGTGAATACTTGCCAGTTAATCTCCCTTCTCTTTCAAGACCTCACCTAGATTAGGTTATAAATATTTTAAGTTAGTGTGCCTTTTTTTTTATTTTTGTTTTGTTTTGGTTTGGTTGGTTGGTTTTGAGTCCTCAGCGTGAAGTCAGAACTCTTATTCTGATTTTTTCTCTCCCTCTTTGGGGTTTAATTTTGTTTTAATGAATGGCAAGATTCTTACATGAGTCCACAAATCTGAGACATAACAGATGAAAGAGCAGCCTAATGAGAGAATTTGGCTCTTTGAAGGAAGGCCCTGCAGGAGAAACACTGAGGTGCTCTCCAAAGCACCCACACAGAGGACTGGATAACTGACCTAATTTACCCCTTTTTCATTGGGACCAGCAGGAATATTCATGGAAGGATGATCAGCCCCTTATTCATTAGCCTGAGATTATTATTAATTATCAATACTAATACTTATTTTTGTAGTTGCTATAATTCATGCTCTAATCTACTTAATGCAATGACAGCACTACAGTTCAGGAATTTAGATTTTGATATCTCCTCCACATGACTGGGCTTGGAAACTGGTCTTAATCACTGAAATCTTTGCTGCTTGAAATGGGGAATAGCATTTGTCAGCAAGAGAAAACTCCATCCTTTCACAGTCTGTGAAAAAGTGCTTAGTCCCTACCATGTACTCAGGACAGTAAAATGGAAGTTGTCAAAGATACAAGTCCTTTTTCTTTGCTGTCTCTGGATATTCCTGTAAGCTTTTTTTTTTTTTCCACATGAGCATTTATTCAGAGCAAGCAATCCAAGAATATTTCCATTGACAGCCTGAAGTCTTTATGAGCTACTGGATGGTTGAAATGCAACACCAATTTATTCAGCACTCACAATGACCAAACTAGCAGAACCCAAACAGTGAATTTACCACAGGAAAAGTCTTGGTAAAGAGCTCAGTGGCAGTTCATAGGCTAAAAAAACACCTGTTAAAATGTCCTAGACATTTCTGTACCATTCACTATAATATTTAAATATATCTCTATAAGTAATTTTTTAGATAATTCTGGAATATAAATAAAAGGAAAAAGTATTTTAAAGCTCTGGACAAAAAAAAAAACCAAAACAACAAAACAAACAAAAGAAAACCAAAACAAATAAAACGGCCTGATTCACTCCCTGGCTTCTCATGAAACTCCATTATGACCTTGGGCAAACTGGCAGAGGCAGAAGAGAAATGTGACTGTCCAGTCCAACCTCCTATTTACCATAAGTTATTGCTCCTGCCTGCTTCACCCCAAAACAGCATTTGAATTGCAGCTTTGGTTGAGCTAAGGAGTTATCTAACCTTGTGTAGGAAAATTTAAAACAAAAATAAAAGAAGATGCCAACAGTGTGATCCATTCTCCTTGCAGTCAGAACTTGTGGTTTATTTCTGCTTTGAATTAATCTGACTTCCAGGCAGGGTACCAGAGCTGTCTGCCTGTGGGCTCAGCTGGACCTTTCAGTGTCTCAGTGACTTACAGGTAACATGGGGCTGATCAAGTCTTTTTTTTCTCACTAGGCTTTATCTGTGTTGTATTTGTACACCACAAGCTCTACAGGGGAAATTTGGTTCTCACTCTGCCTTGCACAACAGCTTACACTGGACTTGTCTTTGATATGGGATGACTGATATGTGATTGATTGATTGATGTGTAGCATCTAAGTTACAATAGTGAGAAAGGACATTAAAAAAAACAAGCAACAAACCCCAAAACTCTCTGTCTGAGGGAGGAGCCTTCGGTTTTCTGCAGATCCTCAGAGCTCCCTGTTTGCCGAACAGAAAACACTTACTTTGCAGTGAGGGCACCGTACACCAAGCTGTCGGCAGAGGGCAATGGCAGCTCACAGCTTGAAGCGGCTCCCGGGAACTTCGCCAGGCCGGTGCTGCCAGCCTTGTTTTTCTGCTGGACTGCTCCCAGGGAAGGAGCCCCTGGTTCATTCCGAACAGCACGTGTGAGAGAGTACCCCCGGAAGCCCTGCAAGTCAGGGGTCTAAGCTCTCTTCTCCCACTTTCCCTCCCTTTGCATCCTGACAGATTGCGTTGGAGAACCAGTTGCAATGCGATTCAAAACAGACAACTCGGTACCAAATTCTAGGAGATCTCTGGAAGCAAGAGGAGACCCTGTTCTGCTTTAAGGAATACACCTGTGAGAAATACAGCTGTGTCTGGGGACCCGGACCATTCAGTTGAGCACAGTTTGGGAAAGCCTGGCTGTTCTGGCTTTCCTAGGGAAATTCTTAAGTTTAGATCCAAATGAGTCTGTAAGTCTTGGTAAGAGGTTCTGGAGGGAACAGTGGTTCAGAAAGACCCTCCAAGGAGACTGGGTCAGCAAGCCAGGCAGAAGAGGTGAGTGAAGTGTGACAATCATATAGGATCCAGAGGATGGGCCTCCCAGCCAGAGTTCAGCCAGCCAGAATCTCAGTGCTGCCTCTTCCATCCACCTTAACAGGGGAACTAAGTGGCACCATCCCTTCTCTCCATGACTCAGTTTCCCCACCTGTAAAGGAAGTTCTGAAGTTCTGCGTGACACACCAAAAGCAGTGAATGATAAGAACTAATCAGCTGTGCTACTCATAGCTTGGTGATGAACTAATGCGCTTGTCACTGCCGGCCCAGAGGAAAAAACTGCTGAAGGTGTTAGTCCAGATGGACTGTAAATGCCAAGGCACAGCAGGAGCTGCTGAAAAATAAAAATATTCTCTCAAGTCCTCTCCCAGCAGGAACAATATTCCAATTGTAATGCAGGTACCCTGCCGAGTCATTCCATCCCCCAGGGCAGGTGAACACTTTGCAAGAGTCTGTGAAGGTAATCATTACACTGTTGTAAATACGAACAAATACAAATGCCAGGTGTCTCCATCTGAGCCTCAGCTTCACTCCTGGTTTCCTGAAAAGTAAGAGAGAATGATCACCTGTAATGATACCGTTAATAATATCTGGAATTTCAGGGAATATTTTGAATTTTCAGGTTGTCAGCCGATTCTCCCCAAATTCCCATATTGTAGAAGAATGATGGGGAGCACATTCATTGTTCAAAGCCACCACAGTGAGGCAAGTCTACAACTTCAAACACCAAAAGAGCCCTTGCACCAGGCTGTGCTGGAGGAATTCAAACAAACAGTGAAAGATCAGCTCTGGAATGCAGTGAACCCAGCCAGGTCAACAAGCACACCAATAAGGTGGCAAGTGGGGTCCAGCCCAGGCTAAACCTGCAGGAGCCCACGGTAATGGGGTACAGGTTATGTCAGCTTTGTGCCAGCAGCTCCTGGACAACTCTCCCCAGTGGATGGAGTGGAAGATGTAATTTAGCTGCTTTGCCAGTTTTCACTACAAAGGCTCCACTCAGACCAGTCAGTCGTGATTCAACACCTTTTCCACCAGACAGTCTCAGTCCTGCTGTGCAGGTGTGCTCCCACAGAGCCGGGACAGAGGTGACCTGTGCTCTTGGTTTTGTTTTCCTCTCTGCCACTTCTGAGCTTTCCCTGACTGGGAGAAGCTGGTTCATGCAGGAGCCATTTCAGACTACGGCCATCTGTAACCACAGATATTGAGCCACCACCAATAACATCCCTAAAAGCAAACAACTGAAACTTTGGAACAGAAAGCAAATGTTACCTCAGAGTGATAAGTAGCAATAACAACAGAACTGGCAAGACAGTATTTTAAGCCAAAAATGTGCTAAATAAATACTTTTGCAGCCTGTTTTGAATCTTTTCTTCAAAGAAGATAAAGTGTTGGTTTTAGGAAAAAAGGTACAGCACATCAGTTTTTAGCAAAGGTTTTTTTTTTTCTTCTTAATTACAAACAAATTTTAAAATATTTAAGTGAAAGTTTATGCAAGCATTTCCATATAAATTAAAAAAAAAACCCAAACCAAAACACTCTTTTATGTGGACAGAGAGTCCCTGTTAAGGCGGTGGTTGGTTGCATGGAGGATACAAAAATAGCTGGTAATATAAGTGCATACGGGATGCCATTAAGAAACCAGGTGCTAATGAGACTGCTCAGGACTGAATCACGACTGCCTGTGGCTATTCCATGACAGCTCTTCCAGGAGGTGTCTCCAGCAACCATGAGTCAGATCCCTGCCTCTGCAGGAAACTCCCTACAGAGAAGCTGGCAGGTGCGTCCTTAAAGGCAAAGGAACCAGGGTCTTCCCAGGCTTTAGCTCTTTCAACTGCAAGAACAGGTTACAGAGGCAGCTTGGAGTGAGCATGGATAAATGCAGCCTGGGAAGTTTCTGTACACTGGCACAAGCAGGACCCAGCAGCATTGTGAAGGTACAACAGATGGCTGTGAGCCAGGTGTGTTCCTGTTGGTCCTTGAATTGATGTTGGTGCTGACATTCTTGTGATCTTGAACATGGGCCTAGAGGACAGACTCTTCACTGCCTGAATTAAAATCTTGCCCTTGGTTACCCTAGGCAAGGTTAATGACTATAATTTATTAAAAGGTCTATAATGACTTGTTAAATGATGTTGAAAATGGTAGTTACATGAAAACAAGATACAAAGTGTCCTGACAAACAAAAGGTTTGCTTTGTCCTTGCTTTCAAATGGAACACAGCAGTTAAAAGTCATGTTTGTCACTTTTTGGGGGCCAAGAACAATGCATTAACTACATACATTTGCATCTACCATACACATACAGGTGCCCTATACTGTACTGTTTGTTGGTGTCTCAAAAGCGACTGTGTGATGGTTTCCTTCCCATTATCTGCACTCCATGGACTTTACAAGAACAGCACCTGCAGCAGAGTCTGCATGCAAAGCACCAAGTGAACCCACTGTGAATCACCTCTCTCATTGCTGTGTCCCTCTAGCAATGTGCTCTCAGTGAAGCAGCACCCTTCCTTGTGAGAACCAGGAAAGTATCCATAGGCATTACCTCCCAAGAGGCAGGGCTGGCAAGAGAGGAAGGGATTAGTGCACAGGCAACCTCACCTGTTCTGTTTGTACTGAAGTTACTCATAAAACACTTCCATAGCTATTAAAGAAAAATTTGGTATTACACACTGGGAATGTTTCTTTGGTTTTTAGCATTTGCAAGAGACCCTGCATGGGTGGAACTCAAAAAAGCCTTCAACA
Source organism: Atrichornis clamosus (assembly GCA_013400975.1). NCBI lineage: Eukaryota > Metazoa > Chordata > Aves > Passeriformes > Menuridae > Atrichornis > Atrichornis clamosus. The sequence continues at coordinate 16,644 of WBMZ01005367.1, forward strand.
TTCAAATTATTTCCTCCTGTTCCCAGGGTCATGCTCTCTCACTACCTTCTTGCAAATATCCTCATATCCGGTTTCCAGAGCTTAGGTCGCCAGCCAAAAATGATATCCAAACCCAGAGCTAATTGTCTAAGCTCCTTCTATAGTTATAAAGACGAATAAAAGCTTCAAAAGATCAAAACACCCGAAATGCTGGGAGGTACAGAGCTGCCCATCCATAGCTGGTAGGGAACGGATGTCCCCGAGCACTTGACCTTCACCAGGGAACTACTCAGCAGCTGGAATCTGACACACTGTTCTGAGCATAGGAATATTTTCAAGAGTAGAACAGGGAGACTGTTGAAATCTACTGAAGTTTTTAGAATAATCTTTTTTAATGTTATTTGCACTTATATGTAGTGACTTCGCACTTATTTAGGGGCCTGAATATTGCTCTTATCTTGATATAAGGCTCATTTGGATCCTTTCCTTTTTTTCCTAATTTAGGAAGGCCTCTCCCATTTCAGTTTGAGAGGTACATATGGCAGCAGTGTCCCAACCTCAGAAATAGACCTGTTAGTTCAAGATTTGGTACTGGTTGTCCCACCACCTCTTCCACCTGCCTTTGCACAGCATCAAGGGGGAAAAAGGAAAAAAAAGCCCAGCAGTAACAAATGTGGTTTCATTTCTCAGTTTCAAGGATGAGATTTCTTTTTCATGGAGACTTCTCTCAAATTATTTACTATTGGAGCCTGATATCTTTAATGGTACCTTATTCCACTGAAAGAACAAGTTATTCTGTAAAAATGCCAGTTCTTTGCCTCTGCCAGCTGCATGCAAGTACAAAATTACAAAGCACTCACTTAGATGAAGTGAATACTTCATTAAACAATTAAGCAATAAGGCAGAACAAAGGCTGTGGTTTCCAGGCCTTGTTCTGTAATTGTATCCTAGAGCATTAGGGGAACCAGCGCTCAAGCGTAGGGTTGCAATTTAGGCTAGGATTATCCTCTAATAGCCTTGTCCTGTGGATTAGGGGATTGCCACGATGGGGAATTATTTTATCCATCAATGGCAATGTAAAATACGTGATATGTCCCTGAAGGTCTGGAGGTGAGGATTTCCATCCCTTTCCTCCTGTCATCTTATTGCCATGACACTTTGATTGGAAGCTTTTATCTCTGCTTTCAGTTTCTGAACCACGAAGGGTATCCACCAGTCCCGTTTTTATGGATGCACAGTCGTAGAGCCCCAGTTCATAAGTAAATATCCCTGAGTCTTCCCAAACACACTGTGGACACTCTGAGCCTGAGGGACACTGAGGATGGAAAATGTGTGAGCCACTGTGTTGGACAAGGTTAAGTGTGTGCTGAAGTTTTCTGTTCACCTGATACAGCACGTGCAGCTACTGAACTTCCATGGCAAACTGGGAGGCACCTGCAGAGATAAGGCAGAAGCAGGTTTTGATAGCTGATAAGCAGAGACTGTTTGGATTGCAGATAAAATTTAAATGTCTAAAGTCCATCTACACTCTGCTACACAGGTCTGAACTCCTTTCCTGATCTAGTAAAGGCCTGATTCAGCTCCTAATGAAATTACCAGGATTTGTTCCACTGACTTGAAGTTGACCCTGGGCAGAGCCCACAGCCCTACCAGAATTTCTTTCCAGAACAGTTACAGAACATCCTGGATGACAATGGCAAGTCCTTCCCTCAAACATGATCTGTAAGGAATCCCTCCAACCTGCTCTTCTCCTTCATAAGCCATTCAGTCCTGCTGAAAAAGAAAATATACCTCAAATGTACAATATAGCTTGCTGTATCACAGGACACCCTGTCCTTGGGAACTGGAATTAAGATCATCCAGGCACATACCATGGGCCAATGGAATACCATTAGAAGAATTAACTTTCAGTTCTAAGAGAAATGAAACCAGAAATTACAAAAAGAAAAGAAAAGAAAAGAAAAACAAAGAAGAAAAAAAGAAAGAAAGAGGAAAAAGTGCAAACCACAAAACCTCATAGCAATTTAAAAAGACAGGTTTATTTCCAAGTATATGTATTTTATGCTCTCTTGGAATAAATAATTTTCCATATTTCTTTGATTCCAGTTGCACTTCTCCCCTTTGGAAATAATATGATTAATATTTAATTCAATTCAGTGACATATGTCTCCATTCCCCACAGGAAAATCAGCTGCATTAATTTCAAACTCACTGACACTGGAAAATAACCACTTGTTTATACTCATTGGGATGTATGGGAGAACAAACGATCATTAAATGTCAGAAAACACATGTTTTAAATAGCAGAAGCCAAGGAATAGCTATTAAAATCAGGCCACTTTTAACCAGATACTGCAACACTGGTAGAAAGCTGTCCCACCCCTCTCTAAACAGGACACAGGAAAAGGGAAGTATTTGCTCTCAGAATAGGATCTGCTGAAGGAAAAGATGAAAGACTAGATCCATTAGAGGATTTAGTAGCCAAAACTAGAATTTAAATGAAACTGAGCTACTGAGTGCCAAAAATAAACCCCAGCTCCCCTTTCTCTCCCCCCAGGTAAACTGCAGACAAAGCCTGAAGGCAGCACAACTCATTAGGTAACTTCTTCCTCTGCAGCCTTCTCCTCATACCTGCAAATCTTGTCTCACCAGTGAGGTGCACTAACACCAGAAGTAAGGAGAGGACAGAAATTAGGTCTGACTTCCTAGACAACTCCCTGCTATGCCTATCAGATCAGGCAAGGGAGGGACGTGGCTTGATGGAGAGAGAAGGCAGTAGGAAACCACAAAGGCAACAGGGAGAGTTCTGGGGAACGAGGGTAGGTCCCGAAGCACGGGTGCAGTGGGGGTGACAGCAGAGGAGGCAGAAGGGATTGGGGACAGGGAGCTGGTGTCTGCAGTGCAGGGACAAATAAGGTCCTGAAGAGAGAAGAGGGCAGCAGGGAATCTGGGTATCCAGAGTGCAAAAGGAAGATGGTGCAGGCTGGCTGGAGAGAAGTTAATAACCACAGCTCTCAATGCCTCCAGCTCTGCTTCTGTACAGGGACAGAACTGCACTGCCCACAGCAGCCTCAGGGCCATTTTTCAATTAACTTATAACATAACCTGGAAAATAGATATTCTTCTGGCTTAATCACAAACTAAATGCTAAAGGCATTCCTAAAGAGTACCAAATAAATACTGACTGTCTCTGCTCTCCACAGATCCTATCTCGTAATGCATGTGATGGTATCTCAAGTGCTTGTCTAGGAAGTGTCCATCTAGGAGATTCCATTGTCTCTGAACTACCAGACTGTTCAAACTCATCTCTCCACATATGTACCCTGATCACCCAGGGGAGAAATGGAAGTTGCTCTCTACAACTCAGAGATATTCCTGTCCCTCAAGCAGCGGATGTGGTTCGGATATCTGTCTCCTTCAACCTGTTTGTTTTTGTACCACAGCACTCTAAACTACATGCAAAAACATCTGGTTTAAAAAAAAAAAAAAAGAGACAAGCACCTCACAAAAATATTCACAGAATCATGGAACAGCCCAGGCTGGAAGTGACATCAAAACATCATCTGGTCCAGTCTTTCATGGGGAAGGGAGCCTTGATAAGATTACCTATCACTCTGTCCAGTCACATCTTGAAAACCTCCAGCTCTACCTAGCTCCTCAGAAAGGTTGTTCCAGTCAGTGACTGTTCTCACCATAAAAAATATGTTTCTTATATAAAGATCAAACCTCTCTTGAGCAACTTGTACCCATTGCCATTTGTCTTCTCCATGTGGCTCCCTGTGAGGACAGAGCTTCCACCCTCTTTGTAGCAGCCTTTTAAGTGCTGGAATACTGTGATAAGGTCCTCCTAAAGTCTTCTCTGGGGCGAAAAGACCTAACTCCTTCTGTCTTTCCTCACAGGGCAGGTTTGATCATCTTGGTGACCCTTCTTTGGACCCTGTACAGTCTGACTGTGTCTTGAATTGCAGAGACCAGGACCAAACAGAGTACTCCAGGTGTGCCCTGGCCTCTAAGGGGTTCCTGGGTTATGTTGTACCAGGCTCAGAACTTTGCCTCTTGTCTTGTTAAACCTCATACGCTTCTTGCTACTCCATTCTTCCAGCCAGTCCAGGCGTCTCCATAAGATCACTGTCACTTCTGACACATCCACCTCACCGTGCAGCAAACTTGGGGAGGGAGCTTTCAGTCTTGTCTTGTTTTAAGCTGTTTCACTACACAAACCTGACTGACCACAAAACAAAAGCCACAGACTTGGCAGAAGGGAGAGCAGTGACATCTGGGCTGGGACAGCTGACTGCTGCTGAGTCACAGGCAAAGCCCCAAGTTTTGGTTACTGAAAGTTTATCTCACTGTTTGGAAATGCATTCTGCCAGCTGGGCACTGAAAGGCAAGGAGTGCTGTGACACCAAAGCCTTCCTTTGGCTCTAGCTGTAAATGCCCTGCCAAAAAAAGGATGTGGTCAATCCTGAGGAAAAGTTGTATGAATCAGTCCCAGGGCACATTTCATGTGGGATTACTGATTGCAAACAATAACAGTGACTGTGCACTACCTGCTGTTGGTACAGTACTTTGTACAATAAGCCATGCTCTTGTCTGGAGGTTTCCTATGGCCACTCTTATGCAAATAACAAGTCATGATAATACCATGTTTATCACAACACTAAGTCAACCATAATAATCGTAAACGTAACCCAACCTTCACTTTGGCTAAACCCTGTTTCTTTCATGGTTATCTCGTATCTCAGTGCATATTTATTCCCTATTATATCTATCTGTTTCTTTATGTTCAAACTGTAAATTACCAACATGCTGAAACAGGATTATTCTTTTACTTTACATACACTGCCTGGCACCAGGGGCTGTGAAGATGTAACTGCGGAGCTTTCGAAGCCTACTGAAATTGAAGTAAATAACAGATAGCTTTCCATAGTCTATGTTTTCTTTCTGACTGCTCAGTTCTACCAATTCTTATCAAATTCAGCCACATACAGATAAAAAGAAAAGACAGACCCAAAATAAAACATTATTTGTGAAAAAAGTCCAAAACAGGTGAATAAGATCCTCTTTGATCACAGTGGCTTAGTTCAGTGTGTCTACTCCCCACTATTTGCAGGAGCAAATCCAATAAGCACATTCTGTGAGAAGAACCATGAATTTTGGCCTGTAACACAAGGCAAAGGAGTCAGATTGGCAAGAGGAGTTTTATAAACATGGGCTTGTTCTCGTAGCTCTGGTTTGGGCAGCATTTCCAGAGGGGCTGCATAGTGGGTTTCCCATAGTTAGGACTCTACTGACACTGACAGCTGGATGTGTCACACTCCACTGATGTCAGAGTACGATAGAAGAAATTAGAAACGCAGATAAAATACTGTTTTGCTACATTAAGTAGCAACCAGAAATGTCAGTATCACATGTTAATTAATGATTAATGTTGGAGGAAGGAGATGCATACCTCACATATTTTTAAACTGGTATGACGAGTTTTCACAGAGCAGAGGAGGGAAGTTCTCCATAATACATAGTAATAATCTGTGTACTTGGAACTGTGCTCCATAAATTTCCCCACCTTCAGGACAGAATGTGTCAACACACAGTTGGTCTCCTGGAATAAAGTCGGTGCCAGGATTAGCAATGTTGAAGAACGAGGAAAGAATCAAAAAACATACAAATGATGATCAAAAGGACAAAAACTCCTTTGGACACACGTGGGGTAGAAAAATGTCGACAGGGCACATTTTTAATGTGAGATTACACCTGATATTATAATGTGACGAGAATAAATCAAGAAGCAAACAAAATAACACCACAGAGCTGATAAAGTCCTGGAACTGTAAAATCTTCCTCCGTGTGATGTCCTACCTAGTAGGGAGAACTTTGGTCAGGCAGGGTGAGTTAGCATATAATACACTGTAAAAATAATATACTGAAGTTATCTAACATTCCACACTGGTGCACCTCAAAGCATCTGTGTATTGTTGTTCCCACACTGGAAATCAGTGAAGTACACACTTGCCTTTAAGTGTATTCTTGAATTAAATGTTCCCAGAACAGAGATTTCTCCTTAGCCAGGGTGTCCATGCCATATGCAGTAGACACCACTCCCACTTTGCTCCTTAATGAAATAAGGCACTTTCCTCTCCTGTGCTGTTGTGTAACAGTTGTTACACAGGACAGGCACATGATCCTGTACCAAGCTGGTGGCAGAGCCAAGAATAAAAGAGAGAGGTGGGATTCATTTAGCCTAACATCAGCAAGCTCTAAACTGGGCCTTCAGTCAAGAGAGACACGTAGCACTCTGCTCAGGCTTCACCACTACAGCCACTAGAGACAGGTTTTCCTACAATGTGATTTGTCCAACCTGCCTTAAGCTGGTGGAAATACCCTCTTTCTTGCCTGTAGAATGACCAAACATCTTAGATTAGGCACCAGCTTAAAGTAATCAAAAAGTGTGTAAATTTCATTTTGGAATCTCAATAATTTGCTTTCCTCCTGGACACTGCTCCTGTAGCTTTGGAGAACACTTGGTAGAATGTTACAGATTAGGGACGGTCTTATCTTGTCCAGCCCTCACTGGACATTGAACAGCTCCCTCTTCCCTATTCTGTTACACCATTTATTTGGGTAGGGTCACTCTTTTTGAAACATTTCCATCTTCCATACTTTGAGGTGCTTCTTGCTTTAGGAGTATTTCAGCCACCACAGCATGGGTGAAAAATAATGATTCCTGAGAGCAGCTTGATACTTTATAGTGCAATATAAGTCAAACTGTTAATTTGCTGACTGCCATGGCCTTGCACAATGAAAGAGGGAGAGGACACAATCACCTGATAAATACCTGTGAGTATGATGATATATTAGCAATAAATAAGAGTACAAATAGACAATATTTGTTTTTGAGCTGATAAATACATAGGTGGCACAGATTAACAAGAGACACAAACCTCTTTTCCCCACTGAAGATGCAGACTCAGGCAGCTGTGACAGTCATTTTTTTCTGTTTTAGCCTCACAATTTCCCAATAGCTTAGTGGAGGGACAAGTCCCTCAGACACCAGATCCAAGAGTTTACCCTTCATAGAATTATAGAATAGTTTGGGCTGGAAGGGGCCCTTGAACACCATCCAGTTCCAACCCCCTGCCATGGGCAGGGACACCTTCAACTAGACCAGGTTGCTCCGAGCCCCATCCAAGCTGGCCTTGAACACTTCCAGGGATGAGGCATCCACAACTTCCCTGGGCATAACTGGAGCAGGGCAGGGTTTTACCTCAGGGTTCTCTGAGGCAGCCAAAGGTGTCACTGTCCCCTTGCACACTGTGCCCACCATGGCACCCAGCTCTCTGCCCTCACAGGGGGGCTGTGGAGACCCACATCTCCCACACCACGGGAGGACACCAAATCACAGAATCGGTGAGGTTGGAAGGGACCACAATGGTCGAACGGGGCCATCCCAGTGAGGGAGACTCCACATCCTCTCTGGGCAATCTGTTCCAGTGCTAGGTCACGACATGGGAAAGAAGTTCTTCCTCATGTTCAGGTGGAACTTCCTGGGCATCAGTTTCTGCCCGTTGCCTCTTGTCCTATAGCTCGGCACCAGCGAGCAGAGCCTGGTCCATTGCCTGACACGCTCCGTTTAGATACCTATAGACATTGATGATGTCCCCTCTCAGTCACCTCTTCCCGGGGCTTATCAGGCCCATCTCCCTCAGCCGTTCCTCGTGAGATACTCCAGATCCCAGATGAACTTTGTAGCTCCAGCACTCCGCGGGTAGCGCAGCCCCTCAAACCCTTCCGCACCACAGCTACCCCTCAGCAGGGAGAGAGGACTACCTCCCTCCGTCACGCCCTGCCCCGAGCGCCGGGACAAAGGCGGCGGTCCCGCCCGGGCGAGGCGGAGCCGGGCCGGGCTGAGCCACCGCCCGGCCGCTTTATCCGCCCGCCGTGGGTGGCGGCCGGCGCAGTGCGCATGAGTTCGGGGCGGCTGCTCGGCGGAGCTCGCAGCGCTGCTCCGGCCACCTGCCCGCCCTCCCACCGGGCTCGTTCCGCTCTCGGCGGGGAGAGGCGCGGACCCCACAGCCGGTGAGTGCCGCCCCCTCCTCGGGGAGCTCCCCTCGCCCTGCCCGGGCCCCTGACTGAGGGAAATCTTCGCTCCCCCCGGTCCCTGGCTCCCAGGCTCGTCTTCGCCGGGATTCGGGTCCGCTGGCGTGAGGGGACGAGCTCGCGCCGCTCCGCCTGCCCCCGGCTCGGTCTGCCTGTGGGGAGAGGCCGCGGAGCTCCGCGCCTCGGTCAGCCCGCGACGCGAATGGTTCGACGTTGCTCTTATTACTCACTAATGGATTTTTAATTATTCTTCCCTGCTGTTCCAAGAGCGGCGTCGGTCGGGACGGCGCGGGTGCTCCGTGCGCTGCGCGGGCTCTGGGCGGCACCGGGGACAGGGAGCGGAGAGCAGTTTTGGGCTTGGGTTAGTTTTGGTACAGAGGCGGCGAGGTGAAAAACTATGAGCAAACTGCTGCCCTGCCGTGTGTGAGGCTTGAATTCCCACTATTGCGCTGTTCAGAATTTTCTTCCCCTCCTGGATTTCTTATTCTTCCCTGTCATAACCTAAAATTTGCTTGTGCTAATTGGTAACTTAAAGAAAATATGTTTAAGTAAAGGTGTTATACTCATGCTTTTTAAAACTTTGGATGTGTGGTGTTCCTGACTGCCTAAGGGTGATGGGGAGCAGCTGCCTGGAGCCTCCTCTTTGCTTTCCATATGCAATTTAACGTTTCCATTGGCAAAGCTGTTGGTGTAAACAGTAGCATATTCTAGTTGAGAATACTTTTTTTCCCCCCTTCCTCCTGTCAGGTGTCTTTTCCATGTGGAGGTGGTAAGCATGAGATGGCTGGTGCTTCTTAAGATTTTAATCTTAGGTGGTTCGGACAAGGTTTAGTGTGTGTAAAGAGAAAGCACAGCCTTAAAAACACTCCCGGGATTTTCAGTAATCCAGGATCTCAAGGGCATGTTTCCTGAATAGTTTTTGTTTTAGAGTGGCAGCGAGAGGAGGTTGCTGGAAGTGGAGCTCTGTTGTGCTTGGTCCTGTGCATGGGTGTAGCAAGAGGTGATTCCTGTGGTAACAAGCATGCAGATAAAATAGGAAAGAGATTCGGAGGAGGCTGTCTTATTTTTCCAAACGTTTTGCAAGGATTTTAAACTGTAACAAGTATCAAATGTAACAGCTATTTCCTTTCTCCTCCCTTTTACAAAGGGCACAGAAGGTAAGACTTATTTCCAAACCCTAAAGCATAAGTCTTAGCTTTAAAAGCTTTTGCAATTTCTGGCTTATACTAATAAAAAGGTATTATTTTAAGACTTTGCCACAGATTCTTGACTAATGCGGCATTGCAGATGGCCTTCCTTGTACAGGTACTACTTCAAAGAATGATTGTGGCTTTTCTCCTTCCTTTGCAGTAATTGCTGTTGTATAAGGGGGGAGATGATGTTTAAAAAGTAAAAGGGGAAAAAAAAACGTTGCTCGCTTATGTCTCCAAGAAATGAAGATACAACTCATTTCTCAGAAATGGAATAGATTTTCCCAGCACTGTCTTTCTTATCAAGGATTTGTTTGGGGGTTTTACTATGGAGAGTGAATGAGTAAAATGAAGTTTTATGACTAGAAGTACAAGTAATGCCTGGCATTAGAAAGGAAGAGGGAGATTCTATATTGCATCTCTGTTTTGTCAGTAGTAAAACCCTGCTCCTGTTAGTCATAGCTGCTTTTTCTCTGCATGCCTCTGAGAGAAATATTAACCAAGAATGTTGGCAGAGGGATTGCTGGTTGGATATAGTAACTGGAACAACTTAACTCCTGAGCAGTTGACAAGTCTCAGACTGACTGACCTTCTGAAATACTGGAGCATGAAAATAAATGAGCATATGAATGAGGCTTTCAAAGCCAGCCAGACAGGCTGTTACTGTTACCAAGTCCTCCCTCCTCTTTTTAATTAAAAAAGAAAAGCAAGTAATTTTAATTTCCAGTATAACTAACTGCTTAAGTATATTATTTTCAATTGGGTGTGTATGGATTATCCCTGTATCAAGTAAAGTCCAGGGCAAGACTGTACTTCTCTGTTTTGCCAGTGCTCTTTTCGGCTTTGTTTACATTGGGCAGGCAGACCTTTATGTACTTACAAAGGAATGAAATGCTCGTAAATTAGTTAATTTTTAAAGTAAACACCTCTGCTTTGTGCTTCAGATGTCCTCTGCTTTCATCCCTACACCACTGCAGCAGTCACAAAAAGAAACATAGGAGAACAGCCTAAAATCCAGTTGTGAGACTGTGACACAGCTGTACGGGGGCTGAAAATCATCTTGCCATCTTAAATACTCTGTTAAACAGGATTTGGCTCACCATTTCTATGACTGTGGCAGCAGTTACATAATGAAACCCTAAACCCCAGCAATGCTGCACCTGTAACAAGACAGAAGTTGACTAATTGCAGAGGCGTCTGTGCCTGAAATTGTTTATGTACACTTCATGTTTCTAAAGTGTTGGCTGTCATAGATAGCACCACCCTGATGTTAACAGGGGAGATTTAAAAAGAGTAACTTGAAAAGAATGGGATGCTTTCCTTGTTGAAATCTGCATAAGGACATTTGAAGTCAGAGGAGAGTTCAGCCATCACCTGCAAGTGTTTAAAGCCGCATATAGGACTGGAGTAGACAGCTCTGGGTATCGCACATAGTTCTCCCACTGAGCAGCTCTGGTCATGAAATCTCATCAGGAGAGTACCAGTGAGAGCCTTATCATTATCCTTGATTAAACCTTAATCTAAAGAAAAGTAACTACTTGTCACTGGCTGTAGTTTTATTTTTAGTTGGGGCAGGAAGGGATTCTGTCACTGTAAATGCATGGGAAATGTGAGCACTTCAGGGATCTTTGGTGGCTTAATCCCCAATGTTGTATAGGACCCTTTGCCATTAGCCTTCACTTTGGGCAACAAGATTCAACTTATGCTGTTGCTGATATAGTGAACTGGGAACAGAGTTTACTTCTAGGTGAAAAGGCAAAGATGTGTGGGCATAGGCTTCACAGATGCCTTTTTTTCCCCCCAATGAATTCTGTCTTGAGGGTGGACCACTGTGCTTAGCATCGTCAAATCCTGCATTGGTATTTCACTGTCTGCCTTAAAAGAAGGAGTATTTCCCAACTCTGCAAAGAGGAGTATAATGTACTGAGGGTCTGTGCTCTTGTGTTGGCTTGGTTGTAATTAACAAAGTTTCTAAAGTATAGGATCTCAAAAAAAGTAAAAAAGCTGTTCTTGAAAATCTAGAAAGACCAGTTAAGAATAAAGCACAGTATGGAATCCTCTTTTTCTGGTATCTTGAGGCTTGGATTAACATGGTCAAAGGTGTGACTTTAGGCATTGTTTCTGAGCAAAGCATGATTTGGAGAGTTCAGTGTAGTAATTGAATTACTACTTAGGCAATGAAAATGTTGGTTTGTGATTGTTCCCTTTTTAAGTGGTTGCTACATTTAATTTGAGATCCAATTCACCGAACCGTTTAAGCATGTGATGAAATGTCCTAGTGAAGTCAGACAGATTTCAGTTTTACTGAACTGGTGCCTTGCCCATCTCATTCTTTCAAAAACGTATGTACACAGGATTAGTTATTTCACTGTTGGCAGCTCTCACAAATTTTAGCGTGAGTTGTATGAATGACATTCAGTGTGTTTCTTTAGGTTCCAGCTTCCAGATTTAGAGGACTGAGGGAATCTTTGTTTTAAAACTAACGGATTTTGTAGCTCTCCAGCCTGTAGAGGAAAGTTTGAATTGTCACAAGTGCATCCCAGAAACCAGAAAGTTTAAAACAAAATATCGGGGTTATATACATTGAATTCTGGGAGGCATGCATGGTTGCTTGCACTCTGTAATTACTTTGGATGTAGTTGTGTATCTGTCATGGGCTGCCACGAGAGAACCCTGAGTTCACACTTGGCTAAACACTGCTCAGTTCCACTTGTCACCTGTTCTGGAAATCAGCACTGATGTCCAAGGCAGTGCCTATAAAAATGCTGTTGCCTGGCTCTCATTTAGAGGACCTTACTGTCATAGACTCTGTCTGTACTTTTTTTTGTTCTTTTTTTTTGTTCTTTTTTTTGTTCTTTTTTAATTAATGGTCAGCATTTCTATTTGCCTGGCCATTCTGTGATGACAGTCCCTCTCTAAACAAGGGCAGGAGCCTTTCCGGGTTGCTGGATGTTAAATAGCCATGACTGTTTCAAACAGACAGGATTTTTCATGAGCAGATAAAGAATGTGAATCATACTAAAAAGCATGAGGACGTTATTATAAACTTCTACACTTACAACGTGGAGAAGAAAAGTCAGAATTTAACCATGATGGCCAGTTTTGATTCCTAAACATCAGCTGTTATCTGTTGTTACTTCAGTTTTCTTTATACTCTTTCTGTAAGAACAGCTTATAAATTTACTGTCTGATCCTGTGGGATTTTTATGTGCTCAGCAAAGCCTTTTCATCTGTCCTGTGTTCTAGAATTAGTCAACTTGTCTGTGAGGTTTGGCCTTTGTAGGTATTCTTTCACCAGAAAGCTTAAACCTTACTGTATATCACAAGAGTAGGATGTGGGTTACCTCTAAAGCTTAAGGATTTACTTGGTATTTCACATATTGAAGGAAGTAAGAATTCAGTTGCTGATAGCCCTGTTCAGGAGGAGGAAGTGTGTCCACCATAAATAACCATCAGTTAGTTTTGAGGTGTTTGGGACAGCAGTGGCTCAGTGAAGACATGTCAAGGGCCACCTGGTTTTGTTTAGCTCTGGTCTTGTACAGCAGGTTCAAAGGTATGTTGCAGGAGCACTTAATACAAGGGAAAATTCATGAGGTTATTAGGCACAAATGCCTGGCCTGTTTTGGGAAGCCCTGTGGTCTCCTGACCACAACACTCAGGAATCTGAGTGAATTCCTACTCTCCTTTGCCTTGTTTTACATGCTCTGCTGCCAATTCTCAGAGGCTGATAGAGATACAGGTCTAGTCTGCCCCTGTACCATCGTTTTTATAAAACCCATCCCATGGTAACACTTCAAATGACCACAGTCTTTCCAGATGCTTAACTCTCCAAACTCAACCACCACCATGGAGTGCAAGGTGACTGACAGTGTGTGCAGAGCTGAGTGTGTGTGTTGGTATGTCTGTGTACAGCTGACAGATTAAACCAACTTTGAAGTTCGCTGGCCGGGTCTGTTTCAGTTGAGTCACTGGCAAAGAGCTGATTAAGAATAGGCAAAGTGTGTGTGATGCTCAGAGTACACTCGAGGCTTAGAAATCTGTCTTGAGAAATGTTTCATGCAGAGAGTATTCTAGAAATGGTACATATAGTGAAGGGAACAGGCTGATCCTGTGCCCTTTTATAAAGGTGTGATAATTTGCTAAAAATTGTCAACTCACCTCAAGCATATTGTGCAGTTAATGGCATGGTGCTGTCTGCTGACTTTGGCTCCTGGCTTATGTAGCATCTGATTTTTAGCATTTAAATGTCTTGCACTTTTGTGGGATTGATCTTTTTGTCTGTTAAGCTAGTCTTCAAACAGGATTGTTAATAAAAAAGTCTTTCAATCTCCTGCTACTATAGAAACAGTCCATGGTAAATGCTAACATTGAGCTTCTGTGAAGAAGTAACCTTAGTCAGCAAAACTATAAAAATATGCTTTTTGAAAGGACAGACTGCACCTTATCTTTGATGGCAACTTAATACGTTTCCTCTGAGTTATTTGCCTCTGTCAAAGCAAAATTAAATCTTTCGAGGTGAAATTCAGTGCTAACTTCAGAATCTTTCGATTTCCTCCTTCTACCCTCTGAAAAACATGCATATGTGACTTGCATTGTTTTAAATATCTCATGAAGGCTACCTCTAGCATGACCAAGAAGTGATCACTTCAGCTGATAGAATCACATCTGCCCTAAGATGGCTTTCTGGTTTAATATCTGGGATCTTCTCTCCAAATAGTACTGTTTCTGTCACACTTCTGCACTCTTGTGTCAGGGTCTGGGGTTTTTTTATTATTAATCCCTGCTGGTACAGGCACACATCTCTTAAACCAAGCTAAAAACCCCCCACTGCAATGACTGAACAACAAATCCCATTGCAAGCAACTTTCATATTTAATGTATCTCTGAAGGTCAGGAGGAACAGCCGCCTGTCGTCTTGCGGTTGCTGCTCTCTCTGACCAAGGTTACCTTATTTTTGAACCCTGCTTGTTACCTTGGCAATCCTACTGAAACAGACAATGGAGTCTGGAAATTCATTAGATTCTTGATTATTTCTTTCTTAAATCTATAAAGCTCTTTCACTTAATAGAGATGACATAAAAAAGATAAAGAGACTTCAGTGTTAGCCATGCACAGGAGGGGAATTTGTCTGTAAAACGTGCTGTATGTATTGCAGCAGTGCTGGGCAGCCTCATGCCAGCTCTAGCTGCACTAAGCACTGTATAAAGGTGTAGGAGTTTCTCAAAGCATAAAAAACACAGCAAAGGGGAGAAGAAATATTGTATACAAATGGATTATGATCTTACTGACATGTACGCTTGATGTGTTAAAGATGATGGGAAAGATAGAAGGGGAAGAGATCTTCCCCCACACCCTTTCTGCAGGCTCACAGGCTATCGCCAGCTCCCAGGCTTTTCTGAAATGAGTAAACTCCTGAAGAAGCCACAGCTTCACAAAAGCAGGGCCGGTGCTGAAATGCCTGATACTGGCTCTTGTGTGGGTGGCTCTCTGAACCAGTCACACTTACTGCCTTTAGTCATTGTTCAGGAGCTTTGTGAAACATCTGAACTGGAGCTCCAGAATGAGTAATGGGAGCTTGCTGGAAGCAGAGTTACTTGTTATTATTTAGAATTTGTGGGTTTAATGTTTATTGCTACTGAACCTGGGCATTCTTGCTGTCCCAAGTGCAGACAGCCCACCATGAAACTCCGTCCCGATGGTACTAAGGTCTTGCTATTGGAGAAAGCAGAACAATACTCTTAAATACTTCTCCCTCAAAGTTGGGGGCTGTTGATTGGTTTCTTGGTAACTTGGATTAATATCTTCACTTAATTAGTCTTTAAAGGTGAGTGTTATTTATTATACCTATTGTAATCTGCAGCTATGCCCTCACATAATATGGTGTCTAAAATGTTCACAGTTTTGAGTATCACTCTAGAAATCTTGTAGTTGTCTATATAGCATTACTGAGGGACCGAACACACCTGGTTATGTTCACTTTATATTGGAGACACCTGGATAAAAATTTTATGCTGCAGCTTAATAGTGCTGATGAGGAATAATGTTTGTCTTTGTTGGATATCAGTAGGAGTACTCACCTCTTCCTGGTCCCCCTTTTCTATCTGGACAGTCACAGGACGAAATCTGAAGTTAGTGGGAGTTTCTGTGAATTTAAGATGTATCAAGATTTTCTCTGAATGTCTTGCCTTCTAAAAATTTTATATGTATTTGTGTGTGTTTGTTCATGTGTAGGATTTCAGAGGAGTCAAGATTTTTACTGATAATGTTGGCTTCTAAAAATTGCATATATTTTCTTGTGTGGGTGTGTTTGTGTGTGGCTTTTCAGCACCACAGGGTTTGTTGTAGATGGAGCTGCTGTTGCAGGATATGTTCCATGCTTGGGCTGCTCTTTTCCTGCTTAGCTTTTTGCAGCATCCTGAGGTACAGGAGCTGCCTCAGTGCTCCCGTGTCTGCTTGTCCTGAGAGTCTGAAAACCACGACCATGAGCATGTTTCTACCTCTGTGGCATCACTTAAAGCCGACTATCCTGAGGATGCATTGTATCTATTTATAGCTAAAGTTATTAATAGAAGAAAGGAAGAAATGTTCTTCTTGTGTAAAAGCAAGGCTAAATCTTGATCATTAGGCCTAATGTTCATAAGAAAGGCTATGAGATGCTTTTGTTGTGGCAATCCAGTGCTCTGGATTGTGGATGTGCTTCCAAGACTTGCTGGACTGCAGCCTAGCTGCATTGTGTGGGAGCTTTCCCACAGGACACGGTGGTGCTGCGGCATAGGCGACATACCTCTGGTAATGTCATAGCCCTCTCCTGGGAGGAGAGATCAGCGGGATGGAATTGTTGCTCAGTATTGGCAGATGTTATCTCACTGCTATGAAACACTAATCAGCTTACCAGAAGGCTCTGGTTTCTCAGCCCACAGCCATGGGGAGCAAGGAGAAGTAATCCAATTGAATTGGAAATGCAGACCTGACTTTGCTTCTGGTGTCGCCTCTTGAACCATAATAAAGGGAGAAGCACTTGGGAAGCAGGACCATCTTGTTTCTTTTGTGCAGTGTTAGGGTGATGGTGTCCAGTTCCCAGCTGGTTGCATATAACGTGGTACCTCAGAACCAGCTATTTTGAGGAATGTGTCACTGCTGTTCACGGGTCACAGGCAGAGTGGGTGAAAAGATGGACTGTTAGAAAACAAGGTGATTTCTTGCAAAGGGTGGTTTAATGTATTGAAGCAAGAAATGAACCAGGTGCTGCTTTTTGCCTACCCTCTGTTGGTACTGTTAATGCATCTAAGATGACTTTTGTCTTTGTGTCCTTGAGAATAAAGGAAAGAGTTCTGACAGAGTGTTTTGGGAGATGGCGACAATTCAGAGAGGTATTACAGAACTGGGCATTGGGAAGACTTAAAAAGCTGTGGGCTTTTGCTCCAGTGAGTGCTGGCTCATACGTCTGTTCCAGTAAGTGTCTTCCAAATGTACAAGTATAGTTTCTTCATGGCTGAGTGAAATAAAAGCTCTTTAAGCTTCAAAATGTAATTTGTAATGCGCTGGTGCAAAAATGACACCAAGTTCTGCTCATGGATCCTTCACCAGAAGCAGGTGGCATAGAGCTGCTTCAGTAACATGAATTAACTGCAGCAGTGTTAGGAAGTTAACTGGGTTCTGTTTCTCTCATGTGATCCCATAAATAGAATTCTTATTTAAAAGCAAATAAAGGTACTTGAGCTGGGCCAGTTGGTATCTCAACCAGTGGGATTTTGTTACTGTTAATGATGTGTCATAATGGAAAACACAAACTGAATTTATAGGACGAGGATATATGCAGGGTCCTTGCTTCTGACTGTCTTTAGACATTTGGTTTGGAAGCATGGGAGTTGAGGTACAGAACCTTTCCATGTTGGATTTTCAGTCATCTTTTTGAATAAGACCAGTTTTTTAAAAGGTGTCTGTACAGTGGTAGATGTGTTCCAGAGCATAAAGACATGACCTTTATTAACTTGTGTGGGATCTTTTTTTGCCATTTATTTTCCATTCCTTTTCAAGTATTTTAACAAGCAGATTTAAATGTACCACATTGTTCTCTGTTTCCAGACATGAACAGAGCTAGCAGCCCGACGTAACACGCTGATGGCATTCTGTGCTGCATCGGGATCAGTAAGTCAAGAAAGTGTGATGCCTAGAAATCTCCTCTCAGATTCTCCTGAAATGGCATCTGAAATCTCTCCAGAGCACACACATGGGAGCATGGAGAGGGCTGGCAGTGTGGAGAATCGTGGCAGCCAAGCTAGGTGCAGAAATCTTGCCTTGGTAAGTGTTTAATGAGCCTTGTGCTTAGTGATACAGATTACATTAGTAGCTCTCTTCACATCACATGGTTTTTGTTTTATTAAGATTGATTTTTGCTATTTCGAATCCTAAGTGGTTGCTGGTGTTGTCTAGGTTGTTAAACTCAAAGGCCAGAAATAACTTCTCTGCTTTGGTACAACAGCTTGTTATTCTGGTCTGATTGTCTCTGAGAGCTTGGAGAGTGCTTCTTTCCAGCCCTTCCTCCCAGAGCACCCGGAATGACAGTAAGGGCTGCTCTGCCCTTGCTTTCTTAAGTAGCTCATAAAGGAACTTAAGGATAGTGGTGGTTCTACACACTGTTTTTTGCTTAATCTCTTTGTTGACACTCCTGAATAAAGGTCTAAGGTTATTCCACCTTAATGAGATGAGTAACAAATACGTCACCATAAACAAAGCCCTCTTCACATTAGTGAGTATGAGTGTGTGGCCATTTACATCGTGAGTGAGTAACTGAGGGAGTAGGATGCACTTCTGCATTTTTCCCAATTATCAGGGTGAATCAGGCAATGAATTCTACAGTACACTTTGTACCATGACAGGCTAAGCCTAGAAAGCAGGTATGGTTCCTTCCATATTTTTTTTTTAACATCACAACCATTTGAAAAGCATCCATTTTTAATTGAGGAAAGAGCACTCTGCTAAGTGGAAATCTGAATTTCTTGTCTTGCCTTAAACATGGAATTAGGCTTTCTGTCTCTTTCCCTCTGCCCTTCCTGATAGTTTCCTTTTAATGTAGTAGTTTTCTGTGAAAGAGTAAGTGGCAAAAATAAGTTGGCAAGTTGATACCTATATTTATCTCTATATCTCAGATGTGCTCATGGTTTTGTGCTGCTTTGTGAGCTTTTTGGCACCTGGAAGCAATTCTACAGCTGTTCCTTCTTGTTTGTGTCTACTGAAAATACAACCGTTAATGCGATGCTGTATCCTTCAGCTTGGTGTTGCTAGTTAAAACAGAAAACAAGCATTACAAAATTTAGTTCCTTAACTCTTTCGGATCTGTTCTAGAAGAATTGTGAAGGGTCAGGGTAGGGAAGGTCGAGTATACCATTTGGACTCAGGAACTTAGTTTGTTTATTTTATGAAAACTCATTGAATTTTAGAGAATTGCAGTGGTAGTAGTACTTTGCTCGAGAATTACAACTTAGTTCTACACAGAATTATAAGTTAATTTTGTTCATTACTCTAACACTGGTTTCCCAGTTTGTCATGGTAGTAGCCAGTCATGTGTCCTTGGGTTTTTTTTCTTCGCTGCAGTAGCAGGCATGAGACTAGACATCTGAAAATATCAGTATTGAATAACAAAGCTGTGTATAAATCAGTCTGTTTGTACAGTCCCATCCTGGGTCTGCTGTGTCAGAAAGTGACGTAGACTCCCATAGTCCAGCTAGATCCTGCCATGTGATAACTATATGATGATGCATCAGCTAGAATTGGAATCCCTTCCTACTCCATAATGCAGTGATTTATAGATGGAGTAAAAGTTGGCTGCAGGCTTAGGCAATTCCCATCAGACCCGTGCATTAGCAGAAGTTCACAGAGCCTTTAGTTTGTCTTATTTGAGTCTGTGCTTGAAGAGTGTGAAGTGTGTACCAACAAATTTAATTCTGGTGCCACAGATCCCCTTCCATGGTTGTTCTTCAGCAGTGTAGTAGTTGGCACGTCTAATAAGGCTGACAACTGGCATGTGTGGAGTAACAGGTTGAGCATGGGAAACTTTTCAAGACAGGCATATTTTCAGTTTCTGAGCTTGAAAGGGGTCTGTGTTAAAGTGAATATGAAGAAAATTCTACCTATTCTGCCTAATTGCTGGAACATGCTCCTAGAGACGTTATCTTCTTGGTTTAGTAGTTCTGTTAGAAAAGTTCACAAGATGCAGACGCTTTGGTCTAATGAGAAGAAAGGGGTAGACAAATAAATTTATTACCCCAATTCTGAGAAAGAAAGGGATGTATTTTCAAGCACACTGGACCTTTGTAACCCTGAAACAGAAGGAACTACAGACTTACCTGCCTCTTCATTTATCACTTTCCTGGGTCTGTTCACATAGAGACATGGCAAGGAAGGTCAGGGTTGACTTTGCAAGGCCATTACAAAAAACAAAAAAATCAAAGGAACAAAGTGTAGCAGTGCTTCTTATGACAGGCCTGTACTGCTGCAGTTTTCTTCCTGCTTGATTGTAAAAAACAAGGCTCTGAAGCTTCTGGGTGTCAAACTGCATTAGTCACTAAATACAACCTTTGTATTGCATCTGTGGAATTCAAACAAACCCAGGGATGTGATAATGGGGACAAACACCTGGACTGGCTTTAGCCTATGCTGACTGCTCAGAGCTGGTTTGGCTGACTCTCAGCTGGTTGTGCATCCTGTGTGTCTGTGCTGGCATCACTTGCTGGGGAACTGGTTGTTGGTTTAGGAATGACTAGAGATGGACATCAATTGCCACATGCCAAAAAGGTCTTAAAATTCTGTATGTGGGATTCTTGTTGTCAGTTGTTGTCACTTCAGTTTAGTTTTGCCAGATTTCTCATCTTCTTACCTACACAACGATCCTTTCAGTTAATCTTTGACAATTGCAGGCCTTCAAGCCAGACTGATTTTTTTAAAAGGAAAGCAAGGTGCTGCCTTGATAGCAGGAGAATTTCCATAGAAATGATAGATGTTCAGGTCTAGGTTCGTGCTGCCAAATCTATCACAGTAGATGCACACTCTGTTTAGATGGGAGGAATGTTTGCCTTGATACTTTCACCTCACACTAATGTTTATAACCATAAAAGCTGTTATATATGAGGACATGAATTTGCACATATATTGTGGTTTCTTTTTAGTGGAGGTGGTATCCATACATATGCTTTCTCAATGCATGGAATCAGTTGCACTACCAAGGGTGAGGTTGAAAAAAACCACTCTGTTCTTGGCAATTATGGCTTCCAAACCCCAATCTGGAATGACGCTGCCTGACATGTGGTATAAGAATTAACTTGCCATGAAATACAGTTGCAGCAATTTAAGGACACTTAATTCAAAGATAAAACTAGGTCCTGGCTTTTTTTTTTTTTTTTTTTTTAAGCAATTTACTTTGTTCCATTGACTGAATAGGCACAGACCGACTTCTTAGAGCCAATTCTTCTCTTTCAGTGCTTCTCTCTGGTAATTGGATCAGGTGTCTATTCTCAGCCATGAGTAACTAGTTTAGTTTCTAAGTGTGAATAACATGCTAGGACAATAGTGTAAGCTGTGAAAATCATGGCAGAGGTGCTGGCTGTACCTGAAGTGAACTGTGCCAATTGGAACTGCATTAATAATAAGCTGTGTCAGTGGCTTGGATCTGTTGCTACAACTTCAGTATTCTACCTTCTGTGTCTTAGAGAGTGATAGCTTTGAGGGATATTGAGTTCTTGTTATTCTCAGTGGATCATACTCTGGGGTTTTTATTTTATTTTTTTGCCTTTGGAGCAGATGATCCTTGGTTAATGCCACAGTTGACCACCACTCTTTTTGGAGCAGTGGTGACCTCTAGAATTTGGTCAAGTGACTGTTTCGTTTGATCACTTATCAAATGGCTTAAATTGGCAGAGGCCATGACTGTGAAAAAGATATTTTGCGTTTTCTGACTGGTATTTTTTCAAACAAGCTTCCTCTGTGTCTCTAACAAGACTTGATACCCAGGACCAAAGATGATTTGTCACTTCTGGACCCCTTGTATAGTACAGGTGACATTTTGAGTGTTGGTCACGTAGACGTGAAGAGCAAGTATCTTGTGAGCAGTCTGAGCTGGTTCAGTGTCTTGTTTCACACACTCAGCCATTTAACTCAGGGTTGATCTGGTTGTTTTGTAGTTCCAATGTCTCTCATAGCCTAAAAATTAGTTGCTACGACTTTTATCATTTTTGGATCAGTAGAGATAATTAATATACAAAAGACCTGGCATTCTAAGTGCACCATGTTAGTGTCTCTTTACCCCAGCCTCTTTGAAGAGGAATCGGAAGAGAATCCACTGGGAATCCCATGTGGATTTAGGGATTCTGGAAAAAGACAGATTGTGTGTCTGTCAGCCCACTGTTACCTTTTTTCTCACAATTGGAATGTGCAGAGTTTTGTGATGCTGAGCTGCACTTCAGGTACATTCAAGGCAAAGTCCTGAGAGAGACTCCTTTCATAAAATTAATATGTTTTTCCGCCTTGACCCTGATACTCCACGGGCTTTACTGTACTACAAGGCCTTTCACTATGTCCAAGGACTTTGCCAAATAACAGTACACAAAAAATGAGAAGAACTTTTGACTGTTTGCTTTGTATGGATACAGCTGTCTTGGGGCAGGTGGAAGCCATTCCTTACTGGGTGTGGAAAGAGCTGTGCTATGCTTCTATTTTAAACTGATGTTAGAAAGACCTTGAAGCAGTATGCCTTGGAAAAATAGGAGCCTGACTCCTAGCAAGGAATGATCTTGCTGTAAAATGTGCAAGTGAAAATATAGATACTGAAGGCAATTTGGACTCTATGCACCTACTGCATCATTCTACTTCGAAGCAGGATGTGGTAGATAGAGATTATTCAAGCAGCCGGGCAAATCTGCTCTTTAAATCAAACTGATAGCCATTCCTGAACTTCCAAAGTGTTTTCTTTGTATAATCCACTACTTTTCGCAGAATACTTGCACTAGGGTTTCAGTAATGTGAAAGCCAACTTCTACTTGTCTCACCTTCACTGCACAGAGATTTGTTGTGATTATAGGGGTGGTCAGCTTTTTATGTACTGAAATACACACAGGGCTGCATCTGCCCACCGCCCATTTATTCTTCCCTGGATTAAATATAATGTGCTCCATGATTTCAGCCTTCCTGTGCAGCTAAACTCGAGCACTCCTTGCTTTGTTCTGGACCCTGTCCAGCCTGGCTGCATCCTTTCCAAAGTTCAGCAACTGAATCTGAACTCTGTGTTCCGAATGAGGATGTGTTGTCATGTCATCGCCCTGGTTAATATATCCCAGAATGAGATCTGCATCCCTGAACAGCATATTTTTTTCCTGTTTATGGCACTTAAACTGACAGAATCACAGATTACACAGGTACTTTGCAGTAACTTCATCTCAGCATCATTTTCTTCTTCATTTGTGAGTGCATTTTTGGGGGCTTCAAATGGCTTCAAATCAAGGTATATGACATCTTGTGCTTACACCTATTGGCCAAGTCAATAACCATCTCATGAGAAATGAGATTGGTGTGAAATGATTTGATTTTTGTAAAAATTTAGTGGCTTTTGCTTGAAATGTCTCCCAGTTTTTCTCAATGTTGTTCTAACACAATTTCTTTTTCCCTTTAATTTCTATAAGCTGATCGACCTAACTTTGTTTATCAAAGAGATGCCTTCAGAGTTTAAGTTGATCTTCAGCTTGCATTTTTAAAAGTAGGTTAGAAGTAATTTAGTCAGTTTATGACTTTAGTTCATCTAGTTTATCTTTTAAGTACTTGTAGATAATTTGTTTCCTCACGACCTATTGATTATATGCTTTGCTACCTATTAAGAAGCACACAGGTACAATTATGCTCATAAACTGAAGAAAACAACATTCAATATTATAGTCTTCTTCACCAAATGAAATGGTATTATCAAAATCATCAGACAGTGGGTTGTAGAGGAAGCACTTTTTGACACAGCGCACAATTACACATTGGAACTCCCTGCCACAGAATGCTGTAAATGCCAGTCATTTCCACGGGCTCAAACAAAAAGACAAATTCATGCTAGGGAAGCTCATTAAGGGCTATAAAGTACACAGATGCTGATGCATCTGGCAAGTCCTTAAGCCTATGTGTTGCTGGAAACTGAAAGGATTTAGGGGAGAAAAATACAAATCCATCCAACACATGCTTCCCTCCAACCTCTCTCCCCTGTCCTGTGTGTTCATGGTGGCTGAAGGTTACTGAGCTGAATGGGCTTTGTGGTCTGATCCTGTATAGTAGTTCATGTTCATGTGTGTAATTCACTTGCTTCCAACCTCAGTAACACAGCAGTACATTCCATTCTCTTTCCCTTTTCTGTAAATCTAGTTAGAGGTACTTGACTTTTTCTTCTCTGCTAAAGCTTTTATACCTGTTCTGATGCAGTCCCTCATGCAGGGCTTTCTTTTCCACCCCTTCTGACAAGTAGAACTGCCTTGTTATTAACAGACTATGGCCCAAGTGATGCTACGTCGGCCTTTGTACTACATATTAGAATAGTTTGCTTCCTTCATGGTTCTTTTGGGAAGCATACAGTCACTTCTCTCCCATGGAATTGTGCCTATTAATTCTTTGGCACTGTCAAGTGATTGATAAATCAGTTGAATCTTGTGTTCTCCTGGAATTTTGCTAATTAAATTTTGTCTCTTGAGCAGTTTTCAGAAGATTTTTTTTTTTTTTTTTAAGCACTACAGGTGTCTTGGACTTTCCTGTGCTGTTTTGTTTCTTTCAAAGCTGTGCTGGTCTTAAGAGTCTAGGTGTGGATGTGATGTTCAGAATTTCTTCAGATGCATATGAAAAATTGTGGGCCTTTGAATATTAAATCATTGTTTTGGACAGGTAGGAAAAGAATCTTTCCTATGAAACAGATTCTGTTCTTCTTTTGTTTCTCTTACGTCTCTTTTTCCCCCACTTTTATATCAAACACTGTTATAACAGACTCTTTCCTGTTTGGTGTAAGCAGGAAATGTTTGGCTGCACAGAGATCTAAAATATTAATGCCAGCTGAGCATACTCTGCTATTTCAGCTGTTTGCATCCCAAATTTCTTCTATCCAAACAGTCTTTTTAATCCTCCTAATTTAATTTAATTTTAAGCTGAGGCACAAGTTTCAAGTTCAGGCTGTCTTTTGACAGTAGTTTTACAGTCTGTAGTGTTAAGTGTATGTGGGATTTAGTTTTGAGAGGTGTGTTTGTGTATCAAGAGTAGGGAGTAGATGGAAACTGTGAAGTGAATAACTCAAGTGGCTGGAAAGACTTTTCTTTGACTATTAAAAACTCAGATTCATCAAGAAGAAAGGAGGCCTGGAAAACCAGCTGGGAAAGAATATGAACTGTTCCTATACTTGGAATATATGGAAAGTGAACTAATTGCAGATAGACTTGGTAAGCTTAGTTAAAACTGGCACCTGTTAACATAAAAAAGTTCCTCCCATCTTTCTGAAAGCATTACTATAATACAAGTAATAGAAGTGGGAATTTTATAATATACCCCTGTTCTCAGACCAGTCACTGCTTGCTTTACATCTGAGCTC
Organism: Atrichornis clamosus; assembly: GCA_013400975.1. NCBI lineage: Eukaryota > Metazoa > Chordata > Aves > Passeriformes > Menuridae > Atrichornis > Atrichornis clamosus. The sequence continues at coordinate 41,502 of WBMZ01005367.1, forward strand.
CTTTGGTTTGACCAGCCTGAGTAGGTTTTTTTTCACTGTGATTATGTGTCTAAAATGGGATTGTTTCCTTGGCTGGCAAACTGAAACATGCCTTGCCTGAGGGAGTTTCTATTCAGACTGGATGCCTTGCATCTCAGTACAGTGCCCTGACCTAACACTGCCAGTTCTCCAGAGCTGTTGGTTTTGGTTTTGTTGTTTTGTTGAGGGTTTTTTTTCTGATGAAATGTGACATTGATCATCTGGAAGGGAAACTGCATGAGGAAGCAGATGGAAGTGCTAACAGAGATGAGGTTGGCCTTTCACATCTTGGCATGCTATTTATTACAAATGTGTTTACAAAGGGATGGTTACTCATTTCAGGTCCTTCACCTAAAGGGACACTGTTCATTTCAGCAAGATCCATGAGGGCTAGATCAGGCAAAGCTCTCCTGTGAGTCTTACCTGGTATGCTCAGTCTTACTGCACAGAAGAGGATGGAAGGAAGTGCTTCTGCAAGTCTTTGCTTCTTTGCTTTCTTCTTTGCTCAGCCCTTGATCAAGCAAGCCAAGCTCACGTGGGGGCAGGTGTTTTAGGTGTGCAGTGTGATGCAGTAATTCGTGCTCTGGATTTGCTGTCTATGAACTACTTAAACACAGCTCCCTCTTTTTTCCTTTGCCTGTGGAAGTCGGGCTCTTGCAATGAGCTCACCCTCAACAAAAGGTTCTTGGAGTCCTGTTCAGCTCCAGCTCAGGGCTACCTAACAAGGGTTCCTTTCCTGTCATTCTCTCGCCTACTAGACATAGCAGCCCTATGAGTATTTGGGTGGGGAAGGAAGGAGATTGCAACATCCATTAAGGAAAAAAAAAAAACCCAACCAAAAAACAAAAAAGGAAGGTTTGTCTGTCTCTTGCTTTTCAAGTGCAGCTGTAAAACTTTCCTTGGCCTTTGAAAACTGACATGTGGTGGGTGCGAGCTGTGGAATACGTCAGCCTTTGAAGTCCATCTTTTAAACAGGCATTGGCAACTGGCATCCAAATTTTAGCTTTTGTAGAGTTTTGCTGCAAGCTGCAATAAGTTACTTATTCTGACAGTACACTATGGATAGTAAGAGTAAGTTAGAAATACCCACACTTCTGTACACCTTTCCCAGCCATCAAATGTTGTGTTGGCCACACAGGAGAATGCAGCTAAGGGCACTAAGGCATTTATTTTCTCATCTGTAACATTCTGAGTTCCTGGAGATCAGCTGCCATTGGGCACAATGCAGCACATTATATTTCTTAATCTATAGGCATTACTTTCCTACAGAGCTATGTTGTTCTTATTTTTAATGCTGAGAATGGGGATAAAAGCTTTGTTTGTGCAAGGAGTTAACAGGTAGAACTGCACACAGGTTTTTTCAGTCTAATCTAAAGTAAGATGAACTGAACAGGCACGGTGAGTCTGAAGCAAGTTGTGCTGCCTTAGCAAGAATGTGGCTACCTCTTGGATGTTTGTAGTGCATACCTTTTATGTATTTACTTAAATTCTCCCAGCCCTCCACTGAGAAGTAGCCTTTTTGCCCTGTCTACACGTGCAATGAGGTGTCCTTGGTGCTTCTTGTTATGTTACTGACACCAAAGTTTCCAGTATATACTTGGCAAGGGAGAAATTCTATCTAGAAAAGGGAAAACCTCACTCGTTTTTTAACAATACATACTTGCATTCCAGAATTTACACAGTTCTCTTGGGAAATGTCTTTCCTGTATCCATTGTCTTAATGTAGTGCCTTTCTTAATCATTCTTTGTCATCTCCAAGCTTCTGGAAAAGTGAGTGTTTCCCAGGGTGGAGGGAAAAGAGTTAGGGCATTGCTGTCCAGCTTCTCATAGTGATAATGTGTTAATCAAGAATAGTGACTCAGAGAAAATGAAGGCTAGATAGTCCAAGTGATTATTTATCACTTCTGTGGTCTACAGGATTGTTTCCTGCTGAAGAAAATAGCCCAAGGCACTATACTGCTAGGGCACACATCTTCATATTTATTCTTAACTTTTCCTTTCTGTAACTGAAACGTAAAAATCTTTAGAAACCCTCTCCCTCCTTACTATTACTTCTTTGTAATCTACCACATAGCTCTGGATAACTCATGGTTTGTAGTGGTAGAGACACTTGTCAGCTCCAGCTTTGCTTCTAGAAGCCAAGTCCCACTTTGGACTAGAGCATAAAGGGAATTAACCCATTTCTGTGACTGTTCCTGAATGCACCCTTTCCCTCCCATGCTGCTCCCCAAGCCTTGCCCCTGAATCTGACACAGAACACACTTCGCTCCAGTTAGGAGTCTAAAGAAGCCAATCCTAATCCTTGCAAAGGCACAGGTGTGTGTGGGGGGGGTGGTTGCCTTTTTGCCTTTTCTATTTAGTTGCTTTTATGATCTTTAAGGAATTTGTTCTGTCCAACTCAAATGGAGACTCGTCTGCTCAACTAAAGTTGGGTACTTCAAAGGACATAATACCAGTTGCTGCTGCTCTTTTGGTTTTTTAATTTTTTTTTTTTTGGTCCTCTTGCATTGTAGTGTCTGAATGCCTCTTTGGGAAGATGTTAATCTTTCTGGGTTTTTTTCTTTCTTCCCCACAGGATGATGAGAGTCTGAAATACTTAACTCATGAAGAACAGGATGTTCTCATGTTCTTTGAGGAAACCATAGATGCCTTAGAAGATGACTTGGAGGAGATGACCCTACGTGACAGTGGCATCCACTGTCAGTCTCCAAGGTCGACAGAAGAAAATGTGTCCAGTCATTCAGAGACTGAAGATATCATTGACTTAGTACAGTCAACACCTGAGAGTAGTGACCATGAAGGCCCTTCTAGCAGAGATACAGAACCAGGTAAAGGTTTTTGCAAGTGTGGGTTTTTCCTTTCCTGACCTTTTCCAGTTCTCCTTAGAAACAGCTAAAGAAATTCTGTACCTTCCTTACTGCCTCAGGATGAATTTGTTAAACATCAGGAGCTCTAAGGACTGTGATTTTAATTTGGGGTTTCTGAAATTCTTCCTGTAACTGTATTTTTTATTTTTTCTTTTCTGTCATGGAGGTCATGCATATGATGTTGTTGGACTGCTATGTCAGTCCTCTACCTGATGACTGAGTTGTCACTGTTGTGCACAGCCACTGCAGCAGGGCAGACATTATTCACCTACCTGTTCATGCTCTGCTTTTCTCCAAGACTTCTTAGGATTTTCTCTAAGAGTTTTAAGATAGCAGATTGTTTTCTGTGTTACTTTGTGGGGGACTGAAAGGCACACGATCCTATCAGTAAGTTTGTGACAAGATAGCATATGGCATGTTGTTTTTGTCACCCTGTAGAGTTTGTTCTCTCTGTGTTTGGAGAATGGATTTATCAGCTAGTACACAGGGTGGGATGTAATGTGTCCTCTCCTGGCTGTTTAAATAAAAAATAAGAACTGCAAAATTCTTACGAAAGAGCAGCCATTGAAACACAGTGAAGCAACACAGAGACTGTGAATGAAAGGCAGAAAGAAGGCTGTGATAGTGGCCACATCGTAAATGTGGTGATCTGAACTGTAGCGCTATAAGATGCTATTGCTGGGAGTTCAGTTACAGTTTCTTCTGGCAGTGTCGGCTGAGTTTGTTTTAGAAGGTTAGAGAGAGGGGAGAAATGTTACTAAAAGAAGGCCTTGCATTCTGCTCTGTGTGAAGACTTAATGACATCTTTGGTGCTTTACCTTTTAGTGTTGGATGCTGCCCGGAGAGCGGAGAGCCCTCAGCCAGCTGTACCTGCTGACCTTCCCCCACACCCCCCTGCACCACCACCATCGCTGTCCGAGACGCTTCCTCTTCCTCCTCCACCCCCTCCTCCAGTGCAGCATCCAAAGTTGCTTCGTTCCATCCCCACTCCACTCATCATGGCCCAGAAGATGTCTGAGCAGCAGGCGCAGAGCCGGGCGCGCTTCCCCAGCCCCCTCAAGGAAGGGAATCCGGACAGGAAGAAAGCCCTGGTAGCCAACGGTGATTATTCCACGGCACCCAAGCACCCTCCTGCCCCCGCCCCCAAACTGCACCGGTTCCCAAGCAACATCAACATAACAAATGTCAGTGGCAAAGAGTTCAGTGAGACGATTTCAAGAGCAGCGGTTAACGTCCAGGAGCGGCGAGCCCAGGTGCTGGCCAACATCAATGGAGGGGCTTTTCTGGCAGCTGAGCTGGAGGAGAAGCTGCACAAAAACGATTTCTTGTCACGTAACAGAAGCTCTTCCTTACGGGATCTCTCCTCTGAGCAAACACGATATGAAGCCCTGACCAAACTTGGCCTGGTTAAGGGAAAGCCAGCACAAGACCAAGTTGACCATGCCCCAAGCACTCAGCAACCTGATGTGCAGCCTAAACAGGCAGACACTGTTACCAATGGATATCAAAACATCCATGAGATTTTAAAAAGCGAGCCCAGCCCTTTCCTTCCTATGGGCAAAACTGTAACAATCAAACCAGAGGTAGCTCTTGCCACCAGCAAGGTCAGCAGCACACAGCAGAACACAGAAAAAAGTTGTAATGATTACAAACAACCTGCTGTAAACCTGGACATGAGGAGGAGGTCCGGTTCGCTGCCTAGGCCTTCGGGATTTCGATCCCAAGGGATAACAGTGAAGTTTTCCGGCCGTGGCTCAACAGAAGAAGCTCGGAGAGAGGCACTCCGGAAACTGGGACTACTGAAAGAGACTGCGTAACTTGGATGGGAACGTTGTGGCAGTGGGGAGGAAGTCATAGCATGGCTTTGTGCTAGAATAGTCCCAAAGGGAGTGGGATAAAACAGATGGGAAGAAAAAAAGGGAAAGTTCTCTGTTTCAGGCAAGCCAGGGAGGTACTAGACACTGTGGAATGACCACTTGTGTTTGTTTATCCCAGAAGGACTGGCACCACGTAGGGTCATGTACAGCAGTGGGGTTTGGCTCTCCTTCCTACAGAGATACCCATCTCCTTTGTGACTAAGAGGAATTTTATTTAATTAATGCTGGACTGTAGCAGGCAGCATCTCGTTAATGAAGTGTACAGAGCAGTATTGTTGTACATAGTAAACTGAACAGCAGATCTTCCTTTTGCTTTCTCTGAAGCCAAAACTGAGAGCTCTGTCTGTCCTGCCCACATGTGTCTGTCTGTCTGTGGGAGATAATGTCAAAGCTGAAATTTCTGACCAGTGTGACACCCTTCTGTGACTCTTTGTTGTCTGTGTTATCTGGCTTGGCTTTGCTCCCTGCCAGTGGTGGAGTCTTCGGCTCCGACGCTCTGCACTTGACTCAGAACCGTGCCCAGGGTGGCTTCTGCTTCGACCTTCTCCTGGGCAGAGCAGCCCAAGCTTTGAGTGGGTGACTGCCTCGCTCTGCTGCTGCACCTGAAGCCTCACCCCCCTTCCCAGCCACCTGCTTCTTGGTCATGCTCGAGCGACCCTCGTGTCCAGGGACAGGCACCAGAAAGGCCTCAAGGCTATGCACCGCGCACCGGTTTTCGCACCGACAGCCAAAGAGTCTCCTGACAATCTGTGACCCCAGCTGCTCTGTCCCAGGGAGGATCTCACAGCAGAGAAGCCATAGGAACAAGTTACCCTTGTACCAAATGCGAGAACCTTATGTCGAAAGTCTTGTGTTTTACACTGGGGTTCCTGGGAAGGAGCTGTTACTCTTTGAACAGTAGCTGTACTACATTCATTGTAAGTTCTGTTACTTCTGAAACTGTCATTTGGTCTTCCTGTAGTTTGACAGCCCTAATAATCCTCCCTTCATAGCCTTATTTGATTGTGCCCTGCCAATGCATAACAGAAGTTACAGCCAAAATTCTTGCAGGCTAAGTGGAGTTACATGAGAGCTGCATGTAAGAGCACATTGTTCCTGAATGGTCCGAGTTGGTGGTATTTTGCCTTTGTTCAACAGACATGCTTTTAAAGATGGTTCCAAAATATATTTGTGTTGGTAAGATTTTTTTTTTCATATGGCAAAGTTGCCCTTGCACATTGAAACTCCTTTCCTTTTTATATTACCTGAAAACAGCAAGAATAGCCACTTTAAAATCAAATGCCAAACTCTCATTTTTTTTGTTGTTATTCCCCATGTTTGATTTTTGTTGTTATTCCCCCAGTGTTTTGGATTTTTTTTTTTTTTTACTAAAGGGAAAAACTGACTTTTTCTCTGCACTTTCTAAAGCCTCAACCAACCCACTCCTTTTCCCAAGGAGCTGAGCAATAAACCTTGGAGAAGAGGAGGGGTGGCTATAGCAGAAACTGACACACCCTTTGGCGAGGAGCTCTGACATAACTGTGATAAACAAGTTTGTAGTTCTTCTGATAAAGTATTTCAAACTTGCTGAGCTATACTTGTAAATGAAGCTGTTGTGAAGGAAAAACCTTTGTCATTCTCAGCCTGCCTCATAAGTTAAGGGTTTTTTTTTGTTTTTGGGGTTTTTTTTAAATTGTCTGCTTGCTGCTTAAATTTTTAATTGTGTTGTTACAGTATCTGGCTGGTTCTGTTATGTAGTTATTCTTTTCAGCCTTTTCACTGGGTAAGTGATCATGTTCCTCATTGTGACAGGCTTCCTATACATAAGCAATCAGTAATTAAAACATGTGGCCATTCCTGGGCTGGCAGAGCACTTGGGCATGCATAATCAAACGTTAGAGGTGCTGCTGAAACAAAAAAAGGCTGCTTGTGTGCTGCAAGTAAAGCACAGGCTTGTTCTGCTGGGCTCTGAGTCTGGAGTCCTAAATCAGAAGGACAAGGGAGCACATAAAATACACCCAAGCACGTGCTTCAGTGCAGGCTGGAATGGAGCCCGACGTGTGGATGATGCATCATAATTTATTAACATAACCTGCTACGTAAATTTAAATGTTTCATGGCCTTTGTGCTTTTAAATCCTGGTAAAGCAAATTCTTCATTCTCAATGTGAAGAGTGTACGAAGCAACCTCCACATCTGATCATTCCCTGCCAGCTCTTCTTTGAGTTGTTTACAGCTGGGAGTCCATGCTAAGCAAACAGGGGGGAAAAAAACCCTGACACTGTTTCAGTGAAATTCAGTCCAGTTCAATAACTCTGTAATGTAACTCTACTTTAAAAAACACAAATTAGATGTTTAATATCTAAAGTTGCTGTATGCTGAATTAGCTGGATCATGTTCTTTCATCCTTTGTGCAGGGCTGTGTCCTCAGCTGGTGGAAGTGAGAGTTAGATCTTCATTAGGTAAAGCAGTTTCTGCCCAGGGAGGACTTGGAACGAGGTATTCATTGTGGCCCTTCATCATAGCAGATAAATTCTTCTCTGTGCCTAAAACTGTAGTAAGTAAAGCCATGTACTAAATGAAGTTAAGTCTAGCTGCTAATAACCTGTATATAAATTTAGCTCTATTTTGTGTATCTTGTTTTGTGTGTATATGTTGCTGTGATTTTACTTTTTTTTCTCCTTTGTGCTGGAGGTAACTGTCTTGCACAAATCTGATAAATCATCTGTTAAAATAGAATAAACCAAATGATGGCTGATAGGAGGTGCCATTTTGTTCTTTGCCACTCAGTAGCAGGAATCCTTCTTGGAGGAGGGAGGTGACTTTTCTTAATGGCTAATATAGAGTTAATAACCTTTCTTTTTGCAACTGTGGATGTGTGTGAGCCAGAGCCCAACCTTGTCACACCAGGTGAAGGAGGAGGGACAAAGAAAAGGTTTATATCTGACAAGGGATGTCTGTTCTCACTGCTGGGCATCAGCTGCTGTGATCAGGGTCCTTGCAGGAGTGAAGTTCATCCTGAACAGTCTTTGAATTAGATAAAAACCCCTCTCTCACAACGTTTTGCATTATTAAAATGACCTTTTCAAGAGGAATATTTTGTAAGTGAAAGAAGAGTAACACATCTTTGTTTCCAAGGCTAATACCAGAAGTGAGTGTGGTCCTGCTGAGTGTGGAAGTCTTCCTTGTTGCACAGGTCAGAGTTCCCTGTCAGAAAATACTCCTTCCATCCATTCTGAGCATGTGCATCTGTGTTTGCTGCCTTTCTGTCTTTGAAGAAGGCTTTCTTTATAAGTATACAGGTGGTGTTGAGCATTTGTCCAAACATCATGTCTCATAAAAGAAATCACTCTAGAAAAAAGAAGTATTTCCCATTTGCTTGAGCTACTTTTTTATCCCCGAGGTTGCATGTTGGCGGTAGCCAAAAAGCATCAGCAGGTGCAGCAGCCTTGTCTCCAAGCTCTCCAGGGCTGCCTCAGGGCTCAGCCAGGCCAGGGCAGGTGGCCTCTTGTAATTGTGTCCAGCTCCAGCCTGGAGCCAGAGGGAGGGAATTTAACTTGGCTCGATCTGTTATGAAACTTCAGGGAGGTTCCAGTGCCTCACCTGTGCTGGAGGTGAAGCCTCAAAGCTGCCCAGCACCTGCAGCCTTTTAAGTGGCTGCAGCTCTGAGAAGCTGTTGATGTTTTGACTCCTGTTTTGTACACACACACACGGAATTTGGTTTATCCCTTTAGAACAGACAACTTCAGAAAGTGTTATCCATGGAGGGATCAGGGAAGCCAGGAGGCTGAAGGGAGGTGGTATTTTTAGCCCAGCAGCTTTCAGTCCTGTTGGTACCTGAGCAGAGAGTAAGTTACAGCTGTGCTGAACAAGCTCAAAGTGTTGTGTGGCTGAACCCACCAAGGTAAAAATCACAACCCTTCCTTGCCTGGCTGCTCGTTGCCATTCCTGGCAGAGTGGGAAGCCCAGGGAAGCACAGCTCAGACCCAGCAGCGCCTGCTCCAGGGCGTGGCATTGCTCTGGAGGCAGCTACAAAGGAAGGGCCTGGGAGCAGGGAGGTGGCACTGGGACTGCTCAGCCCAGAGAGAGGAGGGTGGCCCCTGCCTGCACCCTGAGGCAGCTCTGCCATCCTGGGCACCCCCAGCTCCTTTTCCAGCCACTCAGCCCCAGCCTGGAGCATTCCATGGGGTTGTGATCCAAGGGCAGGATCTGGCACTTGGTGTTGAACCTCACACCACTGGCCTCAGCCCATGGATCCAGCCTGTCCAGATCCCTGTGCAGAGCCTTCCTCCCCTCCAGCAGATCAACACTCCCACCCAGCTCAGTGTCACCTCCAAACTCCCTTGATCCCCTTGTCCAGGTCACCGATAATGATGTGAACCAGGACTGGCCGCAGCACAGATCCCTGGGGTCACCCCAGTGACCAGAGGCCAGATGGATCCAGCACCATTCCCCACATTCCCCACCACTCCCTGGGCCCAGCCCTCCAGGCAGTGAACAGGGCACGGGTCCAAGCCAGGGGCTGACAGCTCTTCCAGGGAGACAGGGTCAAAGGCTTTTCTGAATCCAGGGAGACACATCCACAGCCTTTCCCTCCTCCCCCAGGTGTGTCTTAGAAGGAGATCAGGTTGGTCAGGCAGGACCTGCCTCTCACTAACCCCTGCTGGCTGGGCCTGGTCCCCTGTTTGTCCTGCACATGCTGCAGGATGGCACTCAGGATGATCTGCTCCATGACCTTCCCTGGCACTGAGGTCAGGCTGGCTGGCCTGTATTCCATGGATTCTGCTTCCAGCCCTTCTTGTAGATGGGCATCACAGTTGTCAGTTTACAACCAGGACCTCCCCACGTAGCCAGGACTGCTGGTAAATGAGGGAAGGTGGCTTGGTGAGCACCTCACCAGCTCCCACAGCAACACTGGGTGATCCCATCAGCCCCAGGGACTTTTGAGTGTCCAAGTGGTGTAGCAGCTCACTGACCGTTTCCCCTTGGATTATGAGGCCTTCCTTCTGCTCCCCATCCCTGTCTCAGTAGACTGGTACACAGAGGACCACTGGTCTCGCTGTTACAGGAGGCATTAAGTATCTCAGCCTTTTCTTCATTCTTTGTCACTGCAATAAAGGATGGAGATTGTTCTCAGTGCTCCTGTTGTTGCTGATGTATCTATAGAAACTTTTTTTTTTTGTTTTTACAGCAGTAGCCAGATTAAGTTTCAGTTAAGCTTTAGCCCTGCATAACCCTGATATCCCTGTATTCCTTCTGAGTTACCTGCCTCTTCCAAAGGTCATACACTCTCCTTTTTTCCCTGAGTTCCAGCCAAAGCTCCCTTTTCAGCCAGGCTGGTCTCCTTCCCTGCTGGCACATCTTTTGGCACGTGGGAGCAACTGCTCCTGTGTCTTTAACATTTCCTTCTTAAGGCACATCCAGCCTTCCTGAACCCCTTCACCTTTCAGTGCTGCCTCCCAAGGGCCTCTGACAACCCTTTCAGTGAGAGGAGGTCTTTAACCTGCTCTTGCTTTCAGACAATCCCTGCATCACGTAGAGGCAAAGGCAGAGGAGTCTTCATCCCAGTGTTGACTCCCAACCTATAAATACCTTTTCCTCTGAGGTAAGGAGGGTCCTTAGACTGGATGGAGCCAAACCCTTCCAAAGGAACACACCCTTCTCTTGTGTTTTGTTTTTGTTTGGTCTTTTTTCTTCCCCCAGAACGGGGTTCCTCTTCCCATGCGAGGTGACTCCTCCCAGATGAGGAAATGCCTTCCCTGAGAAGTTGTCCGTGCATCCCTGACTGCATCACCAAGTGGTCAGATGTCTTCTTACCTCCAGGGAACTGCAAAGAAAGATTATTTTCCACTGGGCCATAATTACCTGCTGCTACTTGGAACTGGCCAAAAAAAGAACACCAGGAGAGGCTTCAGTAACTTTGGGATTAAACTGAACAGGCACAAGGATCGGTAGATAAACCAGCTGGCAGGCTTGAAGGAGAGACTCAGCTTCAATTTCTCTTTTGTTCATGGGTCTTTACACCTGCTCCTGAGCTTTAATGAATGTTTCACAGAGCCCCAGGAATCACAAACTAGTCCTGAGTGGTTCCCAAAGCTGCTGAGGCACTTTTACCCAGGACCATTATTTTCTTCTCAGATGCATGTCTCTGTATCACAAAGCAATTCAGTTGCTACAGTGTTCTTACCTGAGAAGCAAAGGTTTTTGGATTTTGGGGGTGTTTCCCTCATCATTAAAAAAAAAAAAAAAGGTATGTTGAAGGTTTGAATTTAAAAGAAAATAAATACATAAAATCCTTTGCTTGACCACTGAGTCAGGGAGCAGCTCCAATACCCAAAGCCTGATTCTGTTGAGCTGCTGCTCGACGTTTGTCAGAGATTTTGGCTTTAGTCCTTCACGGGTGATTGCTGCTCGCAGTTCAGTGTCTGCTCTGATCCCACACGGGCGTCACCCTGTCCACCCTCTAAACTCACCCCTCCCACCAGCTCAGGCCCTGCCACGTGCCCCAGCAGCCACCTCAGCACTGGAACACCGCACGGGGCAGAAGGAAAGGCTTGTTGCACCTTATCTGTTGCAGAGTTCTCCTGATTTGTTTGCTGTCAGCCCCGCGGGGAGCTCTGAGGCTCCTGGAGCAGGTGGGGTTGGGAAGTGCAGCTCACGGGTGCCTTTCGTCACACTGAACAGTGCATCTGCCTTCCCAGGGCGCTGCCGAAGCAGAGGAGCCAGGACGTCCTTCCTCTCCCTTTCCTGGTTTGCAGCTGGAAGAGTACAGGAGTTACTGGAAAAGCATCTGACCAACAGACTGAGGACACGGGGCTGGGGGCAGCTGAGGGACGTTTCACCCAGACACCAGCCAGACCTAGGGCATGACTGGTTTAGTGGTTACTGCTGAGCATCCCCCCTCTCTGTGTGAGGTGAGGCACAGAACGCCGTCCCAGCTCTCCCAGTAAGTGCACGCCCACCCCCCAGTGCCACCACCCTCCCTGTCAACGCCCCACACCGACCCTTGGGAGGTCCCGTCCTTGAGCCAGGGCTTGTTCAGCCCAGGAGCAACTCAGCAGCTCAGTGCAGCCGTGTGAGCATCCTGTGAGCATCTCTGGGCATCCTCCCTGAGCCTGGAGAGCCAGCGTGGAGCTGCACAGAGCCCTGGAGCCCCCAGCTCTTGCTGGGCACAGCTCCACTGGTGCTCAGTGGCAGCTGTCACAGCATCCCCCTCTCACCGCTGGCAGGGGCTCTGAGTCAGCCTTGGAGAGCTCTGTTCTAATGGGATTGCTCATTTCCTCATAGGGCTGGGGAGGTCAACTTCACCCTCAGATGTTCATGATGTATTTTTTCCCATCATTTCAAAGGAAGCTCTTAACTCTCTGAGCTTTTGTTATTGTCAGCATCTGAAAATTGTGTAATTTTTTTATCTGTTCTCTGCTTGCTTATCCATTCCCACTAGGAAGGGCAAGGGCTGTGTTTCCCAGCTGGGAAACAAGGGCAATGACGTTAAGCCAAGGAAAAAGAGTAGAGATGAGCTTGACCTTCAGGTTTCCAGGCTTTTGCACTAATCCTGAATCACCCTTCCTCTCCCATCACCACACCTGCCATGTCGGTAGCATTCCCCCTCCAGCGCAGGAGAAAATCCAGCAGCCTGGAAGCTCAGACTCACATGTGCCAGGAGTTGTTCATACTCTGATTAACAAAGATAAGCCACCCATTGTACTGATGCTCAGAGGGTGGAATGACACCAGAAGGAAAACAGTATTCCTACAAGCTGTTGTGGCAGGAGGGGAGAATATTTCTTCATACCTAAACATCTAGTAGGAAACAACTGTCAGCACATTTCTATTTCCAATATCCAGCCCTGCACAAGAGCAGAGGATCCACAGGGTCTTCAGGCTTCACGACACAAACTTCATTACCATGGAACATTTCCTGCCTCCTAAATGGATTTCAGTTTGCCTGATCAAGTTTAATTTTTATTTATGGCACGAGTTTTCCAGTGTGCTCGAGCCCAGGAAATGGGGACCATGTGCCCAGCACAGCAATTCCTGGTGCATCCTGTAACGAACCCCCTGGCTCTGTGCTGGCCACAGAGGGCAGAGACTTTCCTCTGCAGTGTCTCATCCTGCACCAACAGCGGGGCTTGCTCTGAGCCCAAAAGCTGCTCTGATTTTACATTAGCTAAGACTCACAGCCAGTCATAAACCCCTGTTTCCCATGGGTGTGGATTTGGGACTCACCAGAATAATAAAACCACAGACAATTACACCTCAAGGGCATTACAGTAGAAAAGGGAGAGTTAGACAGTTTGCTGTTGTGTCTGTCTTTCCATTGGAAAAGAAAGTCTGCCACGGGAGGGATGGGGAACTGGTGTCTGCCTGGAACAGCTCAGCTGAATTCCCGGAGAGAAGTGGACTGAAGCTGTGTCTTCCTCCCAGGAAAAGGCTCTTCCTGCCCGGAGCCCAAGGAGGAAGCTGGGGCTCCCATCACCACTTGAAAAGCTGCTCAGAGCAGAGATAAGAGAAGCAAAGCTGCCTCTGGGATCCCTCTCACCACTCGGTTATCTCCACGTCCATGGCTCAGGGGATGCAACTTGCAGCAACTTGTAGAAATTTAACAACCACTTACTGGATTAAGACAGCAGAGACCAAACCTCCCTTCAGGTGGGTTCTGGAAGCCTCACTGACACCTTCAGGTCTTGCTTCCCAGGAGAGAACTTCTGATCTTTAGCTCACCCTGAACAGATAGATATGTGTGGGTATGTATATAACATATACTGTGTAAATAATTTGAAAAATTGAAAAAACACCCCAAAATAATTAATGGGTAAATACAGCAAAGTTTTCAAGCTCTTGGGCTGTCAACTCTGACTTGTTCCCAGCAGCAAATGTCACTGCCCTTTACCCCCTGCACAACAGAAACTTTTTCGTGCAGGTATATGTCAAAGAACAAATAAACATCAGCAACAGCTAAATGTCTTCCTCCTTTTTAAGTGTCTCAACCATTTTTTTATTTGCCTGACGGCTTGGATCCAGGTACTGGAGGGAAGGAAGGAAGGAGGGAGAGAGGCTTTTTTTACAGAACACTGTTTGTTCTTCTAGAAAGGATCATAAACACCAAGTGTTTTAATGGCACAATCATACCCCAACAATAATAACTTAAAAGCAAAGTTTATAGTTCAAACAATGCAAGTAAATATTTTGACATTTGCTCTTTCGTTTGATTCCTGCTCAAATAGTTTCCTACTCCCAGTACACTGGGATTTCCTTGGGAGTAGCTGGAAAAAACCCTATTTTTAGTGGAGTTCTGAGAAGAGACAGCAAAGTGTCACCTCAGAGGAGCATCTTCAGTGGGGCAGAACAGTGCGTGGCTGAGGAAAACCTCAGTGTGGAGCAAATTAGTGATAAAGCTCAAAGAAATGAGAAAAATAAGGAAAAAACGGATGTGTTTATCAGGGGGCAGCAGCAGGCTCGTGGCATCGTTATTGATGGGTTTATTTTGAAAATATTCCCTCACCTGGCGAGGACACGTGGTCCTAATCCTACAGCACCACTTTTGGGGCACAACAGGGATGAGTTCATTTGTTAACTCAACTTTTTCATTTATCCACCTTCATTTGCACCTCCCAGGCTCCCACCCAGCCGCAGGGTCGAGCACACCCGGAGTGTTCACTGCTCACCCTTGGCAGTGCAGATCCCACATGGATCTGCTGGGCTGGGAATGCCCCTCCAGGGCTGTTCCCCGGGCCAGCACTTCGGCACAGCTCCACAGCTCCTGAGGGCAAACAGCAGAGTCAGCAAAGCGCCCGGGCTGGACACGGCTGCTCCTCAGCTCCATCCTGCCCTGCCAGGCACACAGGGACTGCTCTGCCAGAACGGGCAAAGGGGAAAATGCTGAGAACTTGAGGAAGTCGGGCAGACTCCACAACAGAGGTGCTTATCTAATAATATAGATAATTTTATGTGTGTGCTGTGGCACATGTGCACTGATGAGCCTGTATGTATTTTTATCGACAGAAACAGCCCAACAGATTTCTTTTGCTGAAGGCCTGGGAAAATAAATTCACGGCAAGTCTGCAAACTCAGCAATTCATGAAAAAAAAAGATTTATACCTTTTTTTCTTGTATCCCATTAAATCATTGCAGGTAGAGAAAGATGTCCAATAGTGCCAGCTGCAGTTCAAGTTGTTGCCTGTGAGTACCGACATTCCTGGGTCAATTTCCAGTTTCAGAGCTTCCCAGTCACCTTGGCACCCTCCCAGAGCACGGGCTGACACATCTCCTCAGCTCCAGCAGGCTTTTAAATGACGCACCATAAAGCGTGGAATGGTTTGGGGTGGGATGGGCCTTATAGCTCATCTGGTTCCAACCCCCTGCCATGGCCAAGGACACCTTCCCCTAGACCAGGCTGCACAGAGCCCAGCCTGGCCTTGAACACTTCCACGGATGGAAGAATTTCTTCCCTATGTCCAATCTAAACCTGCCCTCTTCCAGTCTCAAACCAGCGCCTGTTGTCCTGTCACTACAGACCCTGGTAAGACATCTCTCTCCCTCTTTCCTTAAGCCCCCTTTAGGTACTGAAAGGCTGCTCTAGAGTCTCCCTGGAGCCTCCTTTTCTCCAGGCTGAACCACTCCAGCTCTCAGCCTTTTCCTCCACAGGAGACTCGGACGCCCTCAGACACATCTGAGGCTCCACAGACTGAGGTATATCCAGGTTCCTCAGGTGATCAAAAACCTGTCTCCTTGCTGGGAAAGATTTCATTCCCCCAAGTCCCTGCCTTGAGCTTTAGGGGCTTGAGAGACGTGGGAAGAGAGATTACTGTCAAAAACTGAGGCACAACTGTAGAGTACAAACCTACAACAACCTTCTGTCTCTCAGGGAGGCAGCTTGAGGAGCCTCACGTCAGTGAAGACACAACTGCGAATGCCAGGGCTTGACTTTAGCCCAAATTCTTTCCACAGAGTGATAAGATAACAGAAATCTTTTACGTGCTCAAGGACATGAGAGTTTCTCCTTCATCTACATCTGTTTTCCCAGACTTAACTCCTTCCTTGCACACTTCGGAACACTGCTGCAGAAACGCTCTTTGCAAGAGCACCTCGAACCAGCAACCCATGAGAAATGCTCCCCCGGGAACATCCTCTGCCCCACCAAAGTGCCACAGGTTGAACTTGGGATGACTTTCCCACTGACCCGTCACACCTGCAGGTCACTGCACACAGGGAAAGAGAAGCAATGGCATTAATTTCATTAATTAAAATCAACATCCTGTAATCTGGGTAAGCAGCAATATCCATAGGTAACAGACAGCGACCAAAACAGAGGTTATTCCCCTGTTCCTGTATCAATCCCAGGCTGCACACCCAACCATTTTAATTAAGCACTCTTTTAAAGGAAGGCAAAGGATTCCAAGGACGTGACAGGGAGCCACACAATCCCTGCAGCAACAACCTGCACATGGCTCAGGTGGTGACACTGCTGTGCAAGCAGCAGGGCAGCATCCAGCCACAGCAAGAGGTGTGGGGTCAGCAAGTGGGAAGGCAAAGATCAAATAGGATGTAAATCTGGGTTTTGTTCTGATATCATGGAATGGTTTGAGTTGCAAGGGACCTCTAAAGGTCACCCAGTTTAACCCCCCTTCAACTACCTCAAGTTGAAACCTTGAATGTTTCCAGGGATGTTCCCAGTTTCCAGGGATGGGGCATCCACCACCTCTCTGGGAAACCCTCTCTGGGTGCCAGGGTCTCACCGCCCTCCCTGTAAAATATTTCTTCTTTGTATCTGTCAACCCTCTTTTAGCTTACAACCATCACCCCTTGTCCTACTGCAACAGGGCCCCCCCTAAAAAGTTTGTCCCCATGCATTCAACCCTGATTGTTTCACTCACAATGATCTTTGAGGATTTTATTCAGCACAGTATTAGAATAATTAATTTAAAAATTAAACTTCAAAAGGTTTCACTGAACTGTTTTTTGATTTCAGCCTGAAGTCAGGAAAATCCCCAACTGACCCCAAACTATTTTTAGCAAATAATTTTATAAAGAGATTTCCATTGATTCCAATTCCATCCAAGGCATTGGATTGACACATACAAAACAGAGGTAATGTTTTATTTTTATGCAGTTACTCTATCTGGATAAATTAAATGCTTTTGAAACTAAGCAGCATGTTGAGGAAAGGAAGCTGACTTTAGTCTGAACCACAATTAGATGCTTAATTTGCTATTAGGAATTGGTAGGCATTGTTCTTCTGGGAAGTGGAAATTACATCTGACGAGTGGATATGGTCACACTGGTGTAGGAGACATTCCTGGAGGAGCTCAGAGTTACAAATGTGATTAATAAATGTTCCCATAAATTTCATGTGGAAAGAAAACGATAGGAAAAAAATCATGTAAGACTTGAATCAAAGACCTGCAATTCTTGTCCAAACGACAGCCCACAATACACCACAAACCCTTCAAAACATCATTTCCAAAGAATAAAGTGAATGTTAAGAGACAGACACCGACTCTAAATTACAACACTTTATTGCAGCATTGGCAAAGGTCAGATTTCTGAAGCTGGTGAAGATCGGGCGGCATTTCTGTATGAAATGTTACAATTTTACAAGTCTCTCTTCCTACATGCAGAAACCAAAACCAGTGGTAAAAAGGATTTTAAAAGAGCTAGAAAAAAGAATTAGTAGTAACATACAGATGGGCTCCTTAACTCAATGAACTACCTCTACCTGAAAGCAAACAAAACCCTATGCTAATAAATAACAGATTGTCAGAAACAGACCAAGAAACCTCATTTCTACTTAGAAAAAAATAAAAATTCTACTTGTTTCCAGACTTAAATCTTTTTTTTTTAACTTTTTGTTTGTTTCAATAGACACAGAGGCTTATCAACCCATGAAGATCAACAAAATATTTGGATCCACTCCTTGACATCCTCCTGTTATGCTGACTGGCACGTTTTGGTTTTCAATGATACATACAATGGGCTCAACTATATCCCTGTCCTTAGGCTGGTGTCAGGCTGTTCCAAGCAGTACGAGTCAACACCCCGTGTTCATCAACTTCACTTTCTATTTTAAACCTTAACAGACATTTTACCTCCTTGGCTCTTCAGTTTTTCACCCCTCCCCACCCCCTTTCTTGGGCATCTGGCAGCAAAAGGCTCTTCCTTAACCAAGAACGTCCTCGCTGAGGAGTGTTTGATAAGTTTTCCTACTCATCAGGGTTTTCTTTTGGATTCTGCCGTTTGCTCTACGTTTTTCTACTGTAGATTTGCAGCCCCCAAAGAACATCCTCCCAACACCGAGTGCTCCGTGCGGAGGTAACGTAACGTGCGGCGAGTTCAGAGCTCTGTTTTCCTGCAGGCTGCGCTGCCAGAGGCCTTTCCCATTCCCGTGTGATCCGTCTGAACTCCAGGCTGATCCCTGCTCTCACCGAGCTGCTCGCAGGTCAAGTTCACCATCTCACTCATTTACTTCTGCTCCTAGGAGAAGATTAACCCTCAACGCGGTTCCCATAACAAAAAGCTTTTTTGTGGGGGGGTGGGGGGGGAGAGGGGAGGCTGCTCTTTGTGCCCCACGGCCCCAGCCTGTCCCAGGTTTCGGTTCTGAACGCTCTAGACTGACATGCTGAGATGTGTCCACTGCTCTCGTTTAATCGCTGGAGGACTCCACAACACCAGAGATACAGGACCTAACGAAATGACACCGGCGGCTGCATCAGCGTCTCCTGCGGGAAGAACGGAGAGAAGACACGGTTCAGTCTGAGGTGCCCAGAGCTCTGAGGGCAGCGCCCACGGAGAGCAGCTGCCAGTCCCCCGACACTCTTTCACCCTCTAACATAAAGTCAGATATTTCTGTTTACTGCAGAAGAGGCCACATCAGACAAAAGAAAGTGAATAACCTGCACCTTCTCCTGGATGAGATGCTGAACTACTGAAGCACACAGCTGAGCCGTGGATTTGTTGAAAAATGAGTTATTGTAAATAGTTTTCATCTTTCTGTGCAGTTTTTTAATGCTTAGAAGTTCTGCAAAAATGTTACAAAGAGCTTTCTACAGGCAAATAATTGGTTAGAACCTTTTTAGGAGTCAGCAGTTGCATTAAAATCTTCCCTCATCCCTTGTTCATGAAACACATTCCCACCCACAAAGAGACATTAAATTCTCTTAAGAACATATATGTGAACTGAAGGATGACACCAGTTTGCAGGCAGGGAATTCAACAACACCAGGGTTGTTCCAGCAGAACTGCAGTTACTGTATTTGGGCTCATTTTCAGCTGATTTCTAGGCTGCAAATGAAAATTAATCATACACAGCAAAGTAAAACTTTGACGTTTACAATTCCAAGAAAGCTCCAGGGCTACACACCCAGGTTTTTCACCATGTAAACACAACAGTTTGTATTTCTTTGCATCAGTGTATAAACTTCCAGTGTTTCTTGAACAGTCATTTCACCTAAACTTGTTTTTTACTGAAGGTCTTGCAATAAAAATGTTACAAATATATTAACTGGACACCTGCAACTTCTGCATCTCTGGCACCAGGTGAAGATTTCACACTCATTTTGTATTTGTTTGTATTGCTTTGTTTTGGCATCCAGTATTTGTGAGTTTTATCTGAACACACAGTGCATTTTTGCCAGGAAGTCCTGAGCTGATGTGTCACTACAACTCATTGCAGTCTTGCTTCTATTATTTGGTTTTAACCACCTTTTAGTGTTACATAATGTAATATTCCAATTCCTTGTGGCACACTTGATATCAGGAACACTGGCTATGTGGAATTAAAGGAACTTTAATTTTGATTTACTTAGTAACTGGCATCTCACTTGCAGAATGTTACAACCTAGGATAAACGTCACTGAACTGCAGGATCATGCTTCTGCCTCTTCACCTCCCCTTAAAAAACAATTCCACTGCTAATGGGGAGAGAAGGAAAAAGGCTGGGACTGGCTGCACGTCTCTAACTTGGTCACAATTACTGCCACCCAAACCAGCAGCTGCCAGGGCACACTGGTGGCAGATCTGTGTTTCAGGGGATTACAGCAAGGTGCTGCTGCCAAAAATAGTAGTAGCAGGTTTTCCCAAAGCAGGTATTTCACACTTGTGTCTGAACTAGTACACTTGATCCAAATCTGTATTTGGCAAGGTCAAACTCGGTACACAGCTGCAATTAAAAACACCTTAAGCTCTATATGCAAAATGAATCAATTTTTTGCAATCTCCTCCCACACTCCCCTTCCTGCCACTGACAGAGTTACTAATTTGTATAAAATTCAAACAATCAGCTTCTCATGCCACTGCTGAACATTAACACTGCTTACATGTGACACAGAACCTCTTTAACCAAACCATGGCTGGAGTAGGAAACTGGAACCCATGAAAACACACAACTATCACAGTACAGGCTATGAAATAATCACAAATCCACTGCATGTGTGAAGCTGGGAGAACTCAGTCAGCAAGGACATTACAGCTTAAACTGAGAAGTGCCCGGGAGAATATCAATAATGAAGTCCTTTCTGCATGTTGCTGACATCACAAGATCACAAAAATCATCTTATTTCTTAACATGTGAGACCTTTGAAGTTGGATTTCACACTTCTCACTAATCCCCTCATGTCCTCCAATCCACAACACTCTGCATTTCTGCGGGGCTGCATTTCCTCATAAATCTCTTCACACACTTCCAGCTCCAAACACCTCCTCTCCCAACTCACTCGTGCTTTGCTTCTCATGACTAATCTCAGCTTCGATGCTCTTTGTTCTCTCTCCCCCCTAATCACATTAACCAAAACCAGGAACATGAAACAGAAAACACCAAGGTGCCCATTAATTCCCTAAAAATCTGACTTACCAACTTCCATATTGTAAACATCACAAAGTCAAATAAACCCCAAAAGCTAGACTCAACTAAGTAAGATAATCTTAACTTGTGCAAGTTGGTTTATATTCTAATCTATTCATCAAAAATAAAATACTCTGACAAAGTAAAATCAAATTCATACTGTGCAGAGTGGGCTGGGAGCAGGATGGTGTTTTGGGGTTTCCAGAGGGCCACAAAAGTGTAGGGGGTTTTGGTAGGTAGCAGTTGTTATTATTTATATTGAAAGAACTTCCACAAACACAAGAGTCCTTTTAATTGAGCATGGCCAATAAATACGATTTTGCCTTCCTTTCCCTCTAAATTGTGACCAGGTGTCTCTCCAACTTTGCTGTCTGGGTTAGACTCTTACCTCGTTTTCAGAGCTCAACAAGCCCCATCCTGCCAAGGCAAACACCTGAGGCTTTTCTTACTCTTTTTTGTTCAGTTCCAGTGCAGTCCCCCAGAAGAAGTTGCAGGATTTGGAACCCCCCCCCCAATATTCCTCCCTTTGCTTTCCTCCCATGAAACAGCTGAAAAGGGGAGTTGGAATTTCTCAGCTGTGTTTGAAAGGCTCATATCACTAAAAAGTGAATTCAAAGGTTCAAAACTCAGCATTGTCACTGCATCAACTACATGACAGGTGATGTATGACTTGTGTTAGTTCAGCAGCTGAAACAGGAAATCATGTTAAATTCATATTTTTCCTTATTCTCTGTCCTCTGATTTTTCAACATTAATGCAATACTCTTTATGATGAGAATATTTAGCTAATAAAATCCCAGCATCCTGTTATTACCGCTATGCTTCCTTTTTCTTTATTAAATGAGTTAAAGAGAAATAAGAGTCAGATGCAGACAGGAGACCTAAAATCATCACTTAACTTGAATTTGATTTAGTTTGCCAGCTTATGCCTGCATCCCCAGGGGGACTTTGGACACAGGCAGGCCCATCTTTACTACACTTCCAAAACAGCAGCAAGTTTTGAGCTTTTTGCTTTTAATACTGAGAGGTTTAAGATAAAATCCTTGGTAAGGCCCTACTTATCATTAGCCAAATTTCTCCCTGCAATTATTTCTTCTTTCTCGGTAATTAATATTTTAAAATAGATTTTATATAATGTGGTTATTTTCATTTAACTATAAAACCAAGCCACTTACTGTATCTCAATCCTCTTTAAACAAAGGAAAACCACTTCATTTTTTAAGAGTCTGTTCATAACTGTGAAAGTCTATTTTTATGATAATCCCATCACCAAAAAAATTACTTTAGTAAGTTTTGTGTTTCCTGAAGGTACCAGTTTAACAGCCTGAAAGGCAAAGTCCTCTCTTAACACACAAATGCTACAGAACTGGAGGCATGAGAGAAAATTGTTGCCTTCCCAGTTCTGCTGAAGCAAA
The DNA here is from genome assembly GCA_013400975.1 of Atrichornis clamosus. Classification (NCBI taxonomy): domain Eukaryota; kingdom Metazoa; phylum Chordata; class Aves; order Passeriformes; family Menuridae; genus Atrichornis; species Atrichornis clamosus. The sequence goes on from WBMZ01005367.1 coordinate 63,494, forward strand.
TCAAGGAACTCTACTTTTAATGGAGTCATGGTAAATTATCTTTAAGGCCAGTCAGCCGTAAATGTACGAGTCCCAGAAAGAATCTGCTCCTTACAGGATTAGCAGGTCTCAAAACCTGAGGCAATACAAGCAGGCAATTCCAAACAAACAGGAATAAACTCCAATTTTTGATCCAGCCTTTGCACATACTAAGGAATAAGAAATCTGACAAAGCCTGTAAATCTCACTGCATTTAATTCAATACAGAACAAGGACATTAAGAGATGAGAAAGAAAGTAAACACTGCAAAAGATTTCTCTCTTTTTAAAAATACATAAACAGGGCTAATTGCTTAGTGAGATTGAGTTGTTCAAGACCAAAAAAATACGTGAGAACTCAACGCTGCCTTCACTAACTTCTGAAATGAGCTGTTACAATAGGTAAATTTGGATTTAACTTTCTAAAAGTTGTTTGAAACACAGTGCTTAGGACATGTTTAGCAACACAAAAGCAAAGGTAAAAACAACAAATCAATTTCTCTGGTCTTAACACTACCTGAAATGCAAGACAGGCCTCATCCCTACCTTGGCTATCAGAACCTGTCACATTGTACATTACTGTGGAATCAACCAGGAGATTTACTTGCTCAGATTATCCCTAGCCTCAGGAAATTTAAAATAAAAAGTTGCACACCTTAAAGGAAGTGACAAATTATCATTTCCAGTAAGTTTTGAGTTATTTTGCAAACTAACGCATCAGTTGTGTTCACGTACAAGGAAGAAGCAACACAACACAGCACAGTTATGTAAGTGATAACATCTGTGTTACACACGTTGGTTCTACCATGGAGGAATGTGAAAGCTTCTCCAAACAGATATTAAAATCAACAGCTCAGTTCCTATTTGCCCTCAGCAAGATACTCCAGTGTCCTCAGAATCTTAACAAAGCATGAGGGTACTCTAGGCAGAGACTGCAGTGCACCCTTCAAAGTCAGAGGACAGTTTTCAATATATCCTATAAATCAGAGGCTCTAAAAATAGGGGACAGACAATCTGGGCCAGTGGAAAGCCTTTGCTGGGCCCACAGTCCCCAATAAATAAATCTCTGCTTAAATATCTTTCAGTCGGAATTAAGAAAAGCAACATTCCCTTACTGCAGACTGAGATGGCTCAACCGACGCGTGACTGCCAGGCAGAGCATTGCAGTACACAACAAATAAATATACCTGCTGAAACCAACTTCCTGGCCTCAGTTCTGAGGAGTTTATGGATTAAACAGAACAAAGAGTAAATTACATAATACAAAACTACATCAGAATTGCAAGTATATGACACAGCTATTTGCACAACCAAACACCACTCAAACTGTTTGCTGGACAACGTCTGACCTACTTCACAGTGAGGTCTAAAAATATATTTTCCCTAAAATATCTGAATATAAAAGGTTTTCTAAAGAAATGTATTTAAAAGAATCTAGAGATATCACATCTACTGGTCTGGCTCCTGTTTTTAAAGAGCAACTCCTTGGGCCTGAAAGAACAGAAGACTGCAGCTATTTCTGAAACACTTGCAAGTATTGTGGCAATTCAGTTTGTATTTCTAAGACAGCATTAGGCCACAATGATATGAAAAAGCTAAATGGAAAACACTGCTCATTCTATTAAATTACATCTGGTTCATTTTTAAAAAACATTTATTTTAAACTGCATCTCTTTTAAAGAAATTTTTCTTTTGCACAACCAGTATGTGGAGTCTCAGTGGAGTGATCATCAGGATGTTATAAAATGACCATAAATATGTACCATGCAGAAGTTGCAGTGCTACTGGAACACAGGAATAGTGCATTCCATTAACTTGTTTGCAGTTTACAAAGACAGACCCATTAGCAGGCAAACTGTCCCTTCCCAGTTGCTGCTCCTATCAATCCACCTTCAAAATGAACTTGCAAAGAAAAGAGGAACATGAAAGCAAGTCTGCATTTCATCTGAGACTGTCTATTCAAATTTGTGCTGCAGGACTAATTTAATGATGTATTTTCCAGCTTACTCTGAGTGAGAAAAGACACATACTAAAGCCTCAGAACAACTATTAAGCAATCTGGAATGACTCTTTTCATGTTAATGCTGGTTTTGGTATGCTTTTGCACACCATAAACTGATAGTTCTCATCCCCCTTCCCCACCTTTACTGTATTTATTTTCCATTTCCAAATACAGAAGAATAGTTGTCAAATTCACTGCACAGAAAGAGCATAATGGGAATTTCTGTAGGTACGAAAAATAAATCCTCTCCCCTTCTCATAGAGAAAGCAGATTTGCATCTTTTATCCTACAAAAAGAGGCTCGGATTCTACCAGCCATTTCACAAACGAAAAATTATCCTTTGACTTCCAAACTGTCAAGGAGTTACAGACACTGTGTTAGAAGCACAAAACACTGCCTGGCATTCTAAGAGAATGCTTTAGAATGGAAAGGACTACCCAACACACTCACTACCCAGATCATTATCTGTTTCAATTATGAAGGTAATTACTTGCCTAGAACCAGAATTACCACATTTAAAGGAAGATTGTCCTACCTCCCACCGGTTTTAAAGATTAGATCTGCATTAGGTGCTCCCTTGGGATGCTGGTAACGAGGCCGACGCTCACGATTGGTATTTGCTGGAGCCGGACGCTGTGCCAGAGACTGCAACATTTCTGGAATTTCAGGCAGAAGAAAATTAAATACATTTTCTATGCATCATTTTACAGAGGAATTTACACAAGCACATTTCACTGCCATTTAGTACTTACACTTTGCTATAGAGTTAACACTCCTCAAGTTATTCCACAAAAGATAATTACAAAAAGTTACTAAATTGCATAGACAGCTTTGATAAACCCAAGCCACCCCGCAATATGAACTTGCATTTCCAGATGTTCCTACAGAAGGAACTGCCAGCAATTATTTTCATCACAGGTGCTTAAGAAAGAGCCTGTGACCTTTTCTTTCTAAACACATCAGCCACCACTTTCTTCATCAATGATCAGGAACAAAGACTCACAGCAGTATGAGGGCCCTCAATATTAAACCACCCTGGAATAGTAACAACTGGACAACAGTGCTGCCAATTAAATACTCAGCAAGAAACCTGTCCTAAAAATAGGCATTGCCAGTCAGGTATTTAAGTCTAAGCTTGGCATAATTGGATCCTTTTCCAGGGAAGACAGGCACCTGAAGAAGGTGACTCAGCTGACCTACATTGCACCAGCTGTCCCATGGATGGAGTTTTTCACTTTATCATCAGTAGGAAGAATTTGGTAGATTCACAAAGCAGCCCACAGCACCCAGCGCAGCCATGGACCACAACTTTTGGGCAGTTTAAGCCAGGGGAGTATTGTATTTTGACATTTGGTAAAACTTAATTTCTACCATTTCATTTCATTTCATTTTTTTAATGATAAAAAATGTCTCTTTACCAGGCAAAGTTAATGGTTATTAAGTAGCCAATATAATTACAGATACATCACAGGAGCTGCCAGGTAACCTCTGCCCATGTTAGTGCATCTAATGGAAAGTATTCCTGACAGTCCACCTGTGCAAGGATCTACCTTACTCAGCAAACAGACAGATGGGATAAATGAAGGGGAAAAGTGGACTAAGCTGTTAAACAGATTATGTTTGAAAGTCTGCTCTGTCTGGTTCTCTAACCTCTGGTAATCTCATTGGAGACACACACCCATCATCTGCTACACACACTTCCACTGCTCTCACAATGACTTGCACAGGGCAAAACTTGAGACTCTGAGGAGGTTCCCTCACCATTTACAAAATGCAGGTGAAGCTTTCAGCAAGTTATCCACCCAGTTGAGAAACTGGGAATCTGTGACTGAATTAATAAACAATATTGGTGTCAACAGTCCATAACCCCTGTATTCATGTGGTGTACACTCCCCTTGCAGCACCTGGCAAAGCACGCTCCTGAACACACTGACAGTCCACGTTTGTAAACATCATGAAACATCATCCTTAGAAACAATCTCGTGTGCCAGGAGAGATCTCTGGGGGCAATGAGGAGACTCAGGAGGAAAACCGGAGATTAAGGCACACTGCCTGCCAGGTGTGAGCAGCAAGCAGTGAATGAGCAAGCATGTGCACATCTGTCTATTCTGTTTTCCACACAGCAGGTGAAAGGAACTCCCTAACTGGGAGTTCAGTACTGGAGAAGGCAAGAGAAGGCAGAAATGGCAGGGGAGCACAATGTGTTTTCTAGGCTGAAGGCACATCAGCAAACTTCTTTGATTTTAGTGAAGAAAAAAAAATAATCTAAACAAAAAAGTACCAGTTGAAACTAGAGAGTCACCCAAGTTCCTAATAATTCTTTAAATTAAAAAATGTTCGTAATATAATAAACTTTGCTGAAGCATTAAATCATTATCTGATACTACTTTGAAGTACATTGATGAATTTCCACCTATTAGCTACCCTGTGCAGATGAAAAAAGCAACAAGTACATGTGCAAACATGGGGACAACCCCGAGGCATTCTTCCAGAAACTGAGAATTCTTCCTCCCTTGGTAACTTCAAAGCTTGAAACAAAAATTTAAACCCAACACTTTCCTTCAATGGGTATGTACCAACTTGTTACAGACAAGCTGACTCTTCAAAAGTAACAATCAACTGCACAAAATCTAAATAACAAATAGTTACAAAGGCAAATGTAATTTGGCCTGTTTAATTTAACCTGATTAAAAGGTCCTTTTTAGTTTGGTTTTGTCTGTATATTACGCGGTTAATAAAATGAATCAACAGCTGTTTTAAAAAAGGATGTAAACTATGGAAAAACCTTTTTCTTTTGTGTTGATTTCCCTCCTGTATTAATGTTTTATACACAGCACCTAAATAAAAGTCCATGAGAAAATAATTTTTTAAATTGCCTATTACCTATTATCAACTGGTATCAGTTGTCTGGTTTTGTCCAAGAGAAATTAATCAATGTGATCCATTTTTGGATAAGAAGCACAACTGCTCATAATAAAATCCTACATTAGATAGGTTGATTTTAAAGATATGAATGAAGTCATACAACAGGACATAAAACCCAAATGCCTTGACCAGTATGAGTATCAGAAGTATCTGATGAGGAAAAACTCACAAAAAATCTGAGGAAAGTACTTAATTGTCTAATTCTGGAGTCTACTCTTTCTGTTCCTTTTTCACAAGTGGGCTCTGTAAGAGCAGAGTGTCTCAGAAGTTTTAAAGCTAATTACCAAGTTTAACACTAAGAATGTATTATGTTACCATTTCAGAACTCTGAAGACACTCACTTTAGAATATACTCCTTTTTACAACTACAAGTTTAGTTCTGGCACTATCAAAGTTCTGTAAGGAGTGCTGGATTCCATGTTTTTAAAATTAGAGCTGTTTTAATTTAATTATTTCCACTTCTTGATGAACAATGACCTTTCACTACATACCTTAAATGAGATTTCCTGCTAATTAACTACTTACACTGTGATTACCACCAAACCACATCATCTTTACCAAAAAAAAAAAAAAACAAAAACCAGAGCAAGAACTTTGGAGATGTTACATGGAAACAGTAACATAACACATCACTTTTACTGGTCTTGCTTTGTTTACTATTTGACTAAGCCAAAAGAAGTCGAATCTGAAAAAAACACAACCCAAAACAAACCACCCAACAACTAAACAGAGCAAGTGCACCAGTTTAGGGACTGTATGATCTGCTCTATTAACTGTTTGCTTCAACCTGTCCAGGTTCCAAAATGCCTGACTTGCCTATCATCAAAAAAAATGAATCATGTGATTTGTATGAGACCTTCATTTTGTTAATATATGCTCCAGATTTGAGGACTCCTAGAACCTTTACAATACGAAGCTGAGGCGGCAGTTTGTGTTTCTCTGGTGAGCATAACCTCAGTATTTGCAAGTCTCAGCAAGACTAATGAAGAGTCTACACACTCTTAGTATCTAAAATATCTATTAGTAGCTTAAAAACAGAGTTTAAGTTGCACAGAATTAATTCATCCAACTCAACCGTCTTGCAGTAAACATCAGATTAATTTTGTATTACCTTATTTTTAAAGAAACAATCTCAGTTCTTCCCCTTTTCCAAAACAAACGGAAATGCTGGAATTTGAGACTCACTTGAACACTCTTTCACAGAAGAGCTACAAAAACTATAAGTACAAAGACCAGGGGGTAAACAATGAATTACTGAAACCACAACACAGGCTTTCCCCAGGTATTGCAAATCAGTATTTAGAACTTCAGCTGCTCATCATCACAAATAATATTTTCTGCAGATCCATGAAAAGTTCCCTTGAAAATAAAAATTAAATACTGGTGATTTTCTTACCCTGGTAGTCCTCTTGTTCTTGCCGTTCATTGATATCCAAAGTGAGCTTTTTCATCCTCATTCTCTCCTCCTGTTCTGCTTGCTGTTGGTTCCAATGGTTTGCAGCAAGTTGGGAAGACATCGGTACATTTAGGATCTTAAACTGCAAATTAAAGTAAGTTTTTGAGTGCCCATCAGAGAAAAAGCCCAACCAATACAAGACAATCCAAAATACAGAAATGCTATGGTTATTCCAGGTTATTGCAATGAGATACTTTCTACAGAGGATTTTACTGCCAAGGGTGTTGTTTGCTGGTTTGGTTTAAAGCTCTATTTCACATAAAGCAGCATGAGGGAATGCAAGACCTCCTAAAGAGACAGAGAACACATAACAAAGGCTGTGGCCAAAAGCTATTACACACAGTATTCCTGGGAACAAAACTGACTGACTTTCCCTAGGAAGGCAGAGCCATAATGCTTTATTTCTTATTTTCGTACCAGCTGATACACCCCCAGAGAACTGCACTGGTCCTGAGATAAAAGCACCACAGCTGGCTCAGAAAGCTGCATCTCCCTCTCCAGGTCTTTTCCTTCCAGAGATAAAGAGCCCCCCCGAGCAGAATTTCTACTATTATCCCTTGTGATAACCGAGGAGAAACATTCCAAGCATTTCAGGTATTCCCTGGCATTCCTTGGCCAGACTTTTCCTTTTAAGAATAATTCTGTCTTCCCAGTGCTTCTTTCTAATCTGGAGAAAACCATGGCATCTCAAATTGATCTTTTCCTCCCCCCCCACACCCAAACGGCCACCACACACCGAACACATCATCTGATTTGCCGTAAGGTACACAGGTAAGCCTGGCACTCCTACAGAAGTACCCTCTCTCTGGAAATCCAGCTGAGATTTTCAGGGAGATGTAGGGAAGGTGATTTCTTTTTCCCCAGACTCAGAAAATCCAACTTGCCATTTCCATAGGTTTATTTTTTTTTACAGTTGTTCCAAAACAGAGAAGTAATTCTTAATCTTATCTGCAACTGAAACAATAATTCTGAAAAAACCCTTAATGCTAGAGTTTGCAAACATATTTAGAAAAAATGCATTTCTTCCTTCAACTCCACGTCCATTAGAAATAAGTATTTCTGTGCCATAAGAAGGGTAATGCATTTAAGGATAATCAGTCTCAATATTCTATGAACTACTCTGAATCCTGCTGCTTGTTCTTGTCATGGGAGATCTATTTCCACAGAAACAGAAGTAAATTTCTAAGTGTTCTTTTCTGTTACACTGTTAAAAGTTGCAGAGAGAGAGAGAAATTATCAAAACCTCTGTTGAGAAGGTTTAGAGTAAAAGCAAAATCCTCTCTGCCTGTGGTTATTATTTAATGTAATAATTACTAAGCAATCTAAAGGTATCTCAGACAGTAGTGGCCCAGTAGCAGCAGTGATGAGTGTGAGAAGACCCCAAGTAATCAGATGTAGTATTTGAAAAGAAATTGTGTTTCAAACAGTTAAGACAGATTCTTGCAAAGACCTGAGAAAAACCTGGTCACAAAAAAATCCCTAAACCCTATGAACTAAAAGATGTATTTGGATGAGATTTTTTTGGGGGGTGGGAGGGAGTGTAATAGCATATTATATTGAATATAAATATGAGCTTGTTATTGAGGTGTGCAGGGAAGAATAAAAATTAAAGTTGAAATTCAAGAGCAAAGTAAACTCAAATTACTTCTTGCTGAGCAGAGTGGTGTTCCAGACACCATCATATGAACTTTACATAAACTACACAAATAACTAATCCATTAGCAGCATTTCATGATAAAAATAATTCCCTAGCTTCACCATTAAGCTCCTCATCCATTTTAATATGTCCTTTGTATTTTCTCTGTTCTATGGATTTATCAGCTTAATGGGATCGGTGTTTTCAGACAGAATGCTTGAAGTAGAGAAACAAAACAGAACTATAGAAGGGTATAAATGAGAGAAACACATACATAAAAACAGCCTGGTAATTAACAAAACATGACTGAGTCACTATCTCAAGGCAATCAGCTGCCACCTGAAATCAAGTCACTGATGACAATTACTACAGGATATGATGATTACTGAGCAACTGAAACGTTTCTGAGATACAAATAGTGAAGAGGTGTATCAGAAACCTCTCATAAAACCTGTGAGAAGCGGGCAGGACCGAGGATTACACTTAGTAGATGGAAACTGAAGAAAGATCAAAAATGATTGTTCAGAAGACTAGATTGCAGATTTTATAAAAATGTCATGAGATAAAAAGATACATAAACAAGATAAAGAATTTCACATCCAAGGAGAGATTTGACCATTCCATGGATATTATTCTTTTATGGAACTTTGCTAAAAACCTTTCAAAGGAAAGTTTCAAAGGAAAGGAAATCTTTTGTCTTAGTTATTAACCACATTTCTTGACACTAGGTGACTTTCTTTTTGCTGTCTGTATCTCACTTTAGTTTACACCCACCTGGTATAAAACTTCTTGGATGGTTTCAGAAACAACAAATGGTATTAGATAGAGCTCAGCTCTGATCCCTTATGATAACAACATTATTTCTCCTTGCTCTCTCATGGCTTCTGCATAAAGTACAATGTCATCATCTAATTTCAAATAACTGTGTTAGGTTTCACTGCTTCTAGTTTTCCATATTTTGAGGATAAAACATGGTGTTCTTGACACTATCAGCCTGCAATGACCTTTAGTTCAGGTATATGCAGCTGGTAAATACCAGTCAATTGCTCTTGTGTTGTTTCAAAAAAACTAGTGCTCGATGCTGCACTAAGATCTGGGTGGACGCTGACATGTGAACTGAATATTTTGGCAACTGGACCTCAACTACCAAATATTAACCTCAGGAAAGGATCACAGCACGATCCATTTTTCACACAGATTTCTTGTTTCAGCAGCACTGCTGACAAAGAACACAGAGACTGAAACCACTGCTAACAGAACAGGCAATTAGGCTGATGTCATTTATCACTCCGGTGACTGTGCAGATGAAGTTACAGCCTCCCAGTTTGCTGAAAACTTCTTTTGACTGCTTTTAAAAGCTGAAAGTTTACAGCTACAACTTAGCACCGAAGTATGCATCCATCACTTCAAAACTCTGGGCAGATTCTGCTCACGCAGATTTAAAATAAAGCACCGTAAGAAGGAATAATTATTTTCTTTTCAACTCCACCTCTTCTTTCCTGCTTATTTTTCTATTAAAACTGACTACTAAAACACATTTTTTTCTGAATACCGAACTATGGACAAAGAAGCCTTTCATTAACTCAAGAGCTGAAGTAGTCTATAAAGCAACTGTTTTCTACATTTCTAGAAACACTGAGAGGAGGTTTGGCAGGAAGAGCCTACTCCCAAAACCAAATACTGGGGGAGGAGCAGGGAAAACTCCTGAACAAGTTCTGCTTTCTTTTTAAGTCACGTATCAGCAATATTTTCCCCTCACATGGAATATGAAGATCCCAAAATTCTTTGTAATACAGATACTCCTAGTAAATTATCCTGAAAAAGCCATTTTTAAAAAATGGAGCTCTCTTAAACCACTTCTCAGACCCATGACAAGTTAAAAATCTCCCACTCAAAACTCCTGTAGAACTTTGTAAAGAACATTCAAGTTCCAGGAAAACAGAGTAACCACTTCCTACATGGATTTTTGAAGGATATTTCATATGAAGGAAGAGAAAGAGCCTACTTCAGGTTTACACACCTCAAATATTACACTACTGTCACAATTCAGGTAACAAATATAAAACCCAAGTAATGACATGGATCTAAACAACTGAAAGGCCCAGATGCATGGCATGAAGCGATTCTTTATGTTTGCTTTCCATATAAACTCTAAGTCATTCATTTTCATCATCAAATTATACAACCAAAAAGAAAAGGTTTCTTTAGAAGACCTAAACCATGACAAGAAATGCATGTGGAATATGTTAGGTACAGATTTGTGTCCCGTGCATTTGCTGAGCTAGGAAAATTCATACATCTATTAGAGAAAAGTGCCAAGACAAACATACAGCTGCATGAAGCAAGGGGTTTGCTTGTTTTATCAACCTGACTTCCATTTGCTTCTCCAAGACATTCACTCACTGCATTCTGGAATAATCCCCTGAAATGTCTTCAGAGATAAGGCCTTTTTTTTCATTTTGCAAGTTGTCTAAATTCAGCCAAGTTGCAGTTACTTAGGAAATGGAATTTAGCAAAGACCATATTATCTTGATTTGAAGCTGAAAGCATTTTCAGAAAAGCCTGTACGATCTTGAAGACTCTGGAACATTCCTTTTTTTTTCTTACTCCTTTCAATGTTCAGTGGCTGTCCACCAACCACATCCCTTCATCTTCCACAATTATATTTAAAATACATGTAAGACATACAACTGCCTTACTGGTATAATCACCAAATGTAGTTTGCAATGGTATAATCTGACTACAGAATTTTTCTACATCATTTCTATTAACAAATAAAGAATTCTATGAAATTATATGTGGTATTTTCTATTTATCAAAATTGTGTTTTTCAGAAATGAAAGATGAAATACAAAATTCTGTGTTACTTTTTTTAAGGTGAAAGGCCTTTATTTATTTAAATAATATCCATACCTTACACAAACTCTTACCTGCTGTTTGTTGCCTTTTCGTGTTAACATGACAAATGGCATCGTGTCTCCAGACTCTGACTCTCCTTCCCCACTTCCAAGTGGGGGGCCCTTCTTCAGCTGACTTTTGAGATGCAAAGGAATAGCAACATCCAACTGATGCACTTTAACAGATTCACCACTCCGTTGCTATTAAAAAAAAAGTAAATTCTATAAATGATCAGATGCTGACGTGGTCAGTCAGGCTGGCAACATTCAGATTTTCATGACTGAGAAAAGGTTTAACCTTCCAGGAAAATGAAGGAATATATAAATATATTTATTAGGCTTTATTACGTTTTCCTTTTGTTTTCCTTGCTTGTGAAGAAGACACTTACAGGGGTAGAAGAATTCAAATTATAAAGGAATTTTGGATAACAATCTCTTAGGCAAAGAAATCTAGAGACCTGATTAGATACACTTAAGAATGGACATTCTACAACCAAGGTTTTTTTGGTACATCTTATTAATATACTTATTATACAGGGCTTGCTAGACTCAATACTTAAGTATTTACCAGATGTGATCAAAAAAAAAGGTACTAAAAGGTTATGTAAATTTAAATGCATCTGCACTTTAAGCATATTAAAAACTAGGATGAAGTCAGAAGTATTGCCTAGTATCTGCAGCAGTTACTCATTCTGTAAAACATATGTCAGCATGTCGTATCTTCACTGGGCAAACAATACAATTAGCAGCTATTTTACTAAAAGCCAAACATGTCAACTGCAGAGAAGAGGCCAAAACAAAGAAAATAATCTTTATGTCCTTTGGTGTTGTAAGCTATTAATCACTTATTTATCTTAAGAAAAAAAATCAACTACAGTAAAGTTTACATTAAATTAAGAAAATAACTATTTATACCTGAAGATTTTCCAGCATCATTTTATCCAAGGCCTGAATGAAGTCCTCATCCTCTGCACAAGGTACATGCTTCAGTCCTCCTCCTTTAATCATTACTTCCTATTGCAATGGGAAAAAAACATCCATTACATTAGTTTCAGAAATACGAATATTCAGTCTAGAAAAAAGTGGAAAATAGCCTTATTGCTTCTATATCATCATAAATCATACCATTTAAAAAAACAAATTGTTCAAGAAAGAAGTTTTCAGCCATGGTTATTTTCCTGAAAGGCCTATTTCCTGATTTATTGGTCACTCATAATATTCTGACATACTTGTGTGTATGTGTGCACATGCATGGACACATTCAAGACCTGACAACAATACAAAGAAAAGTCTCTATCCTTAACACATCTACTTGAACTCTATTTCCCATTACATTCATAAAGTTAGATGGTATTTTCAAGACAAAGACTACCCTTCAAGTATTTGGAAAGCAAAATATGACAACAAAAATGCCTGAAGTCAGTACTCCAACATATTGTTCTATAATGTTCATTATTTCCTTACTATGTAATGCAATTCAGGCTCAACCAGATGCGTTCTTTAGCTGCAAATATTATAATCTGCCAATTCCCAATGTATGTTTTAGGAGTTTTGCACTTCTTGGCTTGTCTCCTTTTATGTTTTGAGATCCAGTGGAGTGCAGTTAGTTTATCTTGTTCTATCCTATCAGTTTGCTACCATTGCTGGCATTGCAAAACCATCCTTTACACAATATTTTCCAGTCTAGCTACCTGTGAAGGGTCATGGTCCTGTGAAAACATGTTGTGGTAAAGTTGACAGCATAGATATCTTCAGAAGGTAATAACCAAAGTTTGCAAACATGAAAATAAGCTCTAAAATGTATTTGAAAGAATAACAGGAAGTGCCCTTGCTGTAGATATGTTATGAGAAGCATTGGTAAAAAACATTCAGTAAAGAAAACCAAAGATGCAAATTCAATTCACTTATCTACAGCTGGAATACATACTGTATTCTCCTCATCCGTTTCATTTTCCTTATTGGAGTCTGTAAGATAATCTGTGTTTTCTTCTTCCTCTTCTTCACCCTCTTCTTCCTCGTTGTCAGATCCCTCCTGAAATATTCAATTTATACCTGCTGACTATTTTAAAACACAAAGGACCACTCATTCCTCAAACATTTTCCACACCTTTCCTAAACTCCTCCCATCCAAACTTGTTTAATTCAGTTCAGTCTTGGTAAATTTGTTTGGTATGGTTTTTATGTAGTTATTTCAGTCTGAACTCTCCCAGCTTTATCTGCTAATTTCACAAATGCACAGCAGAAAACTGGGAGTAGTGGCTGATACACCAGATGGTGGTGCTGACACTCAGAGGGAGCTCCACAAGCTGGAGGAATGGACTGGCAAGAACTCATGAAGTTCAAAGAAGGCAAATGGTAACATCCCCAGAGCTGCCTTCCCCACCCCACAACCGTTCATATTCTAATGGGACCAATTTGTGGGTGAAGGCACAAACCCAGCCAAACTTCAGGACCTTTAATGTGAGACACATATATTGAAAGAAAGCTCATTAGTAAATCAACCAACCCAAGCATATGGAGAAAAACTGTTTCCTACTTCCTTGATGAACTCATTTTCTTGTAACGCTACCATTATCAGGTCAACTTTGCTGTGTCATAGTGACAATTTAGAATTTCTATGTACTTGTGGGTTTTTTTATTGGCTCCACCATTTTTGATTCAAAATATTATTAGCACAGTAAACAAGGAAGGGTTTTATGCTCCATAAATCTTTTATTTATTCATATTGCACAGGCATACCCTGAGCACCTCTTATTTTTCCTAATGACTGCTTTGACATTTAGTCAATACTTCACAAACAGATAAAGAAAGTCATCTGAAAGTGGTTTTCTTCATGCCAAGAACTGAAGGTATCTTTTTGTTGAGAAACAGCACGTACCCTGAGCAAAGTTGTCAGGTTCAACTTTCTATCAGAATTTCTCTGGAATAAGCCTCGGACATTCAGTTTTCCACATCCACAAAACTGGGATGAGAATATTCTCAAGAGAACCGAGTGGGTTGTGCACACCCACATTTCACCCACTAACTCTGTGACTTAGAAGGGTTTCAGAAAGTAATGAGCAATCAAAATCAAAATCACTTTTTTTTTTTTACACAAGGCAAGGTAAATTATTAAGTTCACCTCTTCTTCTGGCTCATTTACTTCACTTTCATTTCCAGATTGTTCCTCTGTCTCTGCTCCACCTTCCTCCTCCTCTTCATCTTCTTCCAGATTCTCTCCTTCCGTAATGGAATCTTTGGAATCTTTGTCATTCACAATTCCTGAAATTTGGAAAAAGAGAAAGATTTAGAACACTAGAACATACACAGCCACTGAAGTTATATGTGGAAGATCACAAGTCCATTGTTACTGAACATGGAAACCTCCCATGGGTTGTAGTATTTCACTTGTGAATGAAACATTTCCTATACAGTTAACTTACCCATAAAGGGTGATAATGTCCTCTAGAAAAGGAGGAAAACATGACAGAGAATGTTTAATATCTCACAGAGAACAACACTGAAGAAGCTGCTCTGTGCAAACTGCTTCAAAATATCCTTAACCTAGATGTGGACCTTACTGAAACATGCACCAAAATCAAAGTACCAAACTACAGCTACTTTACAAAACCAGCAGAACCCAGAGACATCAAGCCCCTGCAGTCCTTGCTGCAGTACTTCCTGTTGATTAACAGTTTTGAAACAGTAATTTTCTCAACCTGTAAAAAACCTTTATGACCTCTTCTAATGCTCTGAGGCTGCTCTTGAACCTATGAGGATGTAGGTGCCTATATGAAGTCTCTGGGAAGGCAAAGTCTCTTCCAGAAGCATTATCTGGTGTGCTCATCCTCCTTGCAGACACAACTGACAATTCTTACACTGTGTTTTTAGTTTATCTTGATGTTTTCATTGCTGACCTGCTTGCCTTCTGTCCTTCAAAACGTTTTATTTTACTGTGTGTAAAATACCAAACAAAAATATCTGCTTTCTTTCAGTAAGGCATCCTGCAATGTAATTCCATTATCTATACAATTTCCACAGAAGTGAAAAACAAGTTTTAGCTTTTTTCAGTGTTTCAGTGCCCAATTTAGTCTTAGATATAAATTTCAATCAGAATGTTTTTAAGAACGGAGCATGTTTCTGATTCAGGAGAAAAATGAAGATCTGTTTTTAGAGAAGGACTATTGCAATATTTAAGTCATCCAATGCAAAAACCCCCAAACTTCCAGCATACAATATTGTTCTCATACAGTCTCCTTTTTCTTCCATTAATTTACAAAGCAACTTAATTCTTCAGAGGATCATGACTGCTGATGCCAGCCTTCCAACCCAGTAATTTTTCAAGGAATTTACTAAGGAGTCAACACATTTAATACGCAGACTGTCTTTCCTATTGTGATATTATACCAACCACATTTGGGGTCAGCCATTAGTGTAAAGTTTTGTGAAGCTCTTATTATTTGTAGGAAGGGAGTGCTGAATACCTTTCAAAAGAATATTACAGTTTATGCTACTAATTGTGTATTTCTTCTTGATTATCACTTTGAGAGCATAAAAGCTAGGAATTCAGATCATACCACAAGAGAATTCTAATCTGCTTCTCAGTTACTACATAGGGGATTTCAAAGCATGTCAATTAAATAAACAGCATATAAAAAAAACCAGTTCCTCCTAAAACAGAAGTTGCAACATTTTACATGGCTATTAGACATACTCCTCACATTGAATTAAAGGATTAGTCCTAAAAATTGAATTTGTCCAAGTAGATGAAATGCTGTTAAGGCACTAATTAACACTTTAAAAGTGTAAAATTTACGTATAAAAATCTTTTCATGAACAAGCTTGTTTCCAAATAAAAATGGAAGATTAGAAAACAACTCAATTTAACAAGTAATGAGCACATTAGTATCCAATATTTTCTAAGAACGGATATGTACAAAAGGTTTAAAGGTTAATGTGATGGTAACAGTTTTAGACACTCACTAATCAGTATTTTGTCAACGGAGCTGTGCTGCCAGCCCAACTTTTTTCTCCTGGAATCAGTGTGCTTTCTAGACTTCTCTGATTAAATGAATTATTTTCTTCCTCATTATTTGCACGTGTGACTCCATAAATTAATACACACCCACACACACACACACACACTGTCCCTCTCCAAATACTATTATATTATGAGTATTCATACTGACTTCTTGTTACAACAGCTATTACTTTAGAGTTATGGAGATTCTGTATGATCTCTATGGATATTAGAAAAATGCAAAGAAGTTACAAAATTATTTCTATAAAATGATCATATCATAACAATAGTTACCTATTATGAAGAGACAATCTGGAGAACTAGAGGAATTATCAAAAATACCTAACTTCCCTTGCACATTTTCTTACCCAATTTTATTAAGAATTCTCGTTCCAAGTCTTGAACCTGTCTGACAGCTTCTTCCAGAGAATTGCAGAGCTTTATCTTTGGTCTCAGCAGTTCCAGTGTATCACTGATCATATAGTCTATGTCTATAGGAAAAGGGTGGTCTTTTGTCCAAACATCCAGACTTTTTTTCCACCACACATACCGCTAGAATACAAAACATTCAAATAAATTACATGCACACTGAAGTTTATAAACCACCTAACCTATGACGTCTACAATGCCTAGCCATGTTTGTGCAGTAAAAAATGCAAAAGATTTAACATCACTACTCTTCTATTTCATACAACTACTAGGTATTTTGATATCACTCAAAATTGTTTGATATTAACATCAGATATCACAAACATTAAGAATATTCTCCTTCTATCACAACTACTGTTAGAAGTAGTCACTCAACTGACTTACCCAGTTTGCCTTATAATAAATTTGCAGACCTCTTACAGTGACATTGTAAAAACTAAATGCTGATTTTAAGTAACCTAACAGTAGAACCTGAGAACAAAGATGCTGCAAAAACTGCACCTGAAAACAAAGTATGGGTAACAGAATTACACTTAAAAGCTGACATGTTCAAAGGGAAGGCTTGCTGAAATTCTTAGGTGTAACAGAAATAAAACAACATTTTCCCCAAAACGTTTATTTTTGCATTTAAAAATCAGACCATATCATAGTGCCAGCAACCTGGTCTAGTGGGAAGTGTCCCTGGCCATGGCAGGAGGCTTGGAACAAGATGATCCTTGAAGTCCCTTTCCAATCCAAATCATTCTATGATTCTACACTTCAAAACATCATTTCACACCTTGCATACTGATGAGGAATTTGCATCCTGAAGGTCTGAAGTTGTTATCACCTTAATTTTTATTTTTTAATACCCTTGTTTTAGTATAAATCAAAGAGAAAAGCAGAAAGAAAAAGAAATTAAATCCAACAAGTTTTAGCATGAATTCCATGGTCTGCAATTCCCCATCTTCTGAGGAACCCATTCCAGTGTTGAAACACTCTCATTATGAAATCTTTTCCCCACTTCATCTATTGAGTCAGAACTTTCTTTGCTGCAACTTGTGCCCATTACCTCTCATCCTTTCACCATGCATGACTGAGAATCTGTTTCTGACTCTTTCTCTACAAAAACCATTAGCTGAGGACAGCAGCCTAAATAATCTCCTCTTCTACAAGCTGAGCAACCACACAGTGTGAGCTCTGAGAGCCCTACTGATAATTTTGGTATAATTCAACACACATGACTTGAAAATAAAACTACTACCAGACAGACAAGATTCTAGAAACTGTAGTGCTAGAGAACAGTGAGAGAAATATGTACCAGGCTGACTTACACTAGCTTGCTAAAGAACTCTACAGAACTATATACAATTTAGAATACCTGAAAATATACAAGGAAGCAATCAAGCTTCCGCTTGCTGGATCCTCTGTCAAAATACTGCCCACAGGTGTCAAGGATCGTACAGACGAGTCTGATTCTGAAAAGATGTTCTGGAGGGTCCAGTGGACTAGGACTACCATCAGGGTTCACACCAAACGAGGTGAAAGAATACAGAGTTCTAAATATTACTGCTGACTCCACCATTCGATAATTGTAAAGCTCCCCCAGAAACTTGGCACTGCTGATCCGCCGTTGGTTAAACTTTGGTTGATTAACCTTTATCAAAAAAGAACAAGAAAATTCACTGTATCAAGCAAACACAACAGAACATAAAAAAAACCAAACTCAACCCCTTTTACAAAGAAAAAAGGTATAAAAATATTTGATAGAATTTCTTATAATAAAAAATGGCTATTTATGACTACATACATTACACAAAAGTAAAAGTTAAAAAGTAGTTCTGAGAGCTCATCTACTAGTATTTATTATTAAGTTCAAATACATTTAGCATATACTCCATCTTAAATCCATGATGATTTTTTATTACCCAGAGAATTCTTGTAATTATAACATCTATTAAAACATGGACTAGACTCCAAAGTTACTTCAAGTGTCGTGTAAATTTGTCTACACTGTGAAAAGTTTAAATCCTATGCCCTTACTATGATAAGTGGGGCAAAACAACTGTCGTAAGTAATCTTCTTAGTTTGGTTTTGTCGGGTTTTTTTTTTGAAGGGGCACTCTATTATTTTAAATAAACCTGTACAAAGCAAATAACTGAGGTAGAAAAGTTAGCAGACAAAAAGAAAGAGAATCCAAGGATTCCTTCCTTTAAGCAAGATTATTTTAGTTTTCCTTTCAACATAAGTAGATGAGCATAGCTTAGCAAGAATACTGGTGGTTTACCTCCATTCCTAGTCGAATATCCTCCAGCACTCCATCCACAACATGAATTCCAACATCTTCCTGGTAAAGGACCAACCCTGCTAAGAGGTTGGCTACACAGTGAATACTATTATATTTCACATTCCAGATGTTGATCATACAGCATATAACATAGTCTTTTACTTCTGCATCCTGCCAAGGCAGCTTGCGCATCTGTCTCAGGACCTAAACCAAA
Organism: Atrichornis clamosus; assembly: GCA_013400975.1. Lineage (NCBI taxonomy): Eukaryota > Metazoa > Chordata > Aves > Passeriformes > Menuridae > Atrichornis > Atrichornis clamosus. Next base: position 82,335 of record WBMZ01005367.1, read on the forward strand.
TTTTAAGACAAGCTTCACATTTTAGCAGGTAAAATATCAAGATGCTCCCTTGTCATCCCCTGTCTTTCCTCGTTGGGATGAAATCCCTGTAAGCACCTGCAAACAGGGTTGTTCTTTCCAAGCATCCTCCAGATGTGCAGTAGCTATGGAAGACTTTATGGATATAACCCAACTGTTGCCCTTGAGCTAATAATCAAGGTGTCCAAGGCTGTTCCATAATTTCTCTGCTCCTACAGTCTGCATTTAACTACAGTCTTTTGTCTCTGACTCTCCCAACACAACCATGATTCTCATCTCATTCTCCCTTTGTTCAGCACTTAATGCTGCAGAGAACACAGGTCCACAGCTGGAGCTTCCATGTGTTCCAATATAGGAAATGAAACTATCTTAACCAGGGATACAAAAATGATCCCTCTTCCTTCCCTGAAAAAACGATAACCCTCCCCAAACCTTTTCAAAGTTACTACTATGCCACTTCCAGTAAAAACTGTATTAAAGATTTTGAAAGGATTTACCTTCTCTGTGGTGACCTTGGAGAGATCCTTGTAAAGAAGCTTACGGATATATTCCTGCAAAGGAGGACGTTTTTTCTTCACAGTTTTTTCAGCTGGAGGGGGATTACAGTAGTAATAGGCATTTTCTACCATTGTAACATAGCGTGCATCAAGATGCATTGCTTGTTTTTTCCTCATCATTTGTTCCTGGAAACAAATGCAAATGGCCAGTTAAAGATGCTGACATACTACATTTTCAAGCCAAAGGCTTTTAGAGTTACATTTGAGATACAGGAAACATGAAAGGTTGCAGAAAAGTAAGTTAAAAGCTTGGGTAGAGAGAAAAAAGGATAAAGTGTATCTATATGGTTCTGTATTGCTCTTTCTGTCATCATTTTTTTTATGATCCCCATTTTTATAATGGTTCACCTGTGGCAAAAAAAAGTTTCAGAAAAGAATGTAAACTTTAACTCAAAATCTAAACACTAATACTTAGATAAATGGTTGATAAGATTACTAGCAACTCTGTTCAAAACGTTATTTAACTGAAGTTGCTGAAATACTGATGTCTTGGCACAAACAGTCAACCATCCTAAGACTGGCGATCTACTTTTTATATCAGCATTGCAGCTCCAGATTTTTTAACAGTTTCACATAAATTTCCAAATGGAAATGGACAATGGAATTTTCCTTATTCCATGCTGCTGTTTACCCAAGCAGAATTGACAAGACTCTGGAAGAAAAGCAGTATCTACCATAAAGCAGTATTTCAGGAAAAATCAGACAAGAGGTTACTACATCAACCCTAATTACTGTGCCTAATTGTCAGAGTTGTCCTAATTTTCCCCACAGAATACAATCTTTTCTCCTTATGTAAGTTAAGGTTTATTTTGTGGATTTTAAAATGTTTTTAATCTAAAAATTCTGTACAAGGATTTAAACAGCAGTTCTAAGCTGCTGTTTTTTACAGTTAAAAATGAGAATGAGTTTAATTCCATTATTAAATACTTCTTTAGATGCAGCTGTGTATTTATATGTATATATATAGGTGTAATTCTATACATTGCATTACTTTTTATGTACATCATGAGATCCCACATATTCTAAATCACTCTATGGTGTAGAGTGGTGGTTCACCAGGAAACTGCACTTGTTTAAACTTTATTATTTACTAGAGGTTGGCTACACAGTAATGTACAACTTCAAACAGATTAACAAAATTAACACGTAAGTACAGTTTTATCCCCACCCACAAATGTTAGTATATACATTCATGCAGTCCAGTAAACTAATCAAGAATTTAAACCTTCTTTGATTATTGGTGAAGAAGCACTATTTTTCATGCTGGTGGCCTTTCCACTGAACCTGAATAATTTAAAATTTCTTTTACAAGGCAGCGATTCAGTTCAACTGAAATGTCAATGTACTCATACAGCTCCTTAACCTCAATTTCAGCTGTTAATTCAATGAGGAAGAGTAGCTTTGTGTAACATAGTAACCCAACAAATAATGTAATTTTCCTCCTGGATTTTAGTCATCTATCTCCAGGAAGGTCTCCATCTGACATTAACCTTAAGGCATTTCATTTTTAACCTTTTCCATGACACAAATGGTCTTTCCTTTGATTCCCTGAGATTGTTCCTTTCCAAATGGGAAATTTCTGTCAAGTAGCAGCAGGTTTTCCTACAGGCACCTAACAGATGCACAGCACTTAACAACTGACTACACAAATAGTTTTATGTGGGGAAAAAGCACTTAAGAGAAGAAAATCATCACAACTTATTGTGTCATATATACTAATGTTACCTTTGAAAAATTTTTCACCTTTTCCAGATGGATCAGGAGAAAATACAACTTTGCTGCCTTAAACACATTTATCATGCTTTACTATAAACTGAAAATGGAGTGGGGCAAAGTGAAGCATAACAGAGAAAATGGCAAAGGGGCTCGCAGATAACCTTTAAAAACCCCTATCCCTACATAATTTCTGTATTTTCCTGTTATAAAAAGTTGAACATTATATGTAAATAATGTTACAATTAAAATGTTTCTATCCAGAAGGGACAATATGTACCACCCCAAGTCTCAAAATCACTGTTATTTGCTGGGTTTTGAGCAATCCTATGTATTCTAACTGTACGTGGATTGTATTCATCTCTACTCTATGACAAATCTTCACCATTTCAAGAAACTGTGTTTCAGTCCTTTTTCAGTTAAGGCATCAAGTCAGACAGGCAGGAAAGAGAAATCATAACACCATCCTGCTTGTAGGAACAAAAACCTTGACACAATTCAGAAGAAGAAAGCAAGACCTGCAGTCTAAAACACTTTAAGCTTAAAAACTACTTTGGGTCTTCATTTTACTAGGCTAAAATGAAGAACTACATAGGTAAAGAATTACATTTGAAGATCAGGCTTCTGACTTTCCTTCGATAAAGGGATCACAAACAACATTAACGTGTTCAAATTAAAACAGTAAAACTGTTTGGGTTTTTTTTCTTGGTGATTAAGAAAATCTCTCTGCATGTAGCATATATTGCAGATTCATTTCAAAAGAAAAGGTGGTGACCCTTAGGGTTAAAAAAAGAAAGAGAAGTAACTAATCAAAACCTAAGCAACATGAAAAGTCCAATTTAGGAAAGCATTTCAGCATGACTGACAGTTAAACTATCAGATTATAGTAAGATACTGAAACGGTTCAGCTCCTCCCTCCCTTTACTACATACACTGCTCTGCCCTGCTACTTTTTCCAGCAGTTCAAAATGAAAATCTTTAATTTCCTGGAAGCACATTATTGTTATAGTGAATTAGCACAGACTACATGAACTACATTTACTTTGCCACAGCCTCTGACTGTACAAATAACATCTCCCACAATTTCAACCCCATCTCTAGAAAGAGTCCACCCAAGAAAGAACACACCGTGTAGATTAAGTTCTGTATATCTATAAACACAAGTGATCTTGCTCTAAAGCTTAAGACAATTGTCTAAGTTCAATGATTAAAAATTCATCAGGAGGCTTTTAATACTGAAATTTTAAATATTCTTTTAGCAAGACCACAACAGCATAATATAGAATTTGACATTTTAACACGATTAAAACAGAAACATTAATCAAGATAAAGCTGATCTTCCTTTCAAAGCTCCAATTCAAAATAATTCATTTATTAACAGACCAATCCTAAAGCCAAGCTAGTTTTACATTAGTATTTTAAATTACATAAAGGATACTGAATTTGGAGGAATTCCCAAGAAGACAATTACCAGAAATAAACACTGCCCTGATAAAAGAATCACTAAATAATTTGCAAAACATGAAGTAGTGCTACAAAACCAGGATATGATCACTAAACATTTCTCTAGAATAAGTTACTTAGTACCACTAAGTTCACGACCCTCTTACAGATCACTCTGGTTCTTGATAATTAATTTTCCCTTAATTACTTTTTAAACCCATTCTTAACTATGACTTTCTATGACACCAGGACAAAGTAGTATTGTCTTTAATAGGACACATGCAGCCTGTTTGCAATCTTATTACAAAATATATAGTCAGCAGTAAAGATTACAACCAATAATTATTTGGAGGATCAACAGGCCTTAATTCCACCCGTAAGAGTCATTGAGAAGACTAGCTTCACATTTGCTTAGATTTTTACCACAAGATTGTAATCAGCTTGCTTTGGGAAAAAGCCTTTCTACAGTTCACACTAACTTGTATCATAAGACTATGATCCAATTTGTGAAAGACTATTTAAGTAAAAATTAATCTCTGCAGTTTTAGGAGAATGTTAGAAGACACAGCTATTAAGATGGCTGCAGAATGTAAATCTATTCAGCCTATTTTCCATCTTCGAAAACTTCTTCAAATTTAGAACCCCAGATCACCTCATGGGACACAGAAACCGCCTCTTTCACAATGGTCTTTGTCTCCAGTTGAAATCATGTCTGGTTCCATTTACTATCATTTTCCCGCTCAAACAGTATTGAATTACTAGCAGTTGAAAAGCAATGGCTTTTTGTTTCAGAAATTTATTTCTTTTCTTTACATTTTCTTTCAAGTCATGAGCAGATTTACAGGTCAGTTGGATTTCTCCAGAATGGTTTCAAAAATTGCTTTGAAGTAACTGCTTTAAGTGAGTGCATGACACCCTCTCCCACAAGACGACAAGTTTTCTCTTACCAAAAGAACGCTGGTTCTTAAGTGAGATTCTGGTGATCTAAAGAGGAATCTTCCACAGGTTTCCAGCAAGGTACATGCCATTTCAATATGGTGGTGAGAGAAGTCTGACAGAAGCATCTGGTATGTATTTATATAAAAGAACAGCTCGTTAAACTTCCTTTTCAAGGGCAGGAAACATTAAGTTATATCTACCAGACTGTACACTATGACAGTGTTCTACATTCTTTATGGAAAAAATGCAAATTGATTTCACTGATCAGATGTTAAGGTTGGTGAGGCTCAGGCTGCCCAGAGAAGCTGTGGTGTCCCATCCCTGAAGTGTCCAAGGCCAGGCTGGATGGAGCTTTGAACCTGGTCCAGTGGAAGGTGTCCCTGTCCACTGCAGGGGGTTGGAAAGAGATGATCTTTAAGGTCCTTTCCAGCCCAAACCATTTTATGAACATTCAAAAGATAATTTCATTTTAAAAGACCTACAAGAAGAGTCTATAGACCCAAATTTAGGCTCCAGAAACGTGAAGAACGAGATGATCCCAAAGACTAGCACAAAAAACCCACCAAAGCTACTAAATAATACTGCACAAGGACACAGTAACCCCAGAGCACACCCAACTGAATTAGGTTAAGCAGTAACTACAATTAACACAGCTTTGCATTTTACAGTATTTCATAGATGAGAAAAGAGAAATGGTGAGTGATTGCAATTTTTTTTAGGAATTCAGCTTTGATATCTAAAAAGTCAATGAATAGAAACTCTTCACACAAAAAGTTATCTTAAACTATGAGTCTCAAGCACCTTTTATTAAAGGCACTTTTACTTTTTAAAATCTATTTTTAATTTGGGACTTGACATCAAAGTTTGAATGTTTATCAGCATGCAAAGTGAGCTGATGTGCTTAGAGATTAACGCTTTCCAAAGATGTTTTGTTCCTCAACACACAAAAGCACCTGCTAAAATGGCATAAAAGCCTCTCCTTGCATTACTGAAAAGCTTTTTGTCTCTAATCTCTCTCTCTTACCGTTATTTTCTCTGCAAAAATATTAACTGAAATCAACATAATGACAGTTTTGCAATATACAACAGATAAGTAGAAGTGTCTGCCATATTTACAAAGAAAATTATTAGCAGTTTATGTCCAAATGTGGAACTTATTTTAATATATTCATCCCACTAGAAAAGTTAAAACATTCTAACTTCTGTAACAGCTATAGAAGTTCCCTCATACACAACAGCAGCAGATACCAGGGTTTAAAACATCATATATGATGAATTCAGGTAACAACAGCAGTAGGTAAGTAAAGGGGAATAGGATGGGGACACATTACCAGCATATGTAGGAGTGCAGGACTATCACAACACCAACCTTTAAACAGTGGAGAGTATCATTTTTGGAGAACATCTTAAACTTGGTAAGCTCACCAATAAATCTCACAGTTTTATTCTTTGTTTCAATGTTGATCTGGTCCTTTTTTCTTACCTAAAAAAAGAAAAGAAGATTATTTTAGGTCTCAAAAAATGCCGATCTCTTCTAAATTACTTTGGCCTGAACATGCATGAAATAAGCTTAGAAATTTAGTAGTGTCTCTATATGAACAGGGCCACTTGTACAGTCCTCAAGGGAAATAGTAAACACTGATGCTTTTTTCAAGATAGATTAGTAATGTGCAGACTTTTTCTTTTAAAATTACTGACATTTAGCACAAATTTAGTAACAAAGCACAAATATATATCTTTGTCTAAACATAATCCACAAATACAAAATTTTATTTCCCCAACAGAAAGAGATTTTCTGAGAACAGTTAAATTCATATAGTTAAGATTCAAGTAAGTCTGAGCAATTTATACACATTTTTAATGTCAATGTTAGAAAAAAAATTGAGTTCTGTGCCACAAAACTCTAAAAATGGTGAAGGAGTCACCACTGTGCACCATAACCAGTTTGATTACAACACTTAAAAAAAGATGAAAGAAACAACACTGAAAAATACACTTGTGAGGAAAATTTTGATTTATGAAAATTGTAAACTCTAATTTGGATTGAATACTGCATTACAACAGTAATCACTACAATAGTAGCCTTGTTTTGGGGAACATTGCTAGAATAGGGGTCAGGTCTCATTTTAAATGCAAGTTATTAATTTACAGAAAACTCTTTCACACAGATGGAGCACAGTTTCTAATTTTTGTAACTTTTGTTGTAACTGTTGTACAGTTCATTTATCTATATATATGCAGGCATATATGGAAAGCTGCAAAAACTTCCTCTTTACAAATCTAGGATTCTAGAATTTCCAAGCTGACAGAAAAATATTAACTGAATTTTAGATGTAGCATCTACACAACATAAAATGTTGGTGTTTTTCCCCCCCCAAAGGATGACTTATGAGACTGGTTAATCTGAATGTAAAAAACTACATCATCAAAACATACATGGAATCTGAAATCCCCTTTCAGCATGGAACAGAGATCCTCTGCTACATCAGACATACAGGGATGCAATGTGGCAACCAGTCTTGCATAAAAAGGTAGCAAATCCAACCTGCAAACAAAGGAGAGGATAAAATAGAAAATTAATGTATAGACAAAAATGTATTTATTTGTACAAATATGGATACCATTTTATTTATGAAAAGAATGAATGTGCATATACTGATGGAACTACATATATGCAATTTTTGGGGCCCACTTCAGATTGAAGTATCATTAAAAACAGAATTTGACCTTCAAGAAATTACAAAACAGAAAGAAAATTCAGATCCATCTCAATATGCAAAGAAAACTGCTTAGAGACAAATCCATGGGTTATTGCAAGGTATTAACACTTTTTCTGAGTAGCAGCAGACATAACCAGGAAGGTAAGAACATCTTTATTTTTAAGGTGACAAACTTCTAAATGAATGTAGTAATTATTCCTTAGTTATTATTATTCCTTAGTTATTAAGCAAAGCTCAGCAGATGTGACGTGACCCTTTTCCCCAAAACTCTGCTAGTACTCCCACAAATGGCCATATTTCCAGGTTTTCTATAGAACTTTGCTTATTTCCTTTTCTCTTTCTTTAATTACATGCCTTCACACCCATTTCCTTTGCACATTTATGCAAACCAGCTGTGTGCATATATCACTTTCAAATGCAGAGAAACCAACTGCACTCTGAGGCCTCATAATAACATTTGACAAGCTGAAGGAATTATTCTCAGTTTATTTTCAGAATGTTATGTTAATGCAGTAAACAGATGAACTGTAGAACAAGCCAAAGTTTTTAAGTGGAGAGAAACACCCTAAATTTGCATGCTTCTAGTGAGAAATTGCCTGTCAGGGGAAAATTAATCTTGAGTTTACACTTTATGAAGGATTAAGGTTTTCCCTACTGCTAAGGAAGAGGAAAAGAAAAAAAATGCTGACAAAAAAAATCCAAAGGCACAGTCAATACACAGAGCCTGTCATGGCACAAAGCATCAAGATAAAAACCCCAAAACAAAGCACCCACAACTGCCTCCCTTCTCCTTTCTGTTTCTATGCTGCTAGAGCACATTTCCAAGATCTTTAATATCCACTTACAGAGAAAAAGATAATTATGTATTTAAGTTGGGGATTAGAAGCATCAGAATATACTCCCCAAAAAAGCATAGCTAGGCAGCCTCCTGATAACACATAAGACTCCTGGTGAAACACTGTAGGTATCTCAGTTACCTATTTAACAGTTTTTATCTCTTTTGTTAATCAATAACTGAAGCAGTATTTACATTTTTCAAGCTTGTTGGAACATGCAGTCAAGGCTGACTACCCACAGCAAATTACTAGCATGTTATTAAGCATTTAGCCATTAACTTTGAGAGAAGTGAAAGTCCCACTACTTTACATACATACAAAAGCTAAACTAAAAGAGGACTGTGGCTGAACTAAGGCGGTATATTTTAACTGAGGGCATTTCTGTATGGCAACTCTTTTAAGACAAATACCAGAAAGTTTTATTCTGGTCTGAACAAGTACCTGCCTGCTGAGAGCTAATAATTTCATCTCTGTAAACTGAGCATACCTGAGGGAAAATTAAGGTCTTAGAGCACATTGTTGTTATTCCCTCACAGGACACAAAAGGTTTCTTCATGGGGAAGCATACTAAGACTGGGTATTTCTAAATAGGTGAAATATAATAAGGAAAAGCCTTGGGTTAATTACTCTGAAATTGGCAATCAGAGATTGAATTAGTTCTCTCACAGGGGAGACAGAAATTCTTGTCCAGAAGTGGAGACATTCCAGTATCAGTGGCACCATCTACTGGTGCCTGCAGTGCTTTGTTCTCTCAAAAAGTACTTTCTCTTGAGAAGGGGGGAAGAAATTAACTAAAAACCCACAAACCCCACAGTACTGATTTCTCTTCCTGCTCTTCTGCATTATGAAGCAAGATCTGGCATCAGGGATGAGTCAGTTACTCTCTGAAGTCTATGTTAAGCACCCTGAATACACATCACCATAGCAGAAAAACTACATTTCTGACCATTGGCACTTAGACCACATACCATGGATTGAAATTTAGTCAACTCTAAATCTCAGGATCACATGAACTGCACTTCAGTAGAATATCTAAGAGCATATCTTTTTTCTACCATTTCAAATGTCAATTTATTTTAAAAAACCTGAACAAACCAATCAAAAAACAACCCACACAAAAACTTTTCTCAATTAAAGTCCTAACTGCAGTCTCTGTAAAATGGATACATCCAAAATTTTACATCCAGGAAGAGTGAAGGGGGCATTTTGTACATTTCTTGATTTCTGTGATTCTACAAGAAAAACAGCTTATGAATGCTGCAAATGAAGCAACAGAGCCAGAAGTCCTGCCTCAGAAGCATAATCATAACCCTGACAAAGGCAGTGTATTCACAGTGCCTGAACAGGTACCAAGTGCCACCCACACTGCTCAGTGGGAAGAGAAGGATGCTGTGGAACTGGAATGATAGCAGAGAAGCACTTTTTGCTTTTATTTCTTTGCCATGACATAAAACTCCTTGATCTCAAGCACCTCCCTCAATTTTATCCTCAACTGAAACAGGCCACTGAAACACTGATGTCAAGTTCAACTGAACAAAAAGGACCTTGCTACTGAGAAGGCTCAGGATGAAGAGCTGACAGCAGACAAAAGCCTTACAGCTTTTGAGTTAAAATGTGCAGAACTAACACCTAAGTAGCACCTAACTTCTGAATTAAGAACAACCAACAATAAGACTAAAAAATTTCCGTATGAACAACTGATCTCTTGCTTAGTAAACTGGCAACTTCACAGATCATCAAAGATGGGAATATCATAAAACATCAGAAGTCACAACAGCCCCTACCTACGCTTAATGTTTGTCTAGAATTGTTGAGAATGTAAAGCCCAAGAAGAGATTTCAGACATCTCATACTGAAGTAGAAAAAAAACAAAACCAAAATCAAATTACAAAATTGCAGTATTCAGGTAAACCTAAATAATTCTGTATATCTGTACAGGAACATAATTCAGTTAGCCAGCAAAGAACCACACACAAAAGTCCTGAAGCTGTGAGCAGTATGGGTTAAATCACTGTCTGCAGTTCTGAGTTAAAAGGCTAATATTTAGTTTTAAATCAAACCTCCAATGCAAATGTGAAAGCCACTCGTATACTGGCATTGAAAAATCTTTTTAAAAGGCTTTCTGTTCTGTTGGGTTGGAGGTTCAAATCACTGCTGAAAATGTAAATGTGATCCATTCATCAGTATTCAACAGAGAAGGGGGAAGATGTTGTATTCAAACACTGATCTACAGTGAGTTGAGGAAGAAATGGCCCTTTTTGTCAAATTAAGTTTTCTGTCTTGACGAATCCTGGTTTGTCCCAATCTATCCAACCCTAGTGGGAGCATGAAAGCTCCCTGGCAACACCACATAATGACTGACTTCACAGTGTCTGCATTACTCCTCAAACATGAAACCAGTTTTATAATTTCTTGGTAAAAGTGTCGTGTTTGCACATCTCCCAAAACTGAAAAGATACAGAACTTACTCTGTTGTTGAAATATCTCATCATAGTTGCCAACAAGACAGCTAAACGCAGACAGCTTTAGCTGATACGCTTGGAAAATAAATTATTTTGGAAAATATACTGCTTTATCTGCATCCTCAAGGACACTGATCCTCTGAAGCTTTCACAAAAAACCCTCCTCAAATACATAACCAAACAAGTTTTCTTCCCCCACAGTATCCTGGAGAGATACTGTAGATATTCCTGGATTTAGTAAAAACTAGTACGGAACAACAATAATGGAAGGTAAAGCCTTATCATTATGGCTCAGTGAAGAGATCCACAGAGCAAAACCATTGTAAATGCACAGTACATAAAGCCTTGTGTGTTACAGAATATATAGAATTTTCTACATGAGAAAGGATTATAAATGTTGAAGACATACACCAGTACTGCTCTTTTACCAACTGTAGCAGTACAGTTTACTTAGATATTATCCCCTCTCAAATCATCTGCATCTATGGGCAATTCAGCTGTATTTACATTTCAACTGCTCGTGCTCAGAACAAGCAGCTCAGTGAATATCCTGTTTCTCGTGCTGAGTAGCCAAGAGATGGGGTCACTAAATGCAGCCAGATAAACACAACTGAACTTAAGATCTTACAACTGGAAGCTTGAGTATTCATCAACCAAGTAGGTTCCAGAGCAGACAGCAGGGAAAGGAATTAAAAAAGAATTGTACCTCGAATGTTAATACTTCTTAAGAATAATTAATATTTATAATTAAAGACCAACAGTGAGAAGATCAGCTGAGCCCTTCACTTCAGTGTTAGTACCAACTATTAGAGACCAAAACTGTCATGAAGGTAGCAGCTCCTTGAGTCAACCCCAACATCAACCTTAGTCTATCGAGTTCTGACAGAAAAGTTAATATTTAAAATATTATTATTGTTGTTGTTATTATTATTGTTATCATTATTATCTGTAGGATAATGGAATTACCACTGGGAAGACAACAAATCAATGGCAATGTGGAAACTATATATGTTTCTAGGAGCTTAACTGTGCTCATAGTACAGCCTGATCACAGATACTTTTTTAATAGTGCGATACATCAGCGTTTAACTTTTCTTAACGCCATCTATGAAATCATGCTGCTGAATTTACAAGTCATCATGCTGTTCCTGTTTGAAAGTACCTTCTTTTGCTGTGCACATCTACAAGTTCCTCCAGATCACTGTCACCTAGCACAATTTAGCAGATTATGCAAAGAAAATAACAGATTTTCAAAGAGGTTCCAAGAGTTAGTGATCAATTTGAGCAATGTGGAATCCACAGCACAAGCTAAAAATACAGGGCAAAATACTGCTCACAAATATTACTGATGGTCACAGACCAGCCAACAATCCACTTCCAATTTGCAAATATGGAAAATTCTCTGTTATGGCAGAGCTGAACACAAAAGTCTACGCGGTCCTGCTGATTTACATTGCTGTACATGTTCTCAGATGTGAAAAAGCAATTCTTCTCACATTGTGGTTTGATGCATTTCATGATTACCAGCAGGCTGATAAACAGAAATGTTAATTCCTCTGCAACCCAAATTCAGGCTGAGGAGCACCTTGTTACATCTGATACAGAAGATATTCCTCTGCCTGCCTCCTCTGTCATTAATTCACACATCAGGCATAATCAGGCTTCTATCAAAGTCTCCAAAGACTAGGGTGTCAAACCCATAATTTTTAGAGACAAGAATACGCAAGAGAATGAAAGATTATGTGCATTGTTTCAACGTGGAGTCAGGTTAATGCTCCAGTCAGCAAACAAACCATTGGTTTGCACACAGCTAAGGGAACAGAGTTATTAGCACAGTAGACGCTTATTACAGATAGGATGTAGAAATAGGCTAGAATTAAAGTTGAAAACACAGTGCAAGCCATGATTAAACATAAGGAAAACAAAACACCAAAGTCTGTTTATTCAAAGCCATTCTACACAAGTGTTGAGACAAAAAAGACACTGAAGCTGTGTTTTTTCCCCAGTGTTAAATGGAATCAAAGCAATGTAAACTCTAATAAGAATTACAAGATGATCATGAAAAACTTTAAATTTAAATTAATGAAACACTTTTAAATGAAAATCAGTATCAAAACAACTTATCATGAGAAACAGGGCAAGGTGAAGCAAGAAAAGCAACCTCTTCATAATTTCACCTACTTAACGCACAAGTTTACCAGAGAGGAGAGAAATGTATTATTTCTCCAATGAATTCAGCATTTTTATTTTAATATTTGCAACCATTTTTGGAAGTAAGGCTCTTCCTGTAAGTGCAGGAAATGTGCTTACACAGAGACAAGGAGAAATAACTATAGCTCTACATAGCCAAATGCCCATGGATGAAAGAGGCCAGGCTCAAAGTGGCTGGCCTAGAACTGGCTGTTCCAGAAGACACAAAGCTATTGTAATGGCTACGTACTGTATCAGAATTAACACATCACAAGAAATCCTCCTTCCTAAACTATACTGTGTCTAACTGTCCATGGGTTCTAACACAAAAAAGTGCAAGTTCTCCTGAATGAAAAAAATCCTCCCTTTTTGGTAGAAGGTAGGTTTTTCTGTTGCTTTCAGAGTTTAAAAGAAAGTCATGAAAAGAGATCTGCTATAAACACCAAGTACTAGGAAAAAACCAGAAGAAATTCCTTATTAAAATCCTTAACTTTTGGCAAGATATCGTGATGTGGATCATTGATCCTAAATATTTCTTTGATGCTTCAGCATAAACCACTCCCCCAAAGTGCACATCAAGAATAAACAAATGCAACTTGGAACATACACTGGTTTTAAAAAATACATGTATATGTTAAATTAAATAACAAATGGGTGGATCCAGCTTGTTCCCCTTCAGTTCTTACCTTTGTCTAGGAACTATGAAAAGTGCTCGTACCAGTTTTCTTCTGTTGGCTTTTGTATTCATATTCATGCAAAAATCCATTGCTGCCTATAAAGAGAAAAGTTAATGCAATACATCACTTTAATGCACTGGGTTTTAATTAAAGCAACAGAAAATGCTTTTCAAAAGCAGCTTTTACAGAGCTATTCCTATTAGCATGCAGCTGCTTTAAAAACAAACGTAATGAAAAATCTTCAGTTAGAACATAGTTAGAAAATTTGTCCACTGAGAGGAATATAGACTGATTAAAAATTAATTCAGGTACTGTCAGATTCCAAAGATTCAAGCTAGATCTATCTGATCTAGCATTATGGTTTTCAAGAGTGCAAAAAATTAAAACTATGACTGTACCTTGTCTATGAGGTCTCTGTTGACACAATTTGGAAGCTGCTGAAGAAAAGCATCTACTATCAGTTTTAAATGAGATCCGGTACTGGCTTCTTCATCCTCTTGTTCTAACGGAGGGAAATAAACAAGCAGCAGACATTTTTAAGCTATGAGATATAATGATTTATAAACACATTCCCCAAACAGTGCATTTGTAATGTTTAGTTGTTAAGTATTCACCCACAGACTATAAAGATGAGTACAAAATTCTGATTTCCTGACATCAGCTATGAAGGTCTCACCAGACCAATACCCCTACTGTTACTTTCTAATTGCAAAATTTGTGCTATGCTTCAGAAATTTTCCAGATTTTAAGTCCTCGAGAAGAGTTTAGTTTGCTCTATAGCACAACAACGAGTTACAACACCAACATTTGGAAAGTACACTTGGGAAGAACCCTTCCTTGGCCAAAGCAACACAAGAATATTGGTTCCTAAAGAATCATAACTAAGTTTGATTTTCTTTCCGTTTGAGAATGCTCAGCAGTAACAAGAACATGTAGGAGGCATCTGAAAAGAAAATAGAGGGAGACTTCAAAGAGGAGGATATGGTGGTGGTGGAAATCACACCCAAGTAAAGTACAGAACACCCGACACCTGGTGAAGTCTCTATGTATTTACAGTAAGACAAACTCGTATCTTTGAAGACTCAAGGTACTGCAAGGAAGTGGTAACAAAGATGCTACGCTGTAGGACCCTTTTTCTTGGTTTTGGAACCTGCTAGGGGCAGGGGTTGAGTTTAGGTAGAGAAATAATTAAGAATTCCTCCAAGGAACATTGCCAGCTCTGCCAGCCACCTAGTCCTGAAGGTGCCAGAAATATAAGCAGACAGTATCACCTTCTCCCCTGCACAGGTAATTACAAGTCAGAAGAACAAGAGACAAGGGTTCAGTGAGGAAGGAGTGAAAAGTAGAAAAGGAAGATGTTCTGGATGCTCAGACAAAAGAGGACCATGAGGCTTTAAATGCTTAATGAAACCCCAATTCTCTCATCACCCATACACTGAGTTCACTAACGTGCAAGCAATAGCCCAAACATGGCAATTTGTAAATCTTGTTTTAATGCATTTTTCCATTTATGTATTTATAGCCACACCTTCCTGTCTCCTTCCTTTTCCCAGCAATTAGTTGTCTCACCTCAGTCTTCTATTGAAACTGACTCAATGCTCTTGAAATAAATTAAAAAGTAAGTCTTTGATAATTCAGTCACTTTTCCAGAGGCCCTGCTATCACATTCAATGTCAACAGTCCCTCAAATATATATCTTCTTTCCCTGGCTCTCTCCTTCACTAGAGAACTACAGACATTTTCACACTGTATTTTCTCATCACAGTATGTGGATCCTTTCCAAGTGGGGCATTTTTGTAGTATATGAAGCAAGCCTGGGACTTAAGACAGAAAATTAGGAGCTTTACACTGAAAAGAAATTAAACTGGTCAGGGATTCCTTCTCTAAGGCAAACAACAAAGTATGCAATTCATGTAAAAAATTAGTCCATTTCTTGCTTTTCACATTGATCCTCTTGAGTTTCAGTCTTCCATCACAACCACATCTTAAAACCTCATTAATCCTTTTTAAAAACTTACTACAAGTAGTCATGTGTAACAATTATGGTTAGACTACTTGTAACAGTACATGTGGGTGAAAATCAAATCATGCAGTATGATCATTTTAAAGACTGAAAAAAATTTTTTTTTCTTTTTAAATACCTTTATATTTAACCAGAAATGCAGGCAACCCTGCACCTGGAATGTGTCTCTGCCCATGACAGGGGTTTGGAACTAGATGATCTGTAAGGTCCTTTCCAAGTCTAACCACTCTATCATTCTATATGATAATTAGATTATAAATTCACTAGATCAGGTAGGATTATCAGTTTTAAGCCACAGAATCTCTAGCCAGTGGACTCTATATATGCTACTTTTTTTCACATCCTAGACACAAAACAATTTTCCTGCTTCAGAAATGAAAGAAAATAATCTGCATTGGTCCTTGGAAATTCAAAGCAGCAAACCTGATGTGTCCTACAAATTGGGCTCAAAGAAAACACCTCACTCACTCCTCTGTGAATTTGGCTCTTAACATCTGATGTTGCTTTTCCCACTATTTGGTACCACTGAAAGAAAACCTTGAATTCCAAAGAAAAATTCTTAAGAAACATTATGCTGTTGTTTCCTCTAGTAAAACATACAAAGCTAGGTTTTCAGAGGTGCCATTTGCAGCCCTTTACACATATTTAGAGGGTAGAATTCCTAAATCCTGCTATGTAAAACAGGAGAATCTTTATCAGTTAACAAGACAGAAAGGTAGAACTGAATCTTAGATTTCAAGAGAAGTTAAAAACAGAAAATATTTTAGTAGCACCTTAAGCACATTTGATGAGAAGTTAATTAGGCACTGAAGTCTACATTCCTCTTTGTAGTCACTTTTTCAGGCAACTGCCTTTACATTTGATTATTTTTAAAAGCTCTATGAAGGAATCAGTAACTACATAAACCTCTTAAAAACAATTTTCACTTTTATCTGAATGATTTGTTATGAAAACATTTTTTAGCACAATCCTAGCTCTCTCCAGCTATTATTTTCATAATAAATCAATCAATCATTTCCCCTGAATGCACTCTACAAATCTACAAACTAAAAACCATGAAGCTCAAAGAAAAACAAATCAGGAAAAAAGAGTTATTAAAACCAATTCTTGTTACCTTGCTCATCAAGAAGCTTCTTTGTAAGATCTTCTGCCTCATCTCCACAGTCTAATTCCAGTGGATCATCATTAATATCCAGGTTCTCCAGCTCCAATTCCAGATCCTCACTCCCAGTTGCTTCCTTATTATCTTTGGCATCTTTTGAATCTATTTATAAGTTAAGCAGAAATACCAAATAAATACTAATAAATTGTTAATTAATACTAAGTAATTGTTAATTTAGTAAGAAAATAACAGTGGGGAAAAAAATAAAACTAACATCTTTATAAAAAAGAAAAGTCTTCCCATTTCTCACAGAAAAGTTTGTTTTTACGCACTGGCTAATGTCCAATTACTTGAAATTTAGAATTCTATCAATATTAAAAAGCATTTACTTTTCTTCTTCCTTAAATACTATACCCAGATATAACTCGTATCCCATATAGTTCATTTCCTAAAAATCCATCCAAATTGTTATACCATCCTGATTACCACAAATTATTTCATTAGAGACTCATTACTTCCATCAAATTTGTTTATCTGTTGGACAAGAAATGTTAAAAAAATACTCATCTAAGCATCCTACCTCTTGATTCATCTTTGCTGGAATCCTTGTTCTGGGAATATTTTTCATTATCTTTAAACAAAATTGCTGGCACAAAAGCCTTCAAGTCAATGAGATTCTCATAGAAGTTTCTAGCATCTTCATCTTCCCAGATACCTCCCTCCAGGTCATATTCTCCAGGCTTGCCTGGTGTGAAAATATCAATACCAGGTCCATGTTCTGCAAAAACAGTGAAACCATAAGAAAGTTATTCACACAATTTACAATCTTATACACCTTAAAGATTAAAAACGTCCTTTTAGAAACGTGTTAATCTATTTACTACCTCTGTTTTCACTTAAATATTGCAGCGCATACTTCAAAGTGTTTTTAACAATTCAATCTTAATTTAGATATATTAAGACATTATTTTAAAACTGTAAACTTGATTTTGATTGAAAATACAGACTATCAGAGGAAAAGTCAAATTAAGTAAAACTAAGCAGAACATTATGTGGTATTAGAAAGGAAAGTTATAACATACTTTAATGACATTAGCACTAAAAGTAAATACTTTGAGTATGATGAACTGTACCCCACTGAATTTTAAGAATGAAGTATAAAAAGAATAATTAAAAACTGAGAGGCACTCAAGAAATACAGCTTTTTTAAGTTCAAGATCATTTCAGGCAAAAGACACATTCATAATTTCAACAACATCTCAATGAAGCACAAATTTTAGCTGTCAAGGTATTGAATAGCTGTGCCAGCTAAAAGCTGCACTTCTACTCAAGAGGTCAGGCAGCCACACCTAGTGACTTATCTGGCTGAACAACATGTTACTACTCGTAACGTCATGATGCAAAATAGACCTCAAACCTATTTTTTAACAATATCAGCTTTTAAAACTCTAAAAGTTTTTAAATACTAAAACTTGCATAATATTAAATGGAAAGGATCAGGTTAAAGGATCAGGTTTTAATTTCCCATTTATTACTCTATTACCTGAAACAAACCTAAAGAGATATTACTTAAGTTACCATAACTACACAGTTATGGTTATATGTTAGGCTTAATTAATTAACAACAACAACAAAAAAAATATTGATTAGCTGATATCCTCCAGGGGGAAGGCTGAATAAAATGAAACCAGCAGAAAGACAACATCAGGAAGAGGGTTTGGTCCCGCCACATCCAAGCCAAGTCCAGCATTCTGTTTACTTGCTTTAGAATGCAGCTTACCCTCGGGTGTTGGTTTCTCCTGGGGGAGGTCAGGCATGTTTTCATCCAAGAGATCAGCCAGAGACTGAGAATTTGCCAACAGTTTCTGATACGACATTGCAAATTCCTCATATTGCTTGTGTCGATCTTCACTCAGCTCTCCTTTGGAGTGGAGGATGCGCCTACAAAAATCAAAGTTACAGTAAGACAACATTTTTCTTTAATATATCTTTGAGCTATGCTGAATCACTATGAATTTCTCTGAGCAAAGCTAACCTGCCCTCTTTGAGGGAACTGTACAAATTCTAGTTTAGACCGCAATAGCAAAGATTTGAGCAATGCTATTATTTTTACAAACCACACTGAATTTCCAACTTCAATTCCACTGAAGATAGTACAGAGAAGCCCGAGCTTCCACGTCCAAAGAGAAAGGCTCACTTACTTTTTGCCATGATTATGCTGTGACAGTCCAGAAAAGACTTCTGCAGTAAATTAAAACATTGAACTCAGATGAAAGCTGGATAAAAGTTGCTTTGCACTTGTAACAATCCCTTCCCATATTGTTTCAATGATCACATGGGCTATTATCAACAGGAGGCTCAAAAAACGTGCATGTTAAAAGCAGCCCACTGACTTTTCAACAAACCAAGCTATTTCAAGGCTATAGGTCCAAATTAATAGCAGTTACATTTGATTCTTCAGTTGCTTTTTTTCTTTTATAAAACTATTCATACTTGTTTTAAATAATAATTTTTTAAATTGTAATCTGTGGTCAAAACCAACTTGCATTTGAAGGAACATAATCACTGCTTACAAGTGCATAATAGAGCAGTTTCAGAATTAGAGGCAGAACAGTACAATGCTGTTTTCTGACCAAACTACAGTTAACTACAGTTGACCGAAAATATCAAGCATTCAGTAATATAAACAGATATATAAAACAGGGTATTCTCTGCTAGTACAAAGCTTGCCACAGAAGACTGACCAAAGACCATCATCCTTGATTTTGGGTTAACTAAGAATAAGCTGGTTGCTCATGAGCAATGTTGTAGTCTATCCTGAAGTATGCCTCCTGACAAGTGCCTTTCCTCATCTGGCAGGGTCCGTTCATCCGTCCTGTGTGAGCAGTTCTTACATGGACAAGGCACAGTCAGCCCTCCACCAGCAAGGGACACTTCAGGCCAGCTGAGCTATCTGGGGATAACTACAGCCAAGCTCCAAAGGGGCTCAGATCAAACATGGACCTCCAAAGGGAAGCTGACACCAGCAAGATTCCAATTTGTTTTACAGTAGCTCGAACAATGTTAATACATTAGACTAAGTAGCTGGAACCGCTGACTGAGCACCCTCCACTGAGATAAAAGAATCAAAGTCTGAAAAAAGTACAAACGCCACAATTCCTGAAGCAGGTTGTATCATTACATTATCTATGATTCCATTACCATGAGACATACAGTCAGTCTTGCCAAAAGACCCAAACATTTTGTAGCATAAAAGCTCTGAAATAGTTTAGGTAACGTAAGTTGAGGGATATCAACCTTCTTGTTCCAGGTTAGCCGTAAAACAAAAGTAATCTTTGTACACAACACATTCAAACAAAATCCCTTATGCCTGCTCAGAATCAAAAGTGGACACAGGTGTCTGGCCAGAGGGCAAGAAACACTAATGCTGGCAAAAGTTCTATTTCTCTGACAAAACACATCTATTTAACATGTGTTGCCTGCTCCTGCAGAGTAGAGCAAGAAAAATTAACAAATTAAATAACCACTGACAATTTGTAAAGTGCAGTAGCTCAGTTTGGATTCAGGAAACACATTAAGTGTAAATTCATAGCTTTTGCATGGAGATCGTTGCACATTACACACATACTTCAAGTCTAAAATATACCAGCAGCCTCATAAACATGAGCACTGAAGCTCTGTACTATTACTAAAAAACAAAAAAAGCAAAGTGCTGTAACAATAGTACAAGACTTTCATTTCTCTACTTCAGTTCCCAGAAAACAAATGTTAACAAATTCAAAGAGGCTAAAGCATACCAAGGAAACTTTTAAAAAGCACAATTCATTTCTGAATACAATTAAAAGTACAGCACACAGGAATTGTCTTTATGTCTCTTCACAGCACCACAAGGCAAGTTCAGCACATCTTCAAAACATCCTTAATTTAGACATAAGAAGTTTCTTCCATAGCTAACATTTTTGAAAACTCTCTCTAGACTTTAGGAATTATTTCCCTTCAATGACACAGCCTGACAAGTTTTGTTGTGCCCTCAGCTGTGTAACCAATCAATCTGCAGGTTCTATATTATGTCTATATTAAAGTCAAAGCATAACTGAAGGTGCTTTTCCTAATTATCCACTTATCCTGAAATGCTTGTGTCTGCTTTAATTTTACCTAAATGATTCCACAGGTAACACACTACTAAAGCACTGTTAATTTAGCATAGTAAATTTCAATTAATCTGTACAGTTTAAACCATCTCACAGTCACTCTCCTAACACAGATAACTGACGAGTTATTTACCTGACAAAATATCATAATGTAAATATATAACATGATTGATGCACAAAAGGGAACAGTTCACTCCCTATTCACTTCATTGATTCTGGAGTAACAGTATGAATGAAAACTACAGCAAAATGGATCAGATTTTTAACATACTGAGAACTGCTCTATCCAATAGGATTATTGGTTGTTTTTTTAAAACAAAAAACCCCCAACAACCCAACCAAATAAAAACACCAAAAAACCTGCCAGCCACCCACAAAAAAAAAAATTCAAAAGCAAGTAAGGAACCAAATGCACAATCACTTTCCCCAAATCCACACTTTAGGAAGATTTCTATAGTATTCACAGACTTCTTACTAGGTAAATTTCTGTCTTGTCCTCCTCATGCCTTGCATGTCTATAGAGTGCAAGCATCAGGAATCTGTTACAGATGTTGTAAACAAATAAAATTTGGTAGAAAAGTTTTTTTATGTCTTATTTCTTTAACAAACGTATTCCTCAACTTTTATTAAAGAGTTAAAATAAACACCTTGAAGTTCAGAGAGAGAAAAATAGAGTTCTCTTAATCCAGTGATAAATGATAGTTCTTTACATTCCTTCCCCAAAACAAAACTTTGCACTTAAGTTCATAGAGATAATTCAGATGATGAAGTGCTCAAAGTCCCTCGTCTGATCTACTCAAAGCAGGCTCAATGATGAGATCAGACCAGGCTGCTCAGGCTCTATCCAGTCATTTTTATCCAGTTTTACAAGTAAATATTCAAGTATATTTCCCTCATCCAAATCACTTACAATCTTTCTTCTTGATTTCTTAACATGTTTTATACCTCTTGAAAACTTTTTTCACTTTATCATACAGACTTTATAATACCCACTCATTGGAACACCAGCCAGAACCAATGTGCTCAGAACCAATTACAATTGTGAAAGTATAAAGATTCATATTCATTCATTTTTAAAAAATAACAACTAAGTCAATAAAGCACTTTAAACTAACAAGGTACTTGTAGAAATAACAGTACCTCAAAAGTCAGTTTATGGTCCTGTGAAATTCAACACCTGGCTGAGACCAGATAGGACTGCACCACAATACCCATCAGCAGAATGGATCCTTGCTTTGGAAACAACAAAATTTAATGTATTCCAACCATACATTTGGCTCTGGACTGACGTGCAGCCTTTTAGTTGAAATATGTGTTTATATAGAGTAACATGTTCGTTTCTATCTGCCTGGAATGCTTCCAAAAGGAATTAAGAATGACTGCTTTAAGACCAGCAGTTTGGTTTAGGTTGGCTCCAATAATGAGAATTCAGGATGCTTTAAAGAAAACAATTATTAAACAACATGAACATAGCAGAAATAAAATCATTCAGATCTCAAGGTTTGTGTATTCATACCCTGCAATATTAGTACTACATATAGATATTTAAGAGGATTTAAATCAAATTGTCTATGCCCTCTAACATTTTAATATAATAATATAAATTTGCCCACCTTGGAGTGTAATGGATACCATGTTAATCTAACCTATTTTTTCCTTCATGTTAGTACACTAAAAAGTAAACAAGCCAAAGTCATTGTGGCATATGTTTCATTAGATGCATGTGGGTGGAAAGGGAGAAATCAGATTGTGCCAACTGAAAAAGGACAGTACCAGCTGGGAAAGCAGCATTGCTCTCACGCTGGTAAGAAAACAGCACCAAATAAAGGGAATTAAAGCTACAGGTCAACCTCCCTTTCCTTTAAAAGATATTCAAAGAGTCTGTTTGGTCTGCTTTTTAAGTGTTCAGAACAAATTTAGAACTTTTTTTTTAGATACACTGCAGAACACACTTATCTTCTACACACTGCTAACAGACTTTGTTTATAAATACTGCAACAAACCTAAGCATTTCATAAATAAACTATTTTTCATTCATGAGTTAAAAGCAACATTAAATTGTCACCTGTTTTGTCTTTCAATATTTTGTAGCTCCCTGTGGTCCCTTTTCAGGTGTTTGGTCAAAGATGTAAAGTATTCCTTCAACAAATTCTGGAAGGGCTGTTGTTTCTCTGGACTAATTATCTCACTAGGAGGAAAGCTCAAGTTAAACTTCTCTGCAACAGTTTTTACTTTCCTTGGTACCAAACCAGCAATGTCATCTCCACAGTGCCGACAAAAGCTGATAACCACAGAAACATGAGTGTGGGATTCTCGATCAGCGTTAATAATATTTTTAAGCTGCTCATAGATTAAAGACAAACCTTCCTTGTCAGTGAAAATCCCAACTATTGTCAGTTCTGCAATGAAACGCAAATCAGTTCTCAACTTGGTAATGTTGGGAGTCTTCTCTTCTTTTCTTGCTTCAAAATGTTTTTTCCAAGCCTGAAGTAACGAAGGAGCAAAATCAGCGTATCGCTGGTGAAAGAGGGAACACAAGTGCACAGCACAGTTCACATCTGATATTTTCAGTTTGGCCTCTACAATAGAAGCTACTGCTTCTGCAATGTATTTGCTTAAATTCAGGCTATTAAAGTCATGGGACAAGGAGTCCCTTTGTTGCTCTGTAATGGTTTTTAGCTTCTTAACAAAAGCCGTGTTCTTCTTCAGACTGGAGTCCAGTCTGCTGAAGAAGTTTTCCTCAGGACGACTGTCCGGTGCGTTCTGGTTTTTGCTGCGGAGCTCTTTTCTTGCCTGATGGCGCTCCCAAGCCTCCTGATGGAGCTGATGTGCTTCCTCTTTTTCCCTAAGAGACATAAAAATTAGTTATTTTCGTTATGGAGCCTTACTTTCAGGTTATCAGTGCAAAAGAAAAAAGGTCACGGTTGGAAAACCTTCAGCAGTTCAACTTCGCTTTACTCTCTTCTTAAATATTTACCAACTTAATCCTAGAAAGCTAAAACATCTGCTTCATGAACTCTGTTTAATTTTTGTGCTGCAAAAGGCAAGTACTACTTCTAACAAAACAAAATTTCACAAATATTTCTATGCAGAACATATTAATCCCAACAGACTCCAAAAATATAAACATAAAACTCCCTTTACTACAGATGGAAATGAAGGTCTTACAGAAGAGGACAACAGCCTTTCAACAGGTTAGTGTATTACACAGTTTTATTACCAGACTACTGAAATTACACAGAAAACTTGAAATAGGTAAAATATGTCTCTCCCAGCTAGAATTTGGCTATGACATTGCCTCAATCTTAAAAGTGACATATTTGAGACATAAGAATAACCAAAATCTTAGCTTTATTGCCCTAAAGATGCCATCTTCAACACTGTAGTACCTTTGAACAACATACTAAGAAACATTGTCTTGGTAATGTCACATATTAAACTGTCAGGTTACATTCTGAGTTTGCCATCCAGGTATCAATTGTCAATGCTTGATTAAAAGAAATGGTCTGTAGACCCATTTGAGTCTGTATTCCCAAGGTTTTGACGCTAACACTTCATCTTAAATGCAACTGTGCTTCTTTTTTGTGCTGGTTTGGGCTTGGACAGAGTTAATTTTCTTCACAGTAGCTGGTCCGAGGCTGTTTTGGATTTGTGCTGAAAACAGTGCTGATAACACAGAGGTGTTTTCATTATTGCTGGGCAGTGCTGACACACAGTCAAAGCCTTTTCTGCTCCCCACCCCACCAACAAGGAGGCTGGGGGTGCACAAGGAGTTAGGAGGGAACACAGCCAGGCCAGCTGACCCCAACTGACCCAAGGGATATTCCCAGACCATATGACATCATGGTCAACATACAAATCTGGGGGAAGAAGGAAGGGGAGGGATGATAAGAGTGATGGCATTTTTCTTCCCAAGTCACTGTTGTATTTGATGGAGCCCTGCTGTCCTGGGGATGGCTGAACACCTGCCTGCCTATGGAAGTGGGGAATGAACTCCTTGTTTTGGTTTGCTTGCCTGTACAGCTTTTGCTTTACCCATTGAACTGTCTTTCTGCCAACCCATGAGTTTTCTCACTTTTACTCTTTTGATTCTTTCCCCCATCCTGCTGAGTGCCTGTGTGGGGCTAATGCTGGCTGGGGTTAAATCACAACATTTACTGAAGCATAATCATGCATTACATGGTCATCACATGCAAAACACTATCAATCCCCCATATTAGAGAACAAAGTAACAGAGGTTACAAGTAAAACCTCAAAAACTATATAGGAGTCATAAGGCATACACACATAGCCATGTAAAATTTGTAACACTACACGCAACTTCTTAGAAGTAACTCAAATAGTTCATCTTTTATAACTCTGCCCACAATCCTGACAGAAGAACTCCAGATTTGGGACAATTAAACCTTTTAAAAGACAACTTACTTCAGTTGAGCAGCTGCTTCTTCTTGTTTCTTTTTCTCTTCCTCCTCTTGTTTCTTTTTCTCCTCTTCTTCAAGTTTCTTTTTTTCTTCTTCTTCTTTCTTCTTTTGCTCCTCTTCCGCCTTTACTTTATCCTCTTCTTTTTTCTTCCGCTCCTTGTCTTCCTTCTTTCTTTTATCCTCCTCCATTTTTTTCTTTTTATCTTCAGGAACCTTTAAAGTCTCTCTCTTCATGCCAACCTTGACATCTTCTTTTGGCTTCTCCCTGGTGCTCACTGGTCGCCTTTCACTAAATTCTTTTTCTTTATTACTTAACTGAGATTCTTTTTCTTCCATATTTGCTGGCTTTTTGCGCTCAGCTGGCATTGTGTTACCCAGGCAGACCTGCAGAATCACAGGAAAATAAGTACTTTTAAATTGCTGTTGATATTTTAGTCATTTTTCACAGCCCACCCATATTCACTTAACTCACAAATGTGTGACTCATCAGAATAAAGTTTTAAGCTTTCTTGAACCAAGGAATGGACCTAACAGGTAAAAACTAATCATTTTGTAAGCATGTTATACTGCCAAGTTGTCTTCATCAAGAATTGTGAAATAAAAGCATCTCAAGTTTCTACAACCCAAGGAATATAAGATCTTGGAACATAAACAGAAGTTCATCTGAAAAAAAGAAAATCAAGACTGATAAAAACCAAGTACCCCCCAACTTAAAAATAAGTATTTTATACGTCAGCATGCATCTGCACATCACTGACCTTTCTACACATCTCCTAGGAATACTCCCCCTTCCACTACCACTACTTAAGATAATGCAGGTTAGATGGGACCTCAAGTAATTCAACCTCATGCTCAAAAGCAGGATCAGCAATGAGGTCAGACAAGACTGTTCCAGGTTCTAGTCCTGAAAACTGCCAAGGAAGGAAACTGCACAGCCTCTCCAGCCAAGCTTCTCCAATACCTGATCATCCTCACTGTGAAAAGGCATCTACTTGCTTCCTTCTTTCCTCACCCCTCCCAAGACTTCCCCAGCATCTCCAGCACTCAGCACAAGCAGCAGCTGAAGAGTGAGCTGAGTAAACTGTACGCACAAAACTCCCTGCCAGTAGAACAAAAGGAAGTAATATCAGAAAGGCTGCAATTATCAAGAGTTATCAAAGGCTACAAATCCTCTCTCCTTCTATTCAACAAACATTTTGTAAGAGCTTCAGCCTCTTTGATGTCTGCAGCCCTCTAAGCTTTGGTTTCACTTGGATAAGGACACAAAAGGTAACATATTCTGAACACAAAAAGGTAAAATCACACAACAATTGTGATTAGGAGGAAACTGTGATGAGCACCTAGTTCAGACCCCTGCTCAAACCAGATCCAATCAGATCAGGGGCTTGTCTAGCTAAGGTTTTAGCATCTCCAAAAACAGAGATGCAGTGGTCCCCCCGGAAGCACTGTGAAAAAGCTTTTCCTAATACCAACCTCAAAGCTGCCATGCCCCATACTGTGTTTGTTTCTTTTTGCTCTACCCCGTACAGCTTGGAGAAGAACCCAACTTCATCTTCTCTATGCTCTCCCATTAGGTTGTTTTAAGACAGTAATAAGATTTCCCCCTCTCTTCTCACAGACCAAGAAACCCAGTTCTCTCAGTTTCTCTTCAGATACCTCCAGCCTCCCTATGTTCTTGGTGACTTTCCAATAGACCTGCTTCAGTGTGCCAATGCCTTTCTTGGGAAAAGAGAATCCACACCTGTGTGTGGTGTCGAGATGTGCTTTGTTAAGTACCAAATAGAGGGGGCAGACTCATCTTCTTCAGCCTGATGGGTAACTCCTGGTCCTACAGTTTTGAATGCAGCTGTCCCTAATACAATGGCATTCTGCTGACTCATGTCAGGATCAGATGGGCCAGACAGGACAAGAGGCAATTACAACCACCTAACCCTTATTTACTTCAGGCTAAATTCATTTCTTAAAACCAAAAGTAATTTTCACATATTTACATGCTTCAAGTTAAACACATATATAGGTGGGACTGAAAGGACACCACTGCATGTGATGCCTTCTGAAGAGCCATCACTTTGTTTTTATTAGTAACACCGATCTGATTTGCAATTGCCACCCCTACTTTTGCCTAACACTTTACTCTGACTGGATGATGAAAATATGCTAGATTCACCAATTTCCTGCATCTTCTCACACTGGATAATGAGACACTTGCATTCCAATCTCATGTAGAGTGCTTCTGGCATTATTTTAACTATTTTGAAATAAGTTTATAAATAAGGCATCACAACAAAGAAAGTCCATTTCTAAAGAAGTATTGCACATTTCCTCTGCTACCTCCCAAACAATAAAATGACAAATTCATATACTGACTATCTCACCAAGATGAAACTGTATTACAATATTTAAGGTGCTTGTCCAGGGCTTCTGAAGAAAAAATAGTTTATTAAAAAAACAGTATATTCAGATATGGGCAGTGACAACTTACCAATGGGGAACCTATTCAGGGCTTGGCCTCTGGCAGCAATTGGCAACAGCACCAAAGGAAAAATGTCTCTGACACTGATTTATGGAAATCAAATCAGCATTGCTTAAACAAGCAAATTTGGCTCCCTAATGCATGTCTTCAACTAAAAGATTTCAGACCTCAGGATCTCAGAATTACCTGAATTTCAAAAACACTGATCTTAAAACAGTATTATATTATGAAATGAGTACTTAACCAAGGAGGGAAGGAGTTGTTCATGTTTAAAGAAATGTTGGAACAGCATGTCACAATTCCAATACTCTGAACAAAATACCCAACTACACATGTAACTTTTAACGTGATCACTTACCACAACCATTATAGTACTCAAGCTCTTACTAAATTTAGGAACTCAGAATTCTGTTTTAAAGATATACCTGATGTTTGCTTGTATAAAAGCAACCCAAAGAAGATGGGATGGGATAAAAAGAAAAGGGATGGGGCATAATCAGGCACATTATGATTTTGACCACAAGGCAGTATTATCCAGTTTTTCCCAGTGAACACTGGTGATCAAGAAAAAAACCCCAAAATCTCGTTTACAATAGCTTTCTATTCTTTCCAGAAGAGGTATGTTACAATACTCCACACCACCTGCTACGTGTACAGCTCCTTATCTCCCAAGCCTTTCCGATGGCTCTTGCCAGCTCGTTTGTGCCGACACCAACGCCCGAGGGCAGAGAGGAGGCGGTGCGGCCGCTGTCTCCGAGACACACAGGGGCTGATCCAGCGCGGAGCTACACACGGGCTGATCTCCCAGCCGGCGCGGAGCCTCCGCTGACAGGCAGCGCTGAACTGCCCCGTGAGCAACCTTCCCGAAAGCTGTGAGAAGCAGAAACGGGGACAGGCAGCAGGCTCGCCTGGGTCTCATTTCCACAGGAAATAAGGGTAAAGATAAAGTTTGGTCCCAATTAAGAGGATGGTATGGAAACATTAAAAGAAACCTAGAGATTAAGAGAACTTCTCTTTAATACCTCACGTTTATGTGAATGTACTGATGAAAGGGACAACAGTGACATGAATTCCGTAAGACAACAGACAGAACAAGCCTGCACTCACACCTGGAAATTA
Organism: Atrichornis clamosus; assembly: GCA_013400975.1. NCBI lineage: Eukaryota > Metazoa > Chordata > Aves > Passeriformes > Menuridae > Atrichornis > Atrichornis clamosus. The sequence continues at coordinate 111,179 of WBMZ01005367.1, forward strand.
GGAAGGACAGGGAAAACAGAGACAAGACAAACATCCATATACCTTTGGACTCTTAGCAGCCCATTTCTGTAGTACCATTTACATGCTTTAACACTCCTTAGTTTCAGCACCTACAGGTATTGTTTTTTCAGAGAAAATTATTTCTCTTAATGTTTTTATATTTGACATAACTCATTTGCAGTTAAGACATTTCTTACTGCACCTAAATTTCTACTTTTTTTTTTCATACCAACCTTGGAATTTGAAAGACTTATGGCACTGATTTCATGATACTCTGGGCTCAGAAACTTAAGAAATAGGTCTTGAAATACCAGAGCAACATTTAAGAAAAACCATCTATGTACTTACTCTTGAGGAAAGCAAAGAGTAATATAAGGTATTCAGCATCATTAATCTACTCATGATTCAGAATAAAAGGATAAACACCAACACCTTGGCCCTCAACTCAATAAAAACAGTCTTTTCTCACAGCCTGCAGTAGCATGATTCAGAATGTCAATCCTTGCAAACACAAGTGTGGTGGGAAGAAATACAGTTCTATTAAACTAAACATATTGAGATTTTTGATCACATAAACAGTTCTTTCTGCAGGTACCCTATTATAAAAGAAATATGGGAGATAAAGAATATAGGCAAGATGTCCCACCTTTAACTGGCTGAAAAACCTCAAAGAGCAACAAACTCCTCCATCACTAGTTATTACACTACTAGAAGATTAGAACTTTCAAGAACTGAAATACAATTAAGGTTCTCTTAATGAAAGGAAAGGTGCATAAGAAAAATACCCCAGTCAATGAGGAAAAAATAAACTTAGCCACAGGTTTTAGAAGATGAGACACAGCACACAGAAGAAAACCGCCATGCAGAGAAAGAGGGGCCCCCTACACACTGTCAGGGAAGGTTCACAGAATCACAGAAGATCCTGAGTTGGAAGGGACCCGTAAGGATCATCCAGTCCAACTCCTGGCACTGCACACGACACCCCGAGAGTCAAACCATGTGCCTGAGAGTGATGTCCACATGCTTCTTGGAACTCTGTCAGGCTTGGTGCAGTGACCACTTCCCTGGGGAGCCTGTTCCAGTGTCCAATCACCTTCTGGGTGAAGGACCTTTTCCTAATATCCCATCTAAACCTCCCCTAACACAACTTCATGCCACTGACACATCTTCAGCCCGGCCTGCCGAACAGCCGGGCACTTTTACTTTCGCTTCCATACGTCTCGGAGATAATGTTTTGCTGCCAGACTTGCAGGAATGCGCTTTCCACCGGAAAATAGAGGCCTATAGACAAGCCACTAAATATAAAAAGACTCCTTCGCTACCACCCCGATCCCCGCTCGCAGCTCTCCCGTACCCGGACCCCTTCCCGGGTGGGACCAGCAGCAAGGGACAAGCAGCACCCCGCCTTCTCCCTGCCTCTCTTTCTCCGTGCCCTCAGGCACCGCCATCCCAGGTTTCCCTGTTCCGAGCCCCACGACCCCTACGACTCCGGGACCCCTCTCCCCGTGCCCTCGCCAGGACCCTGCGCCCTCCTCCCGCCTTCCCTGGGCCCCGTTCCCCACACAGGCCCCAGCACCACCCTCCCGTCCCGTCCGGTGCCCACGGTACCTGTGCCCGGTGCCGACATGGGCCCGCCCGGCGCCGCCGCCGCCGCCTCCTCCTCCTCCGCCCCTCCGAGGCCCCCGAGCGCTTCTCCCCTCACGGCTGCCGGGCCGGCCGCCGCGCTGCCTGATCCACACCGCCGGCCCGATCGAGCTCGCCGCGCCCGCCCTGCCACGGCCGGGTGCGAAGAGAGGAGCGGCCCTGCTTCACGGCGGCAGAGCCGCGGCTGCGGGCGACGCAGGGCGGCGCGGAGCGACGCTTCCCGAGGGGCGGTGGTCAGGCAGCGCGGAGGGCAGCCCCGCGAGGGGACCTGGAGGGGACGGGTTACCGGGAGTGCGGAGGCGGAAGGGGAAGAGGAACGGGAAGGGAACGAGAATGGGACTGAAACGAGAATGGAAATGGAAGGGGAAAAGGGTTCGGCCCCGCGTCCCTCACAGCGGCGGAGACGGGAAATACAGACTCCTTGGTGGCCCCAGCCCACGAGTCGGCTCGCGGCCCCGCTGACGTCACTGCAGTGACGTGTCTGTGCCCGCGAGGCGTCACCCCATTCGTCATGTTGCGGGTGGGGCCCTCAGATGACATCGTGGTAAAACACTGGGGGCAACAGTGGCTGAACACCAAGTTACTGCCTAAGCGGTGGCTTTAATGAGTATCCATTACTGTGCCCAGTTTTGGGCTCCTCAGTGTGAGAGACACAAGGAGCTACTGGAGAGGGTCCAGCGGAGGCCACAGAGATCATGAGGGGTCAGAAGCATCTCCCTCATGAGGAGAGACTGCGGGAGCTGGGCCTGCTTAGTCTGGAGAATAGAAGACTGAGAGGGGATCTCATTAATGCATCTAAATATCTCAAAGGCAGGTGCCAGGAGGATGGTGCCAGACTCTTTCCAGTGGTGCCCAGCAACAGAATGAGGACAAATGGCCACAAAATAAAATATATGAAATTTCACCTCAAGTGAGAAAAAACTTGCTTATGTTGAGAGTGGCAGAGCCCTGGAACAGCTGTTCAGGGAGGTCTCAGAGTCTCCCTCTCTGGAGACTTTCCAAACCCACCTGGATGTGTTCCTGTGTAACCTGCTCCAGGTGACCTTGCCTTGGCAGGGCTGTTGGACTGGATGTTCTTCAGAGGTCCCTTCCAACTTCACCCATTCTGTGATTCTGTGATTCTTTCATTGGATGTTTTTTCTAGTCTAAATCTGGTCTCTCTGTCCTTTTGCCCAGTCACTGTTCCCACCTGCAGATCCAGAGATGTTTTCCAGTGGTGAATTTAGTGGCACAAAACTTGCCGATTTATTGGAAACACTCCCTGCCTGCACGTCTGGGCACGGCATTGCCTCTTGGGCAACTCTAAAGCTGCCTATGTTGGAGAAAGCTGGCACAGCCCAGAGCTGCAGAGTGAGGATCTGGTGTTTATTTTACACTTAGGAGCCAGGTTCTGACAGAAGCTTTTTCTTTGGGCTGGGAAAGCATTTACACCCCTGTAGGCTTAGAACAAGCCCTCAGCAATATTGGTCTGTGACAGCAGGTGCAGGCCTGGATGTGCATAATGAGATTATTCAGCTGTTAAAGCCACTTTTTATTCAGAGGCAAGAGTCAGCCCCAGTAGAAGACTGTTTACTGATGCAGAGTTTTAGGTGTGCTCTGCCAACTGGTACAGGACTAGACAGGTTTGGGTTTTTTTTCCAGGGAAGAGCTCTCCTCCCTGTTTTTTAATTGCAGTGCTCATTTTGCAGACATGTCTAAAAATCTCTTTCTGGACAAGTTTGAAAGGACGAAGTCGTATTTGTCTTTGACACATCATTCACGTGTCCCTACTCACAAAGATCTCATTTGCTTGCCAAAATATCTTGAGTTACCAAGTTGATTAAACTGACCCACTGGAGTGGAGATCCATGGGCTAAACACAGTAAAAAAGGGAGGGAAAGTTCATGTTAGTGTTGGCACTTTATTTTCCAAAGGCACCAATTCTTTGGCCTGTCAGTGAGTGCCTTTGCATTACTCTCTTTAGGGGGGTTGGGTTATATTTGGCTTAAGTATCAGGGGCACTGGCATTACATCAAGAGATGTTGGCTTATCTTCTTTTGAAGCATAATGTTGCCCTTTCTAACATGAATAAAAAGCACAATCACTACAGTTTTGAGAGGAAAACAAAAGCTCCTTCTGTGTTTATACCACACTCCCACATCTACGACTATGTTGGAACTGTCTCCTGTGAAGGCCATGCAAGCAAATCTTGTTCTAACTTTGTCTGGTAGCTCAGAAAGCTTTTCCTTCTGAAGAACCTGTTTCATTTGTGCACATACTAATCAAGCTTTTCTACTGATTTACCAAAGCCAAAACCAGGCAGACCTCATTTCCTGACTCTGGCATAAAGCATGTATTTTTTTTAATTCCTCAAGGTCTTCTTCACAACTTTTTCAATATGTTTCCTCAATTGCTGGCACCAAACTTGCACACAGTATTCAAATTGTGCCAAATACTGGCCTAATGCAGAAACTGTAGGTGTACTCACTATTTCCTTGTAGCCAAATCCAGAAAATTATCTTCTTTGCTGAATGAGCGGGTATTCACATAACTATTTTAGACCCATCTGGCTTTTTCTCATGATTTTTGGAGATTATTTATAGTCACTGTTTCTGGAAAGGAGCTACATTTCAGTGTGAATACTTTTTTCAATGTGTACAAACTTTCCTCTCCTCCTGATAAAATAAATCATGTTTGCTCATCTCCATCTTGACACTCAGATTCGAGGTAACCTCTCTTCACCACATACCTCCAGCTGAAAATCTTCATCAGGACTCAAGTTGTGGGCAGTTTTTTTGGGTTGATATAACTACTGAAGTGGCAAGGGGTGTCATCCCTTTAGAAATACTCCCAGCTGCTGCTGATTTTCTATCCTGCCAGGTAGTCAGACACATCCTATTTAGTAGATAGCCCTTATTTTGAAGCATTTCTGGGTTTTTTACATCCTGTAGTACTGAATCAACCTCGCACAGGAGTCTTCTCTAGGACAGGCTTTGTGCCAGAAGAGCCAGGCCAGGAGAGTCACTTTGCATACACCCTCAGCAGTGGTGTTTCTGCTGGCACAGGTACCACGTTCTCACACGTAGACATGAACCAAAGTCAACAAAACCTTTAATTGACCTAGATATAGCAACTGCAATGCTTTTGCCACGTGTAATCATGTCCTACACAAGATGATTATGTTGGCAAATCTGCAAAGTACTTTAAATCTTTATTAACTAGATTTTGGTTCACAGAAAAACCCCAAGTTGACTTGATGACATATATATTTCATAAACTTCTGCTTGGACTTTATTAAACCTTTATTAAGTGAACTTACATATACAAATATTCAGTTAGTTTTCTGAGATCCACATTGTGTGACTGAACCATCTCACTGGAAAAACTGGAAAATTTTTAATGTTCAAACCTATTCCTATTAGTGCTAATTGAGAAATATTCAACTAACTGCCTACCTGATTCAGAGTAAATCCACATTGGTATCTGCTATTTGACTGGTATTTGCTTAAGAACTGTGGAAAAGTATTTCATCATCATGCGATCTGCCTGCAACATTTGTCTTTTTCCCCAAGTACAGAATGGAAATGTTTAACTATATCAACCTTTTCTGCCTCTCAACTGTCAACATCACAAAATACTGTAATCTTGCAGCATTATTTTCAAGGTCTCCTTGTTCTAATTGCAAAAAATTAATATTCAAAGCCACATTTCTACCACACTTTACTCTATTGGCCATATGTCCACTGTCCTTCTGTAGCTGTATTCTTCTGCCTTCTTTGCAGCATTAAAGGTCATTCACTTTTATTTTTCTCCCAAATTGCCCTTAATAGATACACATAAAACCAACCATACAGGCTTCAAGGAACGCAAGTGGCTCCTCTGCAAGAACTGTGAACATCATAAAATCCCAGACCAACTGGGATGTCAGAACTGATTCAGTTCCAAAATCCAATTCCACCTGTTCCAAAGGCAAATGCCATGGTCTGATTTGAACAAAAGTACTCTTTGATTTCCTCGTTGTGAAGGCAGCATGAGCACAACTAAGCCTATGGACAGGGAACTTGCCAGCACCCCAGGCCTGCATTCACACAAAGTTTACAGAATCACAGAAAGGTGGAGGCTGGAAGAGACCTTAAAGATCATCTGGTTCCAACCCCCCTGCCATGGGCAAGGAACCTTCCACTAGATCAGGCTGCTTAGAGCTCCATCCAGCCTGGCCGTGAACACACTTCCAGGGATGGGGCATCCCGAGGGCAACTTCCCTAGGCAACCTGTTCCAGTACCTCACCATGCTCACAGCAAACAACTTCCTTCTAATAATCTAATCTAAACCTACATTGTCTTAGTTTGAAGCCATTCCCCTTGTCCTGTCACTACCTGCTCTTGTAAAAAGTCCTTCTCCATCTTTCTTGTTGGCTCCCTCCAGGAAGGCCGCAAGTAAGTCACCGCAAAGCCTTCTCTTCTCCAGGTTGAACAATCCCAATTCTTTCAGCCCTTACTCATAGGAGAAGAGTCCCATCCCTCTAATAATTTTGGTGTCCTCCTCTGGATTCATTCTGAAAGGTCCATGTTCCCTCCTATGTTGAGGACCCCAGAGCTGGACACAGCACTGCAGGTGGGGTCTCACCAGACTGGAATAGAAGGGCAGAACCCTCCCTCTCCCCTTGACCTGCTGGCTACAGTTCACAGTATCAGAGTGGCTGGGGTTCACAGAATCACAGAATGAAGTGACCTCTAGACATCATTCAGTCCAACCCCCTGCCAAGGTGACAAAGGAACACATCCAGGTGGGTTTGGAAGGTCTCCAGAGAGGGAGACTCCACAGCATCCTGTCCCAGTGCTCTGCACCCTCAACATAAAGTTCCTCCTCCTGTTGAGGTGGAACTTGTGTTTTAGTTTATGGCTACTGCTCCTCATCCTGATGCTGGGCACCACTGAGAAGAGTCTGGCACCATCCTCTTGGCACCCACCTTTGAGATATTTATATGCATTAATGAGATCCCCTCTCAGTCTTCTCCAGACTGAACAGGCCCAGCTCCCGCAGTCTCTCCTCATGAGAGAGATGCTCCCGACCCCTCATGATCTCTGTGGCCTCTGCTGGACCCGCTCCAGTAGCTCCTTGTCTCTCTTGCACCGAGGAGCCCAGAACTGGGCACAGCAGTCCAGAAGTGCCTCACTCGCAGCCCAGGACAGCATTTGCCTTCTCGGTCCGTTCGGTGCTGCAGGAGCCCCTGAGCGGCCCGGCTGCGGGCGCCGCCCCCGGGGTTCGGGGCGGGACGGGGGCGGTGGCGGCGGGGGCAGCGCGGCCATGGCCATGGCGGCCCTGGCGGGGGCTCGGGCCGTGCGCTGCGCGCTGTGCCGGGGCGGCCCGAGGCGCTGGTACCGCACTGAGCGCGGTGTCTACGGCTACAAGCCGCGGAAGGCGGCGGGCGGGCGAGCGGAGGAGCAACGCGGCTCCGGGAGAGCAGGTCGGGCAACCCCCGGGACTCGCTGGGCGGGGGGGAGCGCCGCGGGCGCTGCCCCGCACTGGGGACCGGGCGGTCCGAGGTGTTCCGTGCGTTGTTCCCGGCGGGGCAGAGCGCGGCTCAGACCCTCTCCGAGAGCCCTTGGCTGTGGCTTCTGGTAGCCTGTGGTGCCTGGCCCCGCTCCCCGGGCTGAAGCGGCTGTGAGAGCGCCGGCTGCTGAACTTTCCTCAGCGAAGGGCTCTCGCGGAGCTCTGCTGCTCGCAAAAGTACCTCTGCCACGCCCCTGTTAATTTCCTTTTATATCATGGTGCTTGAATTAGCCAAACTGGGGGTGGTGAGACACTGTAGCAGGTTGCCCAAGGAGGCTGTGGATTCCCCATCCCTGGCAGTGTTCAAAGCCAGGTTGGATAAGGCTTAGAGCAGCCTGGTCTAGTGGGAGGTGTCCCTCCTCATGGCAAAGGTTGGGACTGGATGGTCTTTAAGGTCCCTCCAACCCCTTAAAATTCTATGATTCCATGATTAAATACAGGTATCTCTCTCTTGTAGCAATAACTGTGTTGCTTTTATCTCAGTTTCATAGTGCAGAAATGGGATTTCAAGGAGAAAACTCCAGGGTAGGAGTGTGGTCCTTGCATTACCTTTACTCAGGAGACTCTGGCAGGCATTAAACCCTTTGCCCAGAAGCAGGATTGAAAGCACGTTTGTAGCTCCTGGACACCGAGGCCCATCACAAAGTAGCCTCCTTGTTAATGATTAACATATTTTTATGTAACATATTAAAAATTGCTTTTGAATGGCCTGGCTGCTGAGAGCCTTGTGGGAGATGTTAGCATTATGTTCTGTGTTTATGTCCCTGTGTTGTAGAACCCAGTAGAGAAAAGGGCCTGTTATGAATGGGCCAACTGTGTGAATGTAATGGCTGGAGCAGAGTGTCAGCAATAGAAATACAAATGTCAGAGAAATAACTTTGTGAAATGATCTCAGAATTGCATTGTTTTGGAAAAAGAAAGCCTTCAGACCTGAATACTAGCTTTGTCTTTACCAGGATGAAAACCCCCTCCACATTAGGAATGCATTATAAAGTGGTTCCTATCATTAATTTGTAGCAGATTCTGCTTGCAGCGTGTTTTATTGTTTGCAGTTTATTGGCCTGGCCTGTGGCGTGTGCTCAGTGACAGTAACGTGTGTGTGACCTTCCAGCTGGTCAAGTTTTGCCTCTGTCAATAATTTTTACCACATTTGGCTCAGCACATGCTCTTGGCACCTGCAGAAACAGACTTCTTTTTTTGAAGTCATGAGACCTGAATTATTGTTAAGACCCAATCCTCCTGTCATTCCAGCAAGGAACAGGGAAGCATAAGTGATAGAATTGAGTTGGCTTAGGAAATAAGACTTTGTACACTCGTAATGTGCTGTTCTTGAGTTGGACGTACCTGTTGTAAAGAGATTCAAAGCATATTGAAGTAGCTCTGCATATGTTTTACAGGAGCCTAGCACAGGAGAGAGCCATGGGGAAAATCTAGTGTACTTGCTTGAAAATTGACTGGGGAGCAGATCTAGCAGTTTGCTGATGGGAGCTGTTGTGGGATAATAAGGTAGAAACAACTGCATATAAAAACTCTGCTTCCAGCCAGAACCTTGATGGCTGCCACTGGACAAAACATCCCTGTGTTGGTGCTGTAAGTGGATTTAATGTGAACATATGTGTTATACTCTTCTGCTTTTTGTTTTTAGTTGACCATGCTCTTGCTCGTTTAATAACTGCATATGCTGAACATGGCCACAAAGCAGCCAAAATTAACCCACTGTTCACTGGCCGAGCTGTTATGAACATGGTACCTGAAATCCAAGAGCTGGCTGAAGTTCTTCAGGGGCCTCTCATTACTACAGGTAAATCCACAGCTTTATCACAGCAAATCTGTGCATGGGTGATTTATTGAGAGACTGTGGCCTCCGTGGAAGAGTCAGATATTGAGTGGTGGCTCAATCAGTAATGAACTTTTGGATGAAAAATTGTCAACCTCAGCCTACTTATGTCTGTTGCAGAAATCATAGTGCAGTGAGAGGCTGCCTTCTAGCATCTTTGGAAACCACGAAAATTTGTACTTGTTCTTACAGCTACTGAAGTTACACATTAATTTCTTGCATTACTGTAACATTCTATGATTTACCGTAATACTTAACACTGTAGTGAAAGTGTCAAAGTACGGGGGCAGAAGTCAAGAATTGTCTTTTCTTGGCTGTCTTTGAGTCTTGCTGTGGCCTTGAACAAAGGAGGAGTGTCTCTCTCAATGCTTTATTTTCTCCAAAGCAGGACTTAGTGCTTCGGTCTCCTCCCCCAACGTGACTGATAACATTTATTTCCCACCAGGACTTATAAACATGGGGAAAGAAGAGGCTTCTGTAGAGGATGTGATGGCTTACCTTGACCGTATATACTGCGGGCATATTTCCATAGAAACCAGCCAGCTTCCAACTTTAGAGGAGAGAGAATGGTTTGCTAAGAGGTTTGAAGAGCTAAAGCAAGAAGCATTTACAACTGAAGAGAAAAAGCACTTGTGCAAGCTGATGCTGGAGTCCCAGGTACCTTGTTCCCTCTTACAGGATTTGTAATAGTCATGGAGTCTGTCATGGATCCTTTACTATTCCTGACATGATTCGTGCAGAAAAAGAACAGTCATTGTCCTGAAAGGCTTTGATAGTGTGCAAGAGAAAGAAGTACAAGGTTTTGCCTGAAGCAGAGCAATACACAAATGCAGGAATCTCACTGGAGTTTGCTGCTGAATTTACTTACCAGCCATTATTGAAATAATGATGCTATAAACCCAAGAATAATCAGTCTTCAAAAGTGAGATACTCTTAGACTAATGATCTGAGAGCTCATATTAAACGTTACTGATGGGAACACAAGGTTGAGCAGAGCTCTATGAAATCTTGTACTCTGGTTTAGCTGTTCTGTGTTTTCCTCTCACCCTCATGCTGATCTGTTTTACTGTCTTTAAAGTGTGGTGTCTCTCAAGGTTTTGGGAGAACAAAGCAGAGTTGGACTAAGGTGTTATGATACAGCACTGGCAAATATGCTGTTTTTCAGCAAGGAGCCTTTGTTCAGTGCATTTTGTAAGGAAGTGAAATATTTATGTACTTTTGAAATGTATAGAGAAAATTTATTCCAATACTTCTGTATTGTGAGAAGTTTTAATTTTTTCCCCTTTTCTTCCCATGTTATCCAGAAGGATTGAAAGGTAGAAGAGCAGGATCTGTGAAGGTTGGAAAGGTAGAAGAGCAGGATCTGTGAAAGTGTCCCTGTTTCCAGTTTTCCAAGTGGAAGGAGTGTTAAATGTAATATTTACCAATGACTAAACATAAGTATATGGCCCATTTTGTACTTTTTGTTGCCTCTTTGGCTGTTACAGGAATTTGCAAGTGACACAGGAGGTTGATATTGGGACCCTGATGTGCCCCACTTTGATTTCAGTATGGCCAGAACTATACTAAGACTGTAGACTTTAACCCTGACAGAAAAAAACTGCTTTTATGTGTGATGCGTTGTGTATACATTATTCCTTAGAACTGAGTGTTGGTCAGCTAGTAGTTGGTTCAGATCTTTGGGTATGGATTAGTCTTCCCTTCTCAGTTACAGACTTCATTTAGTTTCTGTCTTCAGTTGCAAAAATTACAGAAACTTCCAGTGCTTCCAAAACTTGGTCACTTATGAGAGCTGTTTATGAGGAGGTGAATGGAGTGAAGTGGTAAGAAAATTAAGTAAATACAGATTCATTTATTTTTCTTCTCTCACGCATTCTGCCTATGTACTAAGGACTGTGCCTCATGTAAGTCAAAAGGAAACACAGTGCTTTGCTAGTACTTTGTATGTAAACATAGTTATATTTTATACTGTTAAAGAACACCATTCCTTAATTTCCACCTAAAACAGGTAAACTACCAAGGAATTTGTAAATTGCTATGGTGTTACAGTTCTTCATGAAGCACCTTCCATGTTAGAGAAAGTTTGGTTCTCAGTCCAACATTTTTCTGCTTAGGAAGAGATAAGAGCTGATTTTTTTATAGTCATCCATCATAGCTTCTGGACTCAGACTGTGTGGGTGGAGAGTGAGCTGAGACTTTCAAGTAGTGAGTTTAGATTTGTATGCCTTAAGGGTATCGACATAAATTATATTTCAATTTTATAAACAGAAGGCTGCTGCTCAAAATAGCCTAACACTGAAGTTCTGCTGTTTTTAATAGGAGTTTGATCACTTCTTAGCCACCAAGTTTGCCACAGTGAAGCGATACGGTGGTGAGGGAGCAGAGAGCATGATGGGCTTCTTCCACGAGCTGTTCAAGATGTGCGCGTACAGCGGGGTGACGGATATCATCATTGGAATGCCCCATCGGGGGAGACTCAACCTGCTCGCAGGCTTACTTCAGCTTCCACCTGAGGTAAGAGATTTATAGTCTCATGGGAAGTTGCTTGATGCCTGGTTTATTTGCAGTAGAATAAACTCCCTAAAGTTTGTCACCATTGTAAATGCTGGAGCAATGAAAAAGCTAACTGTGTAAGAGTGTTTTCCCTTCCTGTCGACACGTCAGCCAGCTGTCCACAGGAGACTGTTTAAAAGAACTCTAATGAAGGGCTTTATGTGCTGTTACCAAAAGCATCCTTGCATTTTCAGGAGAGTGTTTTTCTTTTAACATGTCAGTGAATCAGAAAAGGGTTTTAACCAAATCTTGTTTCCCTGCAGCTCATGTTCCGCAAGATGCGTGGTTTGAGTGAGTTTCCAGAGAATTCAGCAGCCATTGGGGATGTTCTTTCCCACCTGACATCTTCTGTAGATCTCGACTTCGGCTCCCACAGGCCTGTGCATGTCACCTTGCTGCCCAACCCCTCACACTTAGAGGCAATTAACCCAGTGGCTGTGGGCAAGACACGGGGAAGGCAACAGACTCTACTTGATGGAGATTACTCCCCAGAGAGCTCTGCACAGCCTGGGGACAAAGTTATTTGCCTGCAGGTATTTTGCACACAATTTGTAATTGATCTTTGTAAGACTTGCTGGATTAGAATGTGAACAGGAGAGTGTATATATAATTATCAAACAAAACTGAATTAATGTATGAGGTCAAGAACTGGGAGCCTCTTTATGGGGAAAGATAAGGGCAAGGAAGATTTCTGGGTGGCATGTATGATGATGCTGACATTTAAACAACTGCGCTTCTCAGATTTCTGAAGAACTGATTCTGATACCTTCCTTTATTTTAATAATACTCTGCATTGAGAGCCACGTGTGCCTTTCCTCATAGACCACTTTTGCATTTAAACCACTACTGGAAGCCTCCTTTCAAATCAGTGGGTTTGGAGAAGAGCTGTCAACAAGGTTGCAAAATGTTCAGGAGGATTTAGAAGTCATTTTGTCATGAGACTGTTGAAGACTCTGCTAGAATTAGTTTTTACTTCTTGAACTGACTTGTATATCTATAGAAGCAATCCTAAATAATTCCTTGATAAATTTTCTTCTCTTGCATTGAATTAAACTTGGAAAAACAAGTGAGTCGAACTCTTAACATTATAAAGTCAGGAGTAAAAACAAGTCGGGCAGAAATGTTCTGTAAAGTATAATAAACACAGAGGAAGTTATATGTAGAAGTAAAAACTTACTTCCGTTAAAAAAATGTTTTGCATCCTTCTGGGAGGGTGTGGATATTGAGAAAAAGCAGAAATGAGAATGCAAAATACTCTAGGCAAGTCAGGGTTCTTAGTTTTTTATTTAAAAAAAAGTCTTAAGGGCATGCAAGTGAAGGTAGCTTTTGTGGCCCATTGTGTCTCCGTTTTTCAGTGCAGTTACTTCAGTTAGTTTGAGAAGATGCTGTTGTTTCTTAGATCCCCTCTTGCCCATAATGTTAGATCCTCACTATGTAGTAATGAAAGTATTGCGACTCTTCAAAGATTCTTCAGGATAAATGGACCTTCCAAGAAACAATTAACTTTCTGGGTTTTGTAGGGGTAAGTGATAGGGAAGATTGCATAGCAGAGAAGAAAAACATTTAATTCTGTGCTAGACACCTCCATGTTAGTAAACTGACTCAAAGTATTCCTAAAAGGAAGAAAATGTATAATATAACATTAATGTCATTACTTGTGATTGTATCTTTAAGAGGTCCAAGAGTTGAGTTGAAAAAAGGCAAATTTTTAATTGTAACTGTTAAATGCTCTCATTCAGCTAACTGAGAAGAAAGAGATGAAAGCAGACACCTTGTGTTTCAGAATCTTGGAAGTTTCTCTTTGGGCTTTCAGTTTTTACAGTGCTTTCTCTTGAGAAGTATACGTGTAGACACTGAATTGAGGTTAATACTGTCATTTGTTCTATTCTTTCACTAACCTCAGTGCCAGAGCTTGAGGGAAGACGAGTAAAGGTCAGTTAAGGTGCCAGTGTCTGTGGTGAGGCTCGTTGTCCAGGGTCTGAAGATCTGGAACTGCAGTGTGCTCAGAATTTATAAGGGTTATAAAACTCTTGTTGGTTAACTACCATGGACACCTCTGCAATGTTTAATTGTCCATCTCTGCTGGAGAGTGGTTTATTTTTCACCTTCTCACATACCTTAACTCCACTTCCTGGACATCAAGCAACTACTGATGTTTATGATTTGAACTGAGATCTGAGAATAAGATCTCCCAGAAATAAATTCCACTCTCAGGGTCACTGGTGAATTAAACTTGATTATGATCTTGGTTTTATGTTTTTTGCTAATGCAGCCCAGAAAAAAATCTGTCCTAGCAAAAACTGTCTCCATCTTTTTGGTAGAATGAGTAAAATCTTATCTGCACCACAGGTATTGAATCCTCTGGAATCCCTTGAAATGCATATGAAGAGTCTTGTGTAGTTGGATAGACACACTGTCTGTAGGCTTTAATGCTTTGGGATGTGTTAAAGGCCATAAAGTTCTCTCAGATGTTTTAGGGTCTTCACTCAAATGCTATCACCGAGATATGTAGCCTTCTTAGGCAGCAGAAGAAATCAGGAGGGAAAAGTGACAATCCAACACTTCAGGAACAAGTGTAGCATCGTAAGGGATAGAGTGGGGATGCTGGGTTGTCTCTCTTGCAGTAGTTACCTTGTTTTTCCGTGATACCTCTTAAAAATCTACATTAGAGTGGTATAAAACCCAGTGCTGCCATTTCACCAGTTGATTGCACCTCTATTATCTTCCAGGTGTACTTGCACCTCAGTAGTCTTTTAAGGCTTGAAACCACTATGCCACAGCTAGAAAGCAGAACTGTCATCTGGTTTCATAAAGAAAGTCGATCAGTCTGCATAGTGACAGTCTGCAAAGGATTGAGTCTGCATTTTGAGGAAGCTGTGGTCATATTCAGCAATGGATATAAATCTCCAGTTTGAAAACATTGAAATGCTAGATGATACTCCAGTATCTCTAGCCTTTTTTTAAACCTTAGTTGGATATCACAGCATTCTCCCCTCCGTGTCCAAACTAATTTTTTTATTTGCAACATTTATTTGCTATTGCTATTTTGACATGTAACTAAAAACTTAGGTTTTATTTCCTTCTGAGACTTTTTGGTTTTGAGTGCTTCCACTCGGTTCATTTTCCACTTGTTTTTTCCTGTTGTGTCTGTTCTTGTCTGTTTGGTAAGGTGGGAATAGGTGTAAATCCCAGTTCAGCAGCATTTAACTTCAGCAAAGGTGTAGTGAGTGCTGTGGTGAGTGGCTCCCTTTGTTCAGGGGCCAGTGCCTTGCCTCTGAGTGCTGCAGTTTTGCCATAGCCAGGATACTTGCAGTCACCTGAACACTGGTGGGTCAATTTGAAGAGATTGTAGCTCAGTTCCAGGCAGGGATTACCTCAGGCAGTCGTGTACACATGGTGGCTGCTATGACCTTGTGTTGGTGGTAAGGCTGCATTAACTCTCAAATCATGGAAACAGTATTCTGAGAAGGATTAAGAAGTGGGTCCAGCTGGAACTGTAACTGTTCCACATACTCATTTAGAAGGTCTTGCTTAATGAGTTACACTTTTCATTTTGCTATTCCTCCAGTGTTTCCTAATGAGACCTTTCCATCTTCTTCTCTAATGTAGGTTCATGGCGATGCTGCTTTCTCTGGGCAAGGGATTGTCCCTGAAACATTGACCCTCTCTAATCTACCACATTTCAGAGTTGGTGGGAGCATCCATTTGCTTGTTAATAACCAGCTGGGTTATACCACTCCTCCAGAGCGAGGAAGGTCGTCTCTGTACTGCAGTGACATTGGTAGGTAGAGTTGAATCACAAGGAAAATTGCCGGTTGTGTCAGAAAGGATTTTTAACTCCAGTGTATGCTATGCTATGGACTTTTTATAGCAAGTGCCTGTCAACACTAGGGAGAGATTAATATAGATTAATATAACTCCAGTTTCATGGTAGAGTAGAAATTAAAATTATTATTGATTATTCCCTCCTACTAGCAACAGTTCAGATGCTAAAAATATGCCCTCCCCTATCTGCTTCATGGCAAAGACTAAATATCAAGGGAAAATCTTGTCACATTTTTACAGGATGTGATAAAATAATTGCAAGATTGCTGTGAAATCTTTATAACTCACTCAGTTTCTGTCATATTATTGACAGCTTTTAAAAAGGTATTGTGATGGAGTGCATAACAGATGTATTTTAAATATATCTTGCTAAATTTAATAAAAATCATCCCATTGTGTTCTCTGAGCAAGATTTGTAGGTCAGATACTCCTCCATATAAGCTGTTTCGTTTGTTGTCAGGTGAGCTTGTTGAGCTTTTAGTTGAACGATGAGGCTCAAGACCTTTCCAAGCTTAAACTAGAAGTCTTGTTTTGTATGATCTTTCTTAGTGATAAACAGATGTATTTTCAGTAAGATCAGAGACATAGTAATTAGTCCTCTTCTACATGTCTCCTATTATTAAAAATATACCTTTGTATGTTTTTAAGACTTAATATCAAGTGCTTGTGTTTGTCTTATATTTTCATCAAACCAAACAAGTAGATTTATTAAATCAGATAAGGTAGATAGTATATGTTATTACTACTTTTCCATGGGCTGGTTTTGTGTTATGGGGTGTTTCTCTTTGGGTTTTTTTTGCCCCCCTCCATCCTTAGTTTTCCTTTCTTCTAATCTGTCAGTGAGAAGGGGGATTTAAACATACCTGAACTGTAATATTTTGCTAGGAAGGGAAACTTGACACAAGTCAGGAATGGCTGAAGTATCGCAGTTTCCCAGATTTTGGAAAGATAAAGTACAGGAGGAGCACTCTGTTTGCTGGGAGGGTTTGCAGCCAAATTGTCATACAGGAGAGTAAGTTAAGATACTTGAATTTTACAGTCTTCTCTTTAATGACAAGACTTCTCTGCCTGAACGAGCAGTGGGCAGAATGACTGCTAATAAGGGAGAAAGTTGGTTTTGGCCTGTATGAATTCACAGTAGTGATAGCTTGGGATAAGAAGGAATAAAACTCAATTTTTATTTAAAAGAGAAGCAATCAAGTAGTTCTCTCCCATTTCCTGTACACCTCCAGATTAATATGATGCAGGAACTGTGTATAAAAAGTTCTCTGGGAATTTAGTGCTTGTAAAAAAGTTGTGCTCAAACTCACAAATACAACAGGTTGGGCTAATTGCACTTTCTCTCAGGGAAGACTCCTTTCTTTACCCCACCTCTCATCACAAAGAGCATCTCTTTTGGATTTGTTTTTATTACATATACTTCACATGGGTTGTCTGTAGTTTCAGCAGAGCAGGTGTGTGTCTGCTTTCGTTGGAAGGGGTTTGGTGTGATTACTGTTCTGTTCTGAATCCCTGGGCAGGTAAAATCGTCGGATGTGCAGTTATCCATGTGAATGGGGATGATCCCGAAGAAGTTGTCCGTGCCACACGCCTGGCTGTCGAGTACCAGCGCCAGTTCCGCAGGGATGTGATCGTGGACTTGCTGTGCTACAGGCAGTGGGGCCACAACGAGCTTGATGAGCCCTTCTTCACCAACCCCAGCATGTACAAAATCATCAGGTAAGGGTGGCACCACCTAATGGGGAACCCAGAATATATCTACACCAACTCAGTCTTGCTGCTGCAACAGAAGTCTCTGTGTGATAAAGATCCTTTGCCATATCAATAGGTCTTTATGTAAGTGCAGCTACACTGTCAGCAGCCCTTGACTAAGTGTCAGTCACTAATCACTAGTGTTGGCTCTTGAATGTGTGGCTTGATGCCTCTTGGAGAACAATCTTGCACCTAGCTCTTGGATTTCAAATTCGTGACCACTGCTAATCAGAAGGCAAAGTTGTCTTCTGTGTGCCAAGGGGAAGTGTGGATAATGTGGGAGAATGGGCAGGAAGCCAGCATGATGTTTGTCTTGTCTAGGCCTGGTCCTGCTGGTTCCAGTGGGGACTCACCTTTATAAGCATTTAAATGTCTTCAAATTGCATCCTTATCCCCAAAGAAAAAGACACAAAAATTTACTTGCCACTGAGTTCTGGTATTTTAGGTGAAGCATTTATGGAATGGTTGCCTTGATTCTCTCTAATGTGGAAATCCTAGTGTGAATTTCTCTGAAGAAAATATGTATGGTAAAAGAGGGGCTTTTGACTTGTTTTTGCCTGTAACTGCCAACTATAGGCACTTGCTACTTTATTTTTTAATAAAAGACTGCAAAACTCATGTCTAAGAGAGCTGTTATCTTTCTGAAAATACCAGGAAAGCAAACTTCATGCAAATGAGTATAATGCAACAGGACACCATTTATATTTGTTTTCCATGGTACCTGACTGTAGCAAGGTGGTGTTTCCGTGTTCTCCTGTGACACCGTTTTTAGGCTTAATATCTATGGGGTGTGATTCCCTCCCTGACAGATCCCGTAAGAGTATCCCGGACACATATGCAGAACACCTGACAGCTGCTGGGCTCATGACGGAGGCTGAAGTGTCTGAGATAAAGACAACGTACTATTCGAAACTGAGCGATCACCTTGCCAACATGACCTTGTACACCCCACCTCCTACCAACCTGCAGGCTCACTGGAAAGGCTTCGGCAAGCCTGCTGCCAAAATCACCACCTGGGACACAGGGATGCCCGTGCCACTTCTGCAGTTCATTGGAGTCAAGTCTGTCGAGGTGCCCGAGGAGCTCCAGATGCACAGCCACCTCCTGAAGACCTACGCACAGGTCAGTAGAGCATGATGATACTTCTGATCCCATTGCTCAAAGGTACGACCTGTGACAGGGAGAAATCTGAACACAGCAAGGTTGCCAGTTAAGAGAATAGCATGGTATTCTCTAGGAAAAATACCTCACTCTGGTTCAAGGCCATTCTTCCTCCAATTTTGAAGAAAGACATGTCTTCTCCCCCAGGTCTGACCATATCTTTTATTTTGTTATTCCAACAATATTTTGTTGCAATGAAGAAAAAAAAGAAAAAAGCTTATAGAAAATACAGTTTATTATTCTTGCAAATAATAGATACTATTATGATAACTTACTAACATTTATATACTTTATATTTTATTAGAATGACTACTTTGTGAGAGAATGAGTCAGGAGCCTGGCAATAGTGTTCACAGTTTCTAAAGCCAGTAGTGAGTGTTTTATGGCTTATATATATAAACATAAGACAACATGTGGCCAAGTTTGGCAGTCAGGTTTTGATAGTTCATAAGTTTGTGTTTGGTTTGGATTGGTTTGGGATTTGTGGAATTTCCCCTTGATGGATGATGAGTGTGCACAGGTGTCTGGTTGGCTGTGAGTTGAGTATTTCAAAAGACTGATGTTCTTGACTTCCCAGCCCAAGGCAAGAACTCCACAGTTCAGTGTGATCATTTGTCTGCAGTTCTGCAGGCCAGAATAAGGAAGAGTTCTGGAGACTGAAATACTTACACCTGGTGTGTTTCATCACTGCTAACCAGACAGACCAAAAGTCTGTCAAGACTACACTCTGCTGTGCTAAGATTTTTAATATTTTCAGACTAAGATTAATTTGTCAATCCCCAGTTTATTGACTGGTAGGTGAACACATGGATCATCCATGGTTCGTGGTCCTCAGGCAACCTTCACAATGTGCTGAAATAAGACTGTGTATTCGAATGCAACCTAAGCTGGCTGCAGGAACACAGCATTTCTTTCCACAGTGTTTTATTTTTTTCCTAGCTTCTAATATTAGGCTCTGCCACCAAAAGAGCTACAGATGGAAAAAGACAAAATAGTAACTTTTCCTTGTTCTTTACTTGTTTAGTCAAGAGTTCAAAAAATGGAGGAAGGAAAAAAGCTGGACTGGGCAACAGCTGAAACTTTAGCATTTGGTTCTCTGCTGAGCCAAGGTAAGAGGACAGCAGACAGTAACTAGAAGTCTAGGTAACTAGACAGCAGACAGTAACATATTTTTGCTTTAATGTCAATAAAGGATAATATTAGACTTCTTAGGTGTTTCTAAGTAAAAATATTTATATGATGTATAAATGTGACAATTTGCACAGTCTAAGAGAAGGTAAATATGAATCCTGTATGTCACTAATATTTGTAGATTGAGTCCTAAATGTCTTCAAAGAACTGTTCCTCCCTCCCACTACCCAAAAACATTTGTGCATAGAGCTAAGCACGTGAGCAGTGCAGCTGACATCAGTGGGGCTCCCAAGTACTTTAAGTGCTTTATGCTACTATTTCTTTTCCCTCCTCTCGAGCCTGAATTCATATCTCCACTTACATGTGATACAGAACGCACTTTTTTTGCAGTTTGCTTCAGTAAATTGAATAATTTCCCCCAAAATAATTTCAGAGCATCTGTGTGCTTGCGCGTTGGAGCTGCAACTGGTTAAGGATTTCATCTCAGATTCAATGTTGCTGATAAGGTGAAATCCAAGAAAAGATGTAACAAGAGATACAATATTTCCCGCATCTTTTCTTTTTACATGACTTGCTAATTTGGTGTTTTATTGCTTGGCAAGGGTTTAATATCAGACTAAGTGGACAAGATGTTGGCAGAGGAACCTTCAGCCAACGACACGCGATGTTGGTTTGCCAAGAGACAGACGATACCTACATTCCTCTGAATCACATGTCCCCAGACCAGAAAGGCTTCCTAGAGGTAGGTTCTGTGGTCTGCAAGACCACCTTCTTCAAGTTGTGCTGAAACAGTGCATTTTTTAAAGCTGCTGAGACATATGCAGGTAGCCTATATGTTCTAGCAAACCCCCAGATAAAGGGACATAAAAACTGCCAGGGCATCCCCATTCTTTGCAAATCACAGCTTTAACAAGGCTTTTTGCTTTTCCTTGAGAGATCAGGTATTATGCTTTTTCCCTCAGTGCCTTCATTCAAAAGCAAAAAATCTATGACTCTCAGTTGTCTTTAGAGTGTGTATCTTCAGTGTGCCCAGCACTGACTGCCTGGTTCCACGGGTTCTTAACCTCCTTCCTCACTTACCCCTCCCAACAATTTCCTTTTGTTAGGTGAGTAACAGTCCCTTGTCTGAAGAAGCTGTGCTTGGTTTTGAATATGGAATGAGTATTGAGAGCCCTAAGTTACTGCCAATTTGGGAAGCTCAATTTGGAGACTTTTTTAATGGAGCCCAGATAATATTTGACACTTTTATCTCTGGAGGTGAGTGTACAAGGAACTAATATATTTAAAAATCAATCACTTGTACTGCACACAGTTTTAGAAAATCCTTCCTCTTTAAAGTAAAAAGAAAACCTGTTGTGAAAAGAATTCTGTTTTCTCAAGGAGTCTTATGAGCTTGCCTGTGGTCCTGACTTCTGTGCAGCTTTTCTCTGAGGACAGTACATCTAAAATGAAAGACACCCCATCCTTGGCAGAATACATTCATTCCAAAAGGACAATTAATTATAGTAATGGCCTTTCTTCCCCCACATTTATTTTGCAGTGTATAGTTGATATATACTGCAGGAGGTTTGGCAGAGCTCAGGGGAACTAGCACTGCTGTGTTAGCCAAGACTGCTGCCGGGTTCACACCTGCAGAGATGAAGTTTTAAAATTTCACTGTGTCATGTGTTCCATGTGGAGACTTGAGTTTTCTGTGAGCCCAGAGTTACATGGTAATTTCAAAAACTTCAGATCACCTAACTTGTGTTGTTTCAGTGTAGTGAACCTCAGGGCAAAATGCCAGCAGCATGTTTCAGACTTCTATTTAATGATGTGGAAATTAGCAATTTTTTTGCCTGAGTAGTTTGTGCAAAGTAATGTGTTCTGTGGCTTTATATTCTGTGGAAGTCATTCTTTCCTTCCTTCTCATTGTACTTTTAGGTGAGGCCAAGTGGCTCCTGCAGAGTGGGATAGTAATTCTTCTTCCCCATGGCTATGACGGTGCAGGCCCTGAGCACTCATCCTGCCGGATGGAACGGTTCTTACAGGTACCCACCACACCTCTCAGGGCCACACATCCCCCAGCACAGCACTGGCAGTCACTGCTCTGGGAGTCGTGCTGCAAAAATACAAAATGGGGATTCCTGGTGCCCCTGTTGCAATGTGCTCGAAGGAGGCAGTTCAGATATAACCTTACCAGTTAAATGCTAAAGCCGTTTCTTCTCTGAAGTTGTTCCTCCCTTGCAGTCAGTGTCTGAATTGGGGTATTTGCTAATCTGTTCTTGTACAGGTCAGTGTGCCATGTGTGCCTGGATTGTTTTTTGTATGTTGCTCTTGCTGCTTGCTTTTGACAAGGTATTGCTGTGTTCCTCCTGTACAGATGTGTGACAGCTCGGAAGAGGGAGTCGATGGTGACCAGGTCAACATGTCAGTTGTGCATCCCACCACTCCTGCACAGTATTTCCATTTACTCCGGAGGCAAATGGTCCGAAACTTCAGGAAACCTCTCATTGTTGCTTCTCCCAAAGTGTTACTCAGGCTCCCAGTAAGCTGAAAAATACCTTTCCTCTTTCTTGTTTTTTTGTTTTTTATTCTCTTTATCCTCTTCTGTTTTCTCTTCCCTTCTTTATTTTTCTTCTGTGTTCTCTTTCTGGTTTGGGGTCAAATCGATGGAATTTTGCCTGTTTGGGGTCAAATAAGTTAAGGATTAAAGCTGGGTGGAGGTGAGCTAGAATTCTGGTAGGGCTCATTTTAGGTCTGACAGTGTTCTTGGGAAGCTTATCATTCCACCTTTCACTGGGAGTGGGAATGGGAATAGGAGGGAGAGGGAAGACTATTTTGTACTTACCAAAACCCTGTCTCACTATTCTTTCTGACTGGCCTGGGGGAGAGGCAGCAAGATTTGGTAACTTTCAACTCTTCCCCCATGTAGGCTGCTGTATCAAGTTTTGAAGAAATGGCCCCAGGGACAACATTCAAGCCTGTCATTGGTGACTCCTCAGTAGATCCTAAAAGGTAGCTTTACTTTCTTAGAGGAGAAGCTCAGGAGGGATGTCCTGTCTCTTTCTCTCAACAGCTCCAATTTGAGGTGATATGAAAGAGGTGACTTTGAGGGAAAAATGTTTTATGGTAGATGACAGCGGTTAGTTTTACTTGTTCCTCTCTTTTTCTTCTGGTAATTGTTGGTAGTTACCACATCTGTCTAGACTAATGTAAAGTGTTGAGGCTGTGAGCCTTTGGCCTCACAGGGAGGTTGTGACTGTAGTTCCCAACCTGGTGGGTCCTGTTCTGCACCATGTCCATTAGCTGACAGTCACTGGGAGCAGCTGTTAAATGAAGCATAGAATCATGGGTTTGTTTAGGTTGGAGAAGATCCTTGAGATCATCAAGTCCCACCTTCAACCCAGCACCCTCTATCAAAAAGCTAGAAGAACCTTAGCATCTTGGGTTTTTTAAGAGGGATGTTGAGGCACAAAGGATGTAGTTTATCTCCTTGCTTTGTCCCGTAAGATTAGGCAACCAAGACCTCTGTGATTGCAGGAGGGTGTAGTGTCTCTCCAGCAGGCAGTCCTGCTTTGGCATGACACAGAATTGTCCTCTGGAGGGACTTCTTTCCCTCTCTGGTTCATTTTCTAGAGAGTGCACAGGCCACTAGCTTTGACTGGGTGTTTAATCCTTAGATAATCAAAGCTAAGAGAGATCAATCCCATTGTAAGGTAACCTTCCCAGAATTACTGAAGAAGCAGGACCTCTGAGCTCTGGCATACTGTGCCAAAAGGTTAGTTTGCCAACTGTTGGAGGAAAGTGGGAGGGAAGGGAAGGCAAGGAAGAGAAAATATGGTCTAGGGAAGGAATTTAGCTTTATAAAGTTATCTTTGAAGTTTGAGTGGTTGTTTTTGTTGAAAGCCTGAAGCTGTTCTGCATCAAGTTTCTGTAAAACACTAAACTTGGAAACATTTTTATTTTACTGTAGTGTCACCCAAGTGGTGCTGTGTTCTGGAAAGCATTACTATGCTCTGGTGAAGCAAAGAGAGACACTGGGAGAGAAGCAGCACAGCACAGCTATTCTGAGACTTGAAGAGCTCTGTCCTTTTCCCCTGGAAGCTCTGCAGCAAGAGCTGAGTAAATACAGCCATGCAAAAGGTCAGCCAGACTTCTACCTTTGTGTTTCTAGTTTCTTTGAACTAAATGTGTTGCCTGCCTTTTAAGCTGAAGAGCTGTAGCGGCTTTTTCCTCTTTGTTCTCCCCCTCATACATCCAAGTGCTTCTGGAGTGGGATGTTTCAGAAATGTTTATCACTTGTGCTAAAAGAACTTGTCTCTCTGCTATTGTTAGTTTCCAAAAAGCAGTACTGAAAATTAGAGGGAAGCATTTGAGATATTTTTTTTGCACTGGTGCTTGCAGTCCAGACCTTTGAATAGCTTTTGAAAACAGCAGTAGAAAAGCAGAATATACACACAGTCTAATGGTAGACATACTTCGGGTTTGAATTCAGCAAGCTGTTACCTGCAAGGGAATTCAATCTGGCAAGCCTTCATTTCAAAGGTAGTGGCAAGACAAAAAATACAGAGGTGCTACAAAAAGAAAAGATGGCTTTTCTTGCACTGCTGAAAAGATAAATACGTATATTTGTTACGTACCCTTATCCTTCCTTTAGTCTTCATCTGGAGTCAGGAAGAACCACAAAACATGGGTCCATGGTCCTTTGTGTCACCACGGTTTGAAAAGCAGCTGGGACTTAAGGTAAGATGTCCCCAAGGTGTTTTATCTTTAAATGAAGTTTGAAGTTGTCCTTGAATGCACAATTCTATGGTGCTTACAAGAAAAACCTAATCCCGATGCCTAAACCAAATGCATGTTCTAATTTAAGCTGCTTCTGCTCTTTATAGCACCACTGGTGATGAGCAGGACTGAAGCTTTATTTTACCCAGTGTTTAGTCAAAGTAGACAGGATAATGAAAGATCCCAGTTAGGAAACCACACACGTGAAGTGAGTAGGAGAAGAATCCAAAGGTACCATTTGCTCTGGCAGATCGTGCACTATAATGTCTTTGGGATGGGGGATAAATGCCATGGTCTTTGGGAGATGGGACATAACTTCCTGCATTACGTCCAGCTGGAACTGCCCGGTATGTGACAGCAGATAGCACCATGGCATCAGGGCCTCAAGATGTGATTCTGTGCCTGTGCTTTGTTAACCATTTCCTCCCAACTCAAATTTCAGCTCCGTCTTGTGAGCAGACCTCCTCTACCAGCCCCAGCAGTTGGCATTGGAACCCTCCACACCCAGCAGCAGGAAGATGTTCTGACCAACACATTTATCTAAGTTTTCAGCAGATGGACATCTCCTGATATCAGTTGTGTTTAGTGCCTCCTCCTGGGAAGAACAAAAGCCAGATCCTTAAGACTCTTAGTTCTCCAAAATGGGAAGGAAAAAAAAAGAAGAGGTGGAACAAGTTCAGTAATGATGATGCAATTTTTTCATATAGGGGAATACCTAATGATGAGAAGTGCCTGTTACTCCTGATACTTGTTCTCTTACAGTATTTTCTACAAAATGTCTTTATAAAGTTAAAAATGCAGTTCGGGGGACAGATTGATGAGGTGACTGTAGAGTGCCTTATATCATGCTGCTTATTTGCACTTGACAGTTCCCTGGGATGGTGCACATCTGGAAACAGGTTCTGCTTCTTCTGTTTCCACAGAAGTGTTAGTGCTGCTTGATCAAATAAATGCTTCCCTGCCTGGGAATGAGCCCTTTCTATAGCAGAATGTTGTGGATCTTCTCTTTTTTTTTTTCCTTGTGGGCCAGGAATGAAATCTGTTGCAGCTGTTGGTGCTCTGCTTAATTCATGAGTTGTTAAAGCAGGATTTCCATTGGGGGAACCTTGCAGGATGGCTCCTGAAGGTTTCAGGCACCACTGTTTTTCTCACCCAGAAGGTGAGAAACCCCAAGGGATGGTTTCAGCACTGTTGTCATCTGGGGAAAGGGAAGGAATCAGGCTATTGGGAAATAAGGATAAAGGACCAAAACATTGAGGTTAAGTGGGAGAATAATGAAGCCAAATGGAAGATGGTCTACGAAGCTAGACCCCAATGTTGACTGCCCCACATTCCCACTACCACAGGATTTTTCCCAGAATTTTTTCTTTTCTGGTTTCAGGGTGAAGTTGGCACCTCCTTGCTCCTCTCAGAGTTACCTGGGGGAGCAACACTTAAGTAATCCAAACTCACTGTGAGCCAAAGACCTTTCTGAAAAGCATCGAGTGGGGTTTAACCAAATCCAGCACTTCCAGATGGAAAGTCATGGTGGGTGAGAAAGGGCAGATCACAAGGCAAGGTGTGCATTCACCTGGGGAGACAGCACCCACAGTTTTCTCTGAAACCTGCTTTGGTGTTTCATCCTAGTTAATTCACACATTCCTTCATTAACTCCATATGACCCAGAAGTAACCTCTGTGATCTCTGTTCTGTGGTGTTTCACATCACTGCTTTAGCACATCCATCACAGCAATGTGAAATCGTGTTTCTCCCACTTTGCTCTAGCAAACTTCACAACTTCCTGCACATCCTGAACAGCTTTTTCTAATCAAGATACATTCTGGTTTAAATTTCTGCTGATAACTAGAAAAAGGGAGGCTGAAGAACATCATTGCTTTGGCTGCAGCTGTAGCCAAGGAAGTTGTAGAGCACAATCACCAGCCTTGACTCCATGCTGATGATTACATAAAACCACAGTTTTTACACTATGACTGTGCACACAGGTGAGTTTCACGTGGCCCAAACCTGATCTTGTTACCATTGCCCCGTAGGCTGTGCAGGTCTGGTTATCCACCAAGTAAAGGATGCTCAAGTGTTCCGACCCTGTTTTATCCTCCTGGTGGGAGACAAAGCTATTTCTGTAGTGCTGCTTGGCTCAGTGCCCCCAGCCTGGCCCTCGTGTGCCATGGAGCTCGCCAGGGATACTGGGTTGGGAAGGGAGAGCTTCAGCACAGCTCTCCTCAGCCAGCTGATGCAGACTGCCTGCAGAACACGGCTCTTGCGTGATGGCTAACAGCTCCCAGGAGCAAGAAAAGCGCTCGCTGACTTAGGGGCTAACACTGTTTCTCCCACCAATTTTGGATGCACACAAGGCTGTTTCCCATCTGTGTGCCAGGCTCTTCCCTGCATGCAACCTTGGGCATCCCTGCACAGTGCTGGATTGCTTTTGCATTGGGGAAGAGAGAAGCAGAAATTAGAATCATAGAATATCCTGAGTTGGAAGGAACCCACAAGGATCATTGAGTCTAACTCCTGGCCCTGCACAGGACACAGTGATGTTAGTTTAGATTTAAAAAATATAGCCTGAACTTCAAAGATGAAAAGTTCTGAGCGCAGTATTATTTTGAATAAGCAAAGAAAACAATACTGCATTTTGGTTTTTTTGCTTCTGTCACTGAGAACTCACTCATAGGTGACACAGAAACGTTTGTTAAGCACACTTGTAGTGGTGCTTGTGTCACTATGGACTGAGGAAACCTCCTGGACCTTTTATTAATCACCAAAGCAGAGGCCAGTGGCTTAGAGACAGGAGGACTTGCTAACAAAACCCGTAATTTAATGAACTTCTTCTAAGAGAAGTATGGCTAAAAATTTGAACAAAAGATGATTACAAGAAACTTCCTGAAGCTTGGCTATTAACCCAGCTATTACTTTTAGATTATAACCTACAAGTAAACTGCCAGGTCCATTAATTATAGGCATTTGTCAGACTGTTCAAGAACTCTAGGTAAAAGTAATTGCTATGGAGTTACTCATTAGTATTTGTAAAATTATGACTATACAAAACTGGATTTCTAAGTGAGTTCAGATAAAGAAAGCTATTGAACAAAATTGTTTAGGTATTGTAGCAAAGTCTTGGTTAAGAGGATTTCTTAGGGAATGCAGAGTGCAATGCAATATATAGATTCAAAGTTGTGTAGGAACCCTAACCCTTCCCACATCTTGTGTTCTCTCTTGGTAACTTACTCTAATACAGGAAGAATTCAAGCCTGTGCACAGGGTGAGTTATTCAGAAAGAATAAATACTATTTGAAATTGTCATCTCTAAATCTTGCAGTAAGTTCTGATAAACCTAATTTTATAGACCACTGGCTGTTGTGACAGAACTCTGAAGAAGGTGTGATACCTGTTTTGGTGACTGGGGGATGATATTGGGATGGGTTGTCAGGTTCATGTCACAGAACCAGAGAATCACAAAATCAATTACGTGGGAAAAGACCTTCAAGACCATTGAGTCCAACCTCTGACTGACCACCACCTTGTCAACCAGACCATGGCACTGAGTCCAGGCTTTCCTTAAACACCTCCACGGATAGTGACTCCACCACCTCACTGGGCAGCCCATTCCAATGTTTAATCACCCTTTCTAAGAAATTGCTCCCAATATCCAACCTAAACCTCCCCTGGGGCAGCTTGAGGCCATGTCCTCTTGTCTTGTTGCTGGTTGCCCGGAAGCAGAACCTGACTCCCACCTGGCTACAACCTCCTATCAGGGAGTTGTAGATGAGTGATAAGGTCACCCCGGAGCCTCATTTTCTCCTGGCTCAGCTCCTCGCAGCTCTTTTAGCTGCTCCTTATGGGACTTGTGCTCCAGACCCTTCTCCAGCTCCTTTGTCCTTCTCTGGACACACTCCCGAACCTGTCGAATCACCTATGAAATTATCACAACAACCTGTGAATATGGGTAGATTGGGGGTTGATAAACCACTTCGTTACCAAGCCCCTCAGCCTGTGCTTTTCACGTCGATACTGCTGTACCAACACAGTCACAGAAACCGTCTCAAAGCCTCTTGAGGCCTGAGCGCACAGCACTGACCGAGGGGCAGGCACCCCTCGCTCCCGGGCAGGGCTGAGGAGTGGCGGTGAGGGGCTGTTCCCGCCCCATCCTGAGGGGCTGTTCCCGCCCCTCGCGGCGCGCGGAGCACTCCGGGAGCGCGGTCCTTCGCCGCGGCGGCTGCCCGCCCTCACCCGATCCCGCCGCGGCGGTCACCGCTCCCCGCCCATCCCGCCGATCCAGCTCCCCTCGCCTGGGGAAGGGCGCGGGGGGCGCTCCGTGAGGGCGGTACCGCCGTGTCCCCCCGGGCGGGGAGGGACGGCCCGTCCGCAGCGCCCGTCACGTGACGGCGGCGACAGCGGCGGTGACAGCGCTGGGACCGCGGCCGGGCCGCCACCGCCATGGGCAGTGAGTGCGGACAGAGCCGGGAGGGAGCGGGCCGGGACCCGGGGTGGGGGACAGCGGCCCCGGGCAGCGCGGGGAGGACGCGGCCGGTGGCCCGTGGCCGGTGAGGCGGCGCCGAGCCCCGGGAGCCGCCGCAGGCAGGGCCGGGGACAGCGGGGCTCCCGCGCCCAGCACGGGTTCGGTGCTGCCGGGCACAGCGTGAGGCCGGGCACTGCTTTTTGGTGGGGTGTCTCATTCCGCTCTAGCCCTACTAGAGATATATATATATATACTATATACACTATATATATGTAGGTGTATATATACACTATATACTACATACACATATATATATGTGTATAAGTGTCTAAAGGAGGGTGTCAGGAGGATGGATGGATCCAGGCTCTTCTCCGTGGTGGCACCCAATAGGACAAGAGGCAACCTGAAGCACAGGAAGTTCCACCTGAACATAAGGAAGACCTTCTTTCCTGTGCAGTGACCGAGCACTGGAACAGATTGTCCAGAGAGGGTGTGGAGTCTCCCTCACTGGAGATATTCCAGAACCGTCTGGATACAGTCCTGTGCCATGTGCTCTGGGATGGCCCTGCTTGAGCAGGGGGGTTGGACCAGATGAGCCACCCAGGTGCCTTCCAACCTGACCCATTCCGTGATGCTGTGATACCGTGTTCACGTTGGAGCTGTGCCACCCTCTGTGGAGCAAGGGGCACCTTCTGACGAGCTGTCTGAGGGCTTGGGATAAATAGAGGAGATCTATGTCACATCAGAATGTAAATGTAAACGTGACATTACAAACAAAATATTACTTACAGTGTAATAAATACATCCTACAATGTAATAAATGCATTCTCTTTGAAGAGGAATCAATGGTTGTTTTCTATGTCTGTCCCAGTGTGTTGAGGCTGGGCATAATGTTCAAGTTTTGGAGGGCAAATCCCACACCAAGCATATACGCTTTGATTTTTTTCTTTTTTCAATTGATTTAATATTTTTTCCAGAAAAAGAGCTCAAACTCTTGGGCTTTTCTGTGTTTTTAGAGGAGAAATTGTGAAATGTATCAAAAGCTAAAATAAAATCCCCTCGAGTTCTGATCAGAATAAGTGTTCCACTGATTTAAATTACAATTTCTAAACATATTTTAGCCATTTAATTATTTTTTTCAGCTAAATACTTCTGTAAACACAAGATTCTAACCTCTACATGGATACTTTTTGATGTCAGTATCCTCTGCTTCTGTGTTTAACTAGCACAGACTTATACTAGGTCATTTATTTTTAGATGGAATACAATTCAGTTCACTTCTGGTGATACACACAGTGCCACTTCTCTAAAATTATTCCAGCTGTGGAAAAAAGAATGGGCCAAATCTGGTTAGAACAAGAATTCTATTTCATATTTTTGCCCTGGTTTCAGCTGTTTTTAAGAAGAGGATATTAGTTTTCAGACATTTTTGAAAGCAAAATAAAGTTCTATGAAGTTTTATAAATTCATAAATGTTCATTAATATATTTTTCTGTCTTCTTTTTCTTGTGTGTGTGTTTGTTTTTCTGGAACAGTAAAATTTTTAGAAGTTATTAAGCCATTCTGTGCAGTGTTACCTGAAATCCAGAAACCGGAAAGAAAAGTGAGTGCCACATTATGTTCTTACTTCTGTTAGTTCACAGATGAGAGAATATTGTGATATTCTAATCCAGGCTCCAACACAGATATGGACAGTGGGCCCTAAAGTAGAACAGACTCTGGGGGAACCCATGTTGAGGTAAAACATGACAGTGATCATGAATTCTGAGCAGCCTTCTAATAAGTCATTCCCCTTGGTAATTATGCCGATTTTTTAAAAAATCTTGTTTCTAGACTAAGTTTCTTTAGTTTAAGCTCCATGTGACCTATTTTAATATACTAGAACAGAGTTTTCAAGCTTTGTTTTCCTGTGGATACCACTGTTGGCTTTGAGCTGGCTTATATATTGCTTTGAAAAGGATTGTACTGTAGATCAGGAAACAAAAATGTAATTCTTCCCTTCCAATAAACTATTTTGTACACCCATAGCCGTGATTAACCTCGCTGAAGTGGGAAAGGGGTCTGTGGTACAGTTCAGGTGATTGCTCCCTGCTCACCTACAGGAGGTGACATTTCTCTTTGATCTGAAATCAGTGAACTGAATTCATTTACAGCTGGTCTCTCTAGCCCTAGAAACTCCTCCCTTTTCTCAGCACATTTTCTCTATGAAAAATAGTTAATTTCTACCTATCAGAAAGAGACCTACCTTGTCCAGAAAACCCCCAACCAAACACCATTTTTTACTTTCAAAACTCAAGCAAGCACATATCGCTCAGGTGACAACAATCTAAGCAGAGTAACAAATTGACCTAATGTGCATTGTCATGACTTCCGTGAAAATTCCTTAAGAACTAAATGTTGTTTTTTATATTCTTAAAAGGAAATGCTTAACTGGGAACATGACATCAACTGAGGGAATCCTCTTTTGTTAATGAGATACTCCCAAAGGTTAGGACTGGATGCAGAGATGTTTGTGCCAGTGCCCATAGCTGAACCTGCTGGATTGAATGGAGAAAATACAGTAAAACCGATGATTTTGTCTCTCTGGAATTGATTTTCAAGAAAGTTTGGGATTTACCCTCTCTCTGTGTGCTCCATCTGTCTTACCTGGTTGCTTTCCAGCATCTTTCAGCCTTGGGACAGGTTTCTAAACAAATTATTTGTGTCAGATAAAGGCATTTTCAGAGCAGGAATCTCCAGAGCCAGACCCCACGCTAAGGCTTGAATGCACCAGGTCTGTGTGACAGGTGCCCATCTTGGTTTCTGCAGTGGTGAACCTTGGTGCAATCTTGTGGTGCTGATTTTTGGCACATCTCTGATTAGCTGGTTACAGCCATCCCATTTTTGTCTAGTGAGATGAGTGAGAAGAGAAAGCTGAAACAAACCTACAGATACTGATGTTTCTGTAAAGCTCACTGGCAGGTGTTATTTGCCAGAGAGGATGAGGGGCTTGATCTGTCCTTGTTGTCCATCAGCAGATGAAGAATGCCCAGAGAGGTGCCAAGATTCCTGTCCTCTCTATTTGGGTCACTTTGTCTTTACTCCTATCTAGGTCGCTGTCTAGACAATGGCTGCCAGTTGTCAGCTTTGTACAAATTTAAAGTGAAAATATAATTGGGAACATCCTTCCTAGGCTGAAGAGCCCTTTGACCATTTAAAGTCATGTTGCTTGCTTCTGTATAGTTTATCGAATGATTTAGGTCATTTCATGTAGCTGTAATTCTCTGTAATGTATTGTTTTCTTGCAAGCTGTCACTGGCCAATATGATGAGTAATGGTTTTAGTGGATTGGTTTAAGGCCAGGACAAGAAATTTAGATAACCAAATAGAAAAAGAGATCTATTTTCATGAAATGTGTATTGATTAAGTGAAGATGATGTTTTGATTCAGCTGGGCTCTCACAGAATCACTTTGCCATTATGGTTGATGAGGGAAGTGTTTTTTTCTGTCTCTAGGGAGTGTTGCTCCTGTGTTTTGGCCAACTTGATTAACAAAAGTGATTGCTACTTTTGTAGTTAGTAGTTTGGGCTCGTATTTCCCTCATACACAGATTTTCTAAGCAGAACACACTGTTCAGAGCACCAAGATTATAATGCTTAAGTCCCTTCATTTTCAGATGATTTAAGAAAAATGTCAAAGGAAGAAAATGTCCAATTGAATCAGATCAGATGGTGAAATTTACTGTTCCAGTGCTTGTTAGCATTTGTGGCTGGAATATTTTGGTACCAGTCTGTATTTTGCTGTTCTTGGCATATGGATTTGGATGACTCCGTTTTCTTTTTTGTCTTCTTGACTCATAGAGACTGTTTTCCTTGTGAACAACTGTGATTTGAGTGATGCAGAATTCCTCTAATGCTCATATTCACTGCAGTTGCAGGGAGAACCAGAGCAGTTGTAGCCCTTTGCCAATGCCTCCGAGGCCAAGGTTAATTGTGAGGCTGTAGAGATAATTTGGTTAAACATTTTTGGTTTTAGAAGTCTGTGCTTAACATCTGAATTGTGGAATTCAGACAGCACTTGGTAAAGTGGGTCAACACTGCATAGTGTAACACAAGGTATTGTTTGGATTTATTTGCTGCTGTCACTATTTTTCTTTTTATAACACTGTGCTGTAAGTATTTTTAGCATCTATCCTCTTTTAAGAGTGAGGCAGTATCAGGAAATAAATTAAATTGGATTATTTTGCTTCTAAGTGCATGGTTTCACTTATAAAGATGTAGACCACATTCTGGCTTGAGGAGCTGTGCTACTGCAGCATTGGTTTGTAGTTGTGGGTGTTCAGTACTTATTAAAGCAGGCACTAATCCTTTTTCTTGTTACTTCTCTACAGGCAGATTCAGTGGTTGGAGGCAGAAAGCTCCAGCCATTTCTGCTGTCTCTGTCTTACACGTTAGTTCATGCCATGTTTTAGTAGCTGTGCTACACTTGCCTACAGCGAACACACTTCCCCTCAGGTTTATGGTCCGTGGAGGAGAGGTGGGAACTTGAACATAACGCTGCATCTCAGCTCTCTCTTGTCTCTTCACGTACATTTCCTTCTGTCTCATGCTTTGAGTAATCCTTTGACTCAAACTTAAATCTTGTGATTCTCCTCTTCTTGCACCTGGCACTAATTACAGGTGCCTGATATGTTGGGACCCTGAGATTCTCTTCAATGAATTAGTGACAAGTGATCATTGATCTGGCATTCTTTTTAAAGTAATATATAACCTACATCAATAAAAATACTTTGGAGGTAAACAAAGAACCTTTAAAAATCATTTTGTTGTCTGTGTCCATGAACAGAATGATGAATTTAAGCTTCCTCTAACACCCTTTGAAGAACTTAATTCTAAATGTTGTGAATTGCTGTCCAGAACTCATTGTTCTTCTGGTTTTTATCACTTGTTCTCACAACAGTTCAATCCCTCTAAAAATTTTACAGTGCTTTAGTTTAATAACTTCCAGCCTTACAAAACAGCCTCCAGTCTGTTGAAGCCTAGAGCACTAAGCACTGAAGATAAGTTTTTTGCCTTAATTTTTCATATTTGCTCTGGTAAGTCCATGATTTTAGCTATGCTGTTGCTTTACCCACTGCATTAGAATCCTGTAGATAAAGTACATTCTGCTGACTGAATGTCTGCCAATCCCACATAAGTTACCTTTGTCTCTCTCTCTAAAATCTGAAATCACATGAAAAATAAATTCCAATGAGAAGTCATGCCTTCTGGTTCAATATCTTTGCATTGAATTCTGAACGATACAGCATTTAGTACTGAAGTGAGAGTGCAGTGGAAGTTCTCCATACAATGAACACATTCCTCTCTCCTCTGTGTCCTGCAGATCCAGTTCAGAGAGAAGGTACTATGGACAGCGATCACGCTCTTCATTTTCTTAGTGTGCTGCCAGGTGGGTATTGATGTTGTTTGTGTGCTGCACATGCAATGTACGCTAAAAGTGTGAGGAGTTCTTGTTTCATGTTCACCATGCCAGTTTCAGGTTTTATTTTTATGTTCTTAAAGGTCAGTTCAAAAATCCTGGTTCTCTGAAATAGCCTTTATTGTTGACGACATATGTTTTCAGAAACTAATGCTTTCTATTTAGTCAAAAACAACGTTTTTTTCTTGTTCCAAGGTTCCTATCAAATGATGACAGTGGCTGTAGGGTAAACAGCTGAGCTAATTAATTATTGAGCAGTATAAACAAACTGACCAAGTCAATGCATTGTTTACTCTCTGTTCATAGCTACATTTAAATTTTAGCACTGACAGGTGTGTAAACAAAATCGAAGTGACTGCTTTTACCAAATTCCTCTTGAACAAGCTGATGGATTGTAAAGATTGCAGGAAAATGTTTTTGTGAAGGGTTTAAGTTGACATTTAGAACTTGTTTTTTGTGAACATACTGGTAAAGTTTTTAGCTAAAACCCCTCCAAATTGCAGGTCTTTGTAAACATTTGTGTGCTCTTTATTACTCATAGTTGTAGGCGTTCCTAGAACCTGTGCTTGGGTTGTAAACAGTGGAGGGTTTTTTTGTTTTTCTCTAAAGAAAGTTTGATATTAAAGAAAATGAGAATCCATGTATTACTTGATATATATTTTTTAGAACTTGTGGACCTCTTGGAAGATTTCAAATGAACTGTAGATTTCAGAATCAGGAAAGATTAGGAAGAGTTTTAAAGAGCTCAAAATCCCTCAATATTGACATACAGAATATTGGAAATTTTGTATGAACTTGTCTAATATTGACAGTTCCATATGGGATATTTCAAAACATACTTTCAGCTCTAGAATTTCAATATTTAAATTTCTTCTTTCTAGGGGTTTCTGCTTTTTCCTGCAGAAGGGTCTTAGTTTAGTCCTCTGAGTCATACCCCAGTTGGAGGATTAGAATACATGGCGTCAGTACCTCTGGTTAAATTTAAAAAAAAAAGGAAAAAAATAATGTAGCAGTTGAATCATTACACATTAGGATTTTTCTATTAATGCATGCTAATTGAGTGTATCTGTTTAATACTGCTGTGCACTTGGACAGATCCCTTTGTTTGGAATCATGTCATCAGATTCTGCGGATCCCTTCTATTGGATGCGAGTCATTCTTGCATCAAACAGAGGTTAGTACTTACTCCTTTCTCTGTTTTCTATCAGGATAAATACCAGGAGAAAAACAGTTGGTTGTTAAATTTCATACAACCCAGATGTCATGTTGAAACCCTTTGTAAAGTTCTCAACACAGATGTAATTAAAATTGGTACTTGAAGAGTACTTTGTCTTAGGAACGGGATTTCTTTGTCATGCAGATGAGATAAATCTTGATTCTTAAGTTTTGGGATGATTCTATTTAGGATTGTAGAGCAGTCTCTTTTTGAGTAATACATGAGGCAGGGAATCTTCTGGCTTTCCAGCTGGGAACAGCACTAATGTGCAGTAGGAGGTTGTTGACTAGGAAATAACTCACGTGTGCCTCCTAGTACTTTGGCAACGCTGTAGGTGCGTAATTTTATAGGTGGGAGAGCTAAAGGCAGAGATGATTAGGCATAAAGTTTAGCAAAAACAAACTAACTTACTTCAGAATAGTAAAGTGAAATCCAACCACATGTATAAGAAGATTCAAACTATTGCTAGAAGAGTGAAACTTAAGATGGGTGACCTGTCATGCATGACTCTAAATGAGGACACTGATCTCATCTGTAGCTGGAAAAATTGGCTGGAAGTAAGAAAATCACTGGAACCCTGTAATGTGAAGGTACTCCTTATTTAGGAATGGCAAATTTTGCCACACCAGTGAGGATAATAAGGTAAATAAGTTACCTACTTCAAACTCTACTGCAGAATTTGCAGGATTTGGTGTCTCCCTAGCAGCGTGTCCACTAGGGTAGCTGTCCACTCCCCAGACAGAATGATAACAGTGGCCAAGACTCTAGAGAGGCTGTGAAAGCAATAAAAAGCAGGAGTGGGAAAGTGAATTTTCACTTAAGTCAACTGACTAGAAGTCATTGGAGGATGTGAGGTGAAGGCTAAAGTTTTTGACATCCTAATTTTCTAGCTGTTGGAGGAATAGAGATTTCCATGAGAGATGATGTAATATTTAACATGAAAACTCTAGGATACAAGCGTGAAAAAACCAAATTGTAGTAATGACTTCTACATTTTAGATTCTGATAGAAGGGAAAACACAAAAAAAAAAAAAAAGGAAAAAAGGGCAATAATGCTTAAAGTTTTTAAAAATTAGAGGTGAATTGAGGACTGTGGTAGTTAGGCAGCAATGAAAAAAAGACTTCAGACGGATAGGGGAGGTGCTCAAAAGCCCTCTGTGAAATTCAGATTACTTATTAAAGGCTCTTCAGGAAATTAAGCTGTTGCGGGATAAGAGGAAAGACCTAATGGCTTAAGAACTGGTTGAAAAGATTAGAAGAAATGTCAGAACAAATCTGTAAGGTGCCACAAACTGAATGTTCCTTCTTCTTTTGATCTTCCATATGACCTTACAGACCATGCTTCCCCTGTCCCTGGTTTTCTTTGAGACCTTACAAGTCTGCAGTGGCTAAACAGTTGCTTATGAATATTTTTCTGATTAATTTCATGATGGAACACTACTGTGCTGCACATGAGAGCAGACTTAACACTTAAATATACAGAATTGAAAAGAATTGTGAGCTGATTCCCTTGGATCTCTCTGGTGGATATTGTGACTTAATGTGAGAAAAAAAGATGCATTATTTACATCCTTTGAGTGACTAAGGAAAAGATGATGACCAAGTAATTTGATCTGGCTTTATTAGATATTCAACTTGTAAAATGTGTTCTTACTCAAACTTACTTTCCTTAAAGTTCTGGCTTAGGAAATGTAGGAAGTTTGATCATGTGATCATTCTAGTTCTTAATCCACATTTTTTAACATTTTAGTTTTGTAAGCTTTCAGCATCTTCAGATAGGAGAAAATGTCTTTGTATTAGCTGAGGGACAACTTAAATTTCAAAAAGTAATCTCTTTGGAATCCTGTAGCTCCAGAAAGATGATGTGGAAGAATGACTATTGAGAAGTGAGAGTATATGGTACAGGCAAGAGAGGAGCTGTTTTCCTGGGTTTAACTGCTTTGTGTCCATTCAGCCCTGCTCCCAGACCACACTCTAACGTAACTCAAGCAGGTGTCAGTACTGGAACAAGGCCTTGCTGAGAATATTTCTAAATCAGAGTGGTAGTACCGATGTTGCAGGTACTTCAGTCTGAGAATGCAAACAAAGTGAGTGAAGCCCCAGTTTTATTCCACCAGATGAAGTGATTGAGAGGGAAAACCAGGCAGATTTTCTGGTATATTACAGAATATACACCTGTGTGCTGCAGCAGGAGTGTTTTATGAAGTTGTATCTCCCTCTTTGAATTGTATACATTTGGGAGTTGATACCTCAGTGACATTGTGCCAGTGAGTTGGCAGAGTAAGAGCAGCTTAATGACAGCCTTTGTTTTGTTAGGAACTAGTTTAATCCTAAACTCTTAACTAGAGTCAGTGATTCCAAGGGCTGTGTTCTCAGACACTCTGGATCTGCAGCATATTTTTGTGGTCTGAAAAATTAAGCCTTTGGAAAATGTGACAGTTGAAGCACTGGCAGAATAAACAACCAGGTACAAGATGCTGTCCAGTGAAAGGTTCCTTGAGGATATGTCAAAAACTTGAGCTTCAGTGTGCATTGACCTTTAGTGTTAGCGTGGTCCCACAAAAATATTTGTAATTGAAAGCTACGTAGGTTTTTCATGCTGCCTTCAAACTTCCAGATTTTAACACAGCAGCCTTTTGTGAGGGCATAACTGCCATGGTTTGTCATACCTGCACAGGAATATACATATTGGAAGCATTATGGAAAATATTCTTTATAGGTCAGAAACCTTTCAAGAGACCTAATTCTTTAGGAGAGGTGCTTGAATGGCAATTGTATTAATTTTCCTTCCTGTTTAGGTACTTTGATGGAATTGGGTATCTCACCCATTGTGACATCAGGTTTGATCATGCAGCTGCTTGCAGGAGCAAAGATCATTGAAGTTGGTGATACTCCAAAAGACAGAGCCTTGTTCAATGGAGCTCAGAAATGTAAGCACTGTTCCAATTAAAATCACTACATGTATTTTTATTCTTGGGAAAGCAGCCTGTGTAAGTGATACCAGATAAGAGATTTCTTTGGTAGGTGATTTCAGCAGATTTTTTTAAAGGATTTGCTTTCTCTCTTGTTTTAGTATTTGGGATGATTATTACCATTGGGCAAGCCATTGTGTATGTTATGACTGGAATGTATGGAGATCCTGCTGAAATGGGTGCTGGAATTTGTCTTCTTATTATAATTCAGGTTTGTAATGAGCTATTTTGTGTGTAACTGAGACTGGTTAGATACAGTATAGCTGGAAGGAAAAGTCTTTCTATGTCTGGGAGACTTCAGTTTATTTATTTTTAATGCTATAAAGCATCACCATTTGTATCTGTCTAGATATGAGAAATTCTAAATATTCCATAAAAGAGGAGAATGCTGGGATAGTTAAAAGTATTTCAGGTAGGAGTGGCTGATTAATTGAAAATGCAGGAATTGGTGGACTTTGGAAGCAGTGGGTGCTGTTCAGTTCTGTGGAGGAATTCTCACTAAGTGGCACAGATGCAGCTTTGAGACATTCTCCTGTAGAACAAAGCAGTAAATGCACAAACATAAACATTTTTTAGAAAAAAGGTGCTTACTGAGTAATCTGATTGCTGTGTCTGCCTTGAAAAAAGTCACAGAGCTCATTGCCAGGTGAGATGTGCAGGCCCTGTTACGTGAGAGGGCAGAAACACTGCATGAGTGATATTTAGGTGAAATACTTAATGACCACTCTCCAACATGATGAAAATACTGAAGCGGGGAATTAATACACAATTCTTGACTTGTTCTTGTTTCTGCTCAGTTTTGTTTCTTTTCTCACAGCTGTTTGTTGCTGGTTTGATTGTGCTGCTGCTAGATGAATTGCTACAGAAAGGTTATGGCTTGGGGTCTGGTATTTCCCTGTTTATTGCTACCAATATCTGTGAAACCATTGTCTGGAAAGCTTTCAGTCCCACAACCATCAACACTGGCAGAGGTAGGTGTGCTGTTACCGTCAGTTAGAGCATATTTCACTGGGTGTATGCTACACATAAACTATTAGATGTTTCTTGGATGGCTATTAAAAAATAGTGTTAATGTGTGGTGATTAGCTTCTGAAATCAGTTGTCCAGTTAACATTGAAGATGAAAATGTCTGACTTATGTGGAGATTAACACAAGTTTGCTTCTGCTGATTTGAAGTGCAGCAGTTAAAATGGGACGTTTAAGCCCCTTGAATGAAAATTTTTGGATTTCCTAACTGGTACAGTCTTGTTTTATCATCACTTAGTCCATAGAAATAGAGAAGATAGGAAATGCTGTACATTCAGAGGAGTTGTTTGTGATCCAAATACTTGTGGCTATCAGATACTTTTGTAGTTGGTGCCTCTGAGTTACTTTAACCTGGTTTGATTCTTCGGAACCTGCAATCTCTTCATTCCTCAGCCAGTCTTTGACATCTGGTTGTTTTGAGACCCCTGAAATACTACCTTAAGACACAGCCTGTTTGCATCAGGAAATAACTAGTGTGTTGCATTATTTTGAAATCCTGAGCCATGTTTTCAGTTTGCTTTCATTTGCACCTGATTCTTAGTAGTTCTGTTGCATTTTTATGGCTGTTCTTCTAAAAGCTGTTTTTCACCTTGTTTATTATTTCTTCCTTCCATTCATCTTCCTGCCTCCAGAAAAGAAAGGGAGTGTTCTTTCATGTGTGTTACTTTGATGATTTTTAAAAAATATTTTTTAACCAGGATAAATGTTTTGGTAGATAATTCTACATTCCATAAGCTAAAACAGAGTCCTGTGTTGTCACGTATTTGTTGTAACAGGATGCGTGTCCTGTTGTGTCAGATCTTGTAGGTGTCATTCTTAAAATTTCCAAAGGAAAGTTACTTCTAAAAAACCTGTTTTTAATTTGAAGATTAACATTTCTTTTACTTTTTTGCTTCGTGCAGGAACAGAGTTTGAGGGGGCTGTGATTGCGTTATTCCATCTCCTGGCCACACGAACTGACAAAGTCCGAGCTTTGCGTGAGGCTTTTTACCGACAGAATCTGCCCAATCTCATGAATCTGATTGCTACAGTATTTGTGTTTGCTGTAGTCATCTATTTCCAGGTAAAATCCCTCATAGTAGCTCTGCAGAGGTAGAAGTGCATATGGACCCTGGACACTGCAGTCACTGGGAAAAGATGGGAGAGTTTAAGCCAGAGTAATTGAAGTATCTCAGCTTTGAGTAAGGAGCTCTTTTTATTCCAGTGTTGTTATTTCAGTGACATACCTCTGTGACAGTACAGCTGTTAAGTTTTACAGCCAGGAGTACTTGTACTCAGTGTGTAATCTGACATTCCATTAAATGCCATACACACTACGAGAGTATTTTTACTAAAAATGGATTCTGGAACTGCAGGGATTGCATGACACCAATAATATTGTTGATATTCATCATTGACTTAAAAGAATACTTCTGGACAGAGCTGGAGAGCTTTGCTGCTTTAGGATGTGTATGACACAGCTTCGCTTTCAAAGACAACCACGTAATCAATGCATAGCTTATAATTTTTTCCCTAATTTTCTTGATACACTTAACTAGTGTTGCTTTTTAAATCAAAGTATCAAAATGGATACTAAAAGAGGATGCATATGGAGATTTTTTTGGTGTGTGTGTGGCTAAAATGTGATTTTAATTTTTTTTTTTAAGTTATTGAGTCTGAGTGCTGGCACAAAAAGGAAAAAAAAAAAAGAAATACCAGATTTTCAAGTCCATGTGGTTTTTCTTGGGTCTACTCAGAGAGGATCCTGCCCCAGAAAACAGAAGACTGGGTTTACTACACAAGAGCCTGCTGGTAACTGGCCAGTTCAGCTAAAAGCCATGACAGGCTTTTATCAAACCCTGTTCTATAAAATGTATTTTAGAGGTGTATCAGTTAGCAGATGAGAAATCATGTTTGTGTAAAAAGAATACAACCAAGCAGTAACACTTAAAAGTCCTTAAAATTTGTAATCCAGACTGTAGCAAAAAGCCTTTGGGCTTTACTGTCTCGGACCTTGCACTCTTTGTTATCTAGCAAGAACTCCATGGTCAGGAATAGCTTTGGGGCATACTGGGAATACCTTCTGTCTGGGAAATTGGTGCATTTGTGTTCTTTTCCACAGGGATTCCGAGTGGATTTACCCATCAAGTCTGCACGATACCGTGGGCAGTACAGCAGCTATCCTATCAAGCTGTTTTATACCTCCAACATTCCCATCATTCTGCAGTCTGCCTTAGTTTCAAACCTCTACGTCATTTCCCAGATGTTGTCCGTTC
Source organism: Atrichornis clamosus (assembly GCA_013400975.1). Lineage (NCBI taxonomy): Eukaryota > Metazoa > Chordata > Aves > Passeriformes > Menuridae > Atrichornis > Atrichornis clamosus. The sequence goes on from WBMZ01005367.1 coordinate 152,758, forward strand.
GTTTTAGTGGCAACTTCTTGGTGAACTTGCTGGGACAGTGGGCAGTAAGTATCTTGCCACATCTTAGCTGCTTAAAATTATTTGCATTTTTACTTTGTTGTGAAAATCTGCTATTTAACCGACTGGAATACTTACTTTGTAACATTTGTATATAAAAGCTGTTTTCAACATCAAAGAGGAATTCCTCTGTAAGTACAGGATAGGAATGTGGGAGGTCTATGAGAAATAACTAATGACCTTTTCCTTCCCCCCTCAGGATGTCAGTGGTGGTGGCCCTGCTCGCTCTTACCCCGTTGGTGGCCTGTGCTACTACTTGTCCCCTCCAGAATCCATGGGTGCAATATTTGAGGATCCTGTCCATGTAATAGTTTATATAATATTTATGCTGGGATCCTGTGCATTCTTCTCGAAGACTTGGATTGAGGTGTCTGGCTCATCAGCAAAAGATGTAGGTGTTCTGCCTTGTTTTCAGACAGTGCTTTTGGTGTAGAATTGACCAGCTACTGACTGATCAGTTGTTACTCTCATTAAATATCAGGTGACTGTGAAACTCTGCAGCAGTTTCATAAAATAATGGTTTTTGCAGGTTGCCAAGCAACTCAAAGAACAGCAAATGGTGATGAGAGGCCACAGGGATACTTCAATGGTTCACGAGCTTAACAGGTAAGGAAATGCTGACTTCCACCTGGATGGTGGAGAGTGCTGGGGAAGTGTCAACTAGAGGAGGTATTCTCAGAAAAATCCGAGACCTCTTTCCACTGTAAAAGGGAAGGTTTTTCCAATTCAGCTGTTGCCTTTCCTAGTTACGCAAAAGAAGTTATAGCAGCAGGTTAGAGATGGGCCTCTTGTGCCTTTTTTTAAGTGGCATAATGAGGGAATTTGAGTTGAATCTCTTTCATGTTTGTAAAAGAAAGATACCTTGATTTTTACAGGTGTTTAACTTAGCATTACTGACCTAGCATGGTACTACCAAAGCTGTATTTTACACAGTATATGTAAAGCCTGCAGAGCTGTATGGAAAGGTAGATTGATCCCTACATATTTAAGTCAAAGCAGTTACTCTTAGTCATGTGGAGGTTACACAGACATACACATGTAAGGCTGTTAAAATTATGAATTGAAAAGCTTTGCCAGTGTTCATTTATTCACACAGCTTTCCTATCAGTAAATACCTACTTTAGTGTCTACTTTATGCAAAGATGGAAGACAGTAAGAGCTCATGGCAGGGTTGCATTTGCAATGCTAAATTTATTGCTTAGTATTCATAAAATCATAGAATGGCTTGGGTTGGAAGGGACCATCAAGGTCATCTAGTTCCAACTCCCTGCTGTGGGCAGAGATGCCACTCAGTAGACCAGGTTGCTCAGGGCCCCATCCAACCTGTCCTTGAACACTTCCAGGGATGGGACATCGACAACTTATCTGGACAACCTGTTCCTGGGCTTCATCACCCACTGAGTCAAGAACTTCTTCCTAATACATAAACCTGGCCACTTTCACTTTATTCCAGTTGGTAGTTTTCATAGTAGATGTATTAATAGAATCCTTGGATGAAAATCCATGATTATGAATACTTTTTTGTGTTCTCTCTTTTCCTTCTTTACAGATATATCCCTACAGCAGCTGCATTTGGTGGTTTGTGCATCGGTGCCCTTTCAGTATTGGCTGACTTTCTGGGAGCCATTGGCTCTGGCACTGGCATTCTGCTTGCAGTCACTATTATTTATCAGTATTTTGAAATATTTGTAAAAGAACAGGCTGAAGTTGGAGGAGTAGGTGCGTTATTTTTCTAGATGTCCAAATATTTCATGGTTTGTGTGAAAGGGAAGGTATTTTGACAACATGCGTCATTTAGTCCAATAATGCTATTTTCTTTTTACTTGTTTTCAAGTGCTACATGTCCCATTACTGTAATGGGCATTGAGCGATGCCTGTGTGCAGCATTAGTACCAGCTGCCTTAAGAATAAAGTTTACATTATCTTGTTTAAGTATTATCTAGTGTTGCCTGTAATGCTGGAAACAATTCATCTACCTTGCTGTTCATACACTACAGTGAGATGGTAAAATGTATCAGTTTGATAGCGGTAAACTTCTTTGCACACAGCAGTAAAACGTTACATTAATTTCCCTGTCCTTTATAGGAAAAAAAATATCTGAGTTCAGATTGCCACGTGCCAGTATTCCTGACAAAATTTATTTGTATCTGTATTTTACATTAATTTTTTATACTTTTTTAACTCGCATTTCCCCACCATTGAACTCGGCACTCCTTATTCCTTTGCGGTGCCTCCACCCGGGCACCTTTCTCTGAGCTCTGAGGGTGGGCAAGCAGACATTTTACCGGAGACTGATACTCATCTCAGCTGTGAACTGGTTCTGTGGTGGATTTGCTGCGTCCCGGGGCACCTCGGGCTCTCGCCCCGGGCCTCCTGTGGGGCAGCCTGGCAGCCGCGGTCACGCTGGCAGGTCGGCCCAGCAGTTCTGTTCAACCATGTACTTGTGAAAACTGTGCCACTGAAACTTCATGTCCACTGCGCTTTCGTGAGTCTAAAGAACAAGGCCTGGTTCCTAAAGCAGTTCATAGGAGGGGAAGGGGGAACGGGGAGTTCCTGCTGAAAATTTGTCGCACTTTACGGCGGCGATGTAACAACTGTAAGCGTTAGACAATAAACTTATTTAATTAAACTCTCCCCTGTGTCTTGTCTGTGCCAGATGTAATTCATATGCAGTCTTTGATCGTTTCTGACATGCGTTGATAGGGAGGTAGGTCTGGAAGGCTCCCTTTTTTCCTCTTTATCCTTTCTAGAATATAATTCTGATTAATTTTTATCAGCCTTAATTAAGAAACAAATCTCAAGATTCCTCCCCTTAAAGTTATTGAGCTTTTCTGCTCTTCTGTAATCTATTACTTTTTCCCTTTGATGTCACATTTCTTCAGTCTTCTCTCATACTTAACTTGAAAGTAACTTGGTGGTGTTTGTGAAGGTAAGAAAATCGTAAGCAAGTTTTCTGTTTCAGAAAGTCTCCCTAATTATGCACGCTCGGTCTCATCTGTTTCAGAGGCAAGACTGATTTTGGCATGTGTTTATTAAAACTCTTTGATCCTGACTTCTCAGCAGTGGTGGCTGTTTACATAATTAGTACTGGTCCACTGTGTGCAGATGCACTGAAGGTTAGTTTGGGAAAAGATGGATGTGGAAGTGATTTGCCTGAGTGAAGGTGCAGCCTGGGTACATGGGTGTGTCCTCAGGAGAGGGAAAACTGCAGGGCTGTGCAATCTCGGGGCATGTGAGTGACCTCATACCTTCAGCAGGATCCCCTGGCCCAGTCCTGCATCGTTCTGGTTTGCACCAGTGGTGGTGGTGTCATAATTTTCTTAGATCAAACAAATTTTCTCTTTTCTGGATAGTTTAGTTAGGTCTGGAAGAAGGAAATGCCATCTTCAGGTCTAAATCATAATAGAAAGTTGACAAAATCGCAGTTTCAAATACTGCAGGCAGGGTATGCACATGGTGTCCCTGTGCTGCTGTCACTGCTCCTGTCAGAGAAAATTACTACTTAACAGGATATTCTACAGTTCTGTGATTCGGAGTTGGAAGGGACCCACAAGGATCATTGAGTCAACTCCTGGTCTTGTGCAGGACAGCACAAGAGTCACACCATGTGCCTGTGAGCATTGTCCAAATGCACCTTGAACTCGGCCAGGCTCGGTGCTGTGACCACTGCCCTGGGGAGCCAGTTCCAGTGCCCAGCCACCCTCTGGGTGAAGAACCTTTTCCTGCTACACAGTCTAAACCTCCCCTGTCTGAGCTTCAGGCCATTTCCTTTGGGTCCTGCCACTGGTCACCAGAGAGCAGAGATCAGTGCCTGCCCTTCCTCTTCCTCTCCTGAGGAAGTTGCAGCCACCATGAGGTCTCCCCTCTCCAGGTGTTCAGAATTGAGTGCTGCTGTTTGTGTAGGGGAAGAGAGACTTGTGCTCGCTCTTCCGCCATCTGCCTCCTTTGGAACACGTGGTGCTACAACACCAACCACACTCATCTAAGTATCATCATCTGAATTGTAAGTGCAGAGAGGAATCTAGAGAGAAATGAGCCATTCTGAAAATTAAACAGTATTTTTATTATGGATATTCTGTCAAGGCTCAATAGACGGAGCAGTTAGAAGAAATGCTTTTGGCAGTTACATAATTCCAAATAATCATTCCTACAAATACTTTTTTTTGCTCTAGTAAAGCAAAGGACCTTGATTACAAGAAGAGTTGTACATCTAAGCCATCTGACTTGGGCAGTTTTCGACTAAATTTCTCATTGTCCAGTTCTAAAACTTCATGAAAGGAACTTGGAGCGGCTTTTCTGCTGCGCGCTTCAGAGCCAACGCGTAAGTATAAACCCTGGCATCTACTGCGAGATGTTCCTCTGCCACTAGTTCTGAAAATTAAAAAAAAAAAACATAATTGAAACCTCACCTGTATAGAAATGTAAGTCCTTGACTAAAATGATGTGTAGCATTCCAGACACTGCTAATACCTTTCGCTATCACTCTCATACCTGGCCAGGTCTCTCACGGCTTTTTGCTTAACATACAATATTCTAGGATGAGAAATACCACGGGGAGCCCTGAGAAGAAAAGGGTTTCTTGAAGCTCACATTAGTGCATTTAATGTCTCAGAAAGCTCTTACCATCAATTCTTTGCAGTAGGTCATTCTTTGGAAGTGAAATAACTTCCACAAATTCTAGGAGAGAAGAGAAAAATTTACACACCCTTAAATTTGTGAAGAGTAGAGAAATTTATGTCAGTGTCCTGTTTCTTGCAATTCAGAAGGGGAAAGTGGCTTAATGCTCATCACCATCCAAAAGCTGTGAGCCTTCATTTATCAAAAAAAGGTCAATTAAATGGGGGATGGCAGTGACTGGGGTCATTAAAAATCACATTTGGCAGAAAGAAGCTGGAGAATAGCTGGGAAAAGTGTAGCTGGCAGCTATGAAGGGTAAGAATCCTTCTAAAAGGAGACCACCTCCTTTCTGAGAATGGAAAATAACTGATGAAGTGGACTTTGTTTGGCTTCTACTGGTACAGGAATGGATTGGAGATGCATTTCAAGACCAGATCACTAAGGCAAAGAGTTTGTTGATTATGAATTTATGTTGAGTTACACCTCCCCTCTCTGAATTACCTGTCTTTGGGGCTTGACATACCACTTTTGGGGTTCAGTAATTTGTATTTCCTGAGATACTGGTGCTATAGGTGCAATACTTGGAAAGATAATCAATTCAGTAATGCCCCATAGGAATTTGCATGTCCAGGTCAAAGTCAACCTCAGGTACATTTGATTAGGGTCAGGAGATTTACCAAGCACAAATAAAAACCAGTTTTAGCTGACTTTTTCTAAGTAAAACTTGCCATACGAAGATTACACTTGACCTTACTGTCAATGGGAGCACTGGCACATACCTCCATCATCTGCAAGTGAAAAAGAAAGTAGTAAATTAAGGGATTGAAGTACGCTAGAGTTTACAACTATAAAGCATTTGATGACTGGCTGATTGTGAGTGACAGTGTAATTACTTCCAGAGTGGAGCTACAGCTGAGAGCAGTATCTAGGTTCACATGTGCTTATGGCCCTCACTGAAATTTGGCACCGAAATGTCTCACGCTGAGTGTGCCAACAGCTGACACTTCACATCTGGGCTTCCCCAGTGAACTCAGCAGAGACACACTCTGTTTATCTAGCCTGTGATTGGAAGGATGTGCAGCATCCAAATCAGCTAAGACAGATGAGAGGCAGTACTGAGGTCAGTTCTTCTAAACTTTATTTTGTTAAAATTATTTTGCCATCTTTTCAAAATTTTCAAATAAATGGTACAAAACTCACCTAGGTTTTGCTTAGGTCTTGTGTTCTCAGCCTCATCTCCGTTAATGATGACGCTCACGATGTGTGTTGTGCTGTTTGACATACCTGGGTCCAAGCACAGAGCTGCCAACAAACGTGGAGAGGGTCATTTCTCAAAGCAGGAGTCAGGCACCTTGACATTTTAACAAAAGCTTTCACAGAAATGTAGCTGATACAATAGGAGAACATATATTTGGCATACATTCATGCTGCAAGAGTAGTGAAAACTTTCTTTTCATGTGTTCATAAAAGTAATGTTTCTGTAACTCTCAGCTCTTTTACAGATCCCTGATAAGACTTGTTTTCAGCAGCCAAGTTTATTTTCCACTCCACAGACTGAAGATTTAACTGTAAACTATCCCTTATAGACTTCCTCAGTTTATTGGAGTCTAATTTTGCCATTATGTGTCTCCAGCCTCTCTCAATCCCCAGCATGCAGTTGACCCCAGTAACTGAGAGCCAAGTCTCAGCTGCAAAGACATTTCCTTGAAATCCTACCTAAATTGCCTCACCCTTCTACCTTCTCGAGTTTGATTTATGATCCTCGTTTTGCCTGCTTTCTATCTAATGTAGGAAGCACGGCATTGGCAACAACCAAGATCCAAACAAGCTCTGAATTTACTCCAATTATTTTCCCCTTTCTTCTTCCTGGTTGAAGAACCTGAGTACTGTCACCTCCCCACAGCTGACAGGAGGGTGAGATCTGCTCAAACTGCATTATGCAGCTATGTTTTTCTACTTAAGTTCAGAGATGCTGTTCACAGAAGTCCAGCAATTTAGACCTTTATACTAAAATGCCAGATCAGAGCTTGAATAATTGGGTTTTGTGTAAAGGATCTTAATTAATAGCAATTTTCTCCCTGCAGACATCAAACTTTTACTTCAGACCTGTATGTTTAACAGAAGTTTAGCAACTGACTCACATCAAGGACCAAACTTTCACTGACACAGCCATGAGATGCTATTCTGCTAATCTGAATAGGCTTTGCTGCATAGATTTTTCCTTTGGTTTAGAGCATTTTAGACATTTAGAGTAGTCCTCAAAGACAGAATTAGCTTTGGTAGGAAAATATGAAAATCAAACACCTGGAGTACATTCAACGACTTCCCCCTTGTACCCAGTTTCTTCCTTCAGCTCTCGCAGTGCAGCACTTGCTGCTGACTCGTTTTCCTCAATGAGGCCTGGGAGATACACAAGAACAATTAAAAGCCTCCCACTGAACTGCAGTACCCATCCCCAGATCAAAGCAAGCTTTATGGAAGAGGGGAAACATCCTCACTACCCCGTTTTTAGAGAGGGGTAAGTGTTAGGAAGGATTCCAGTCCCTGGATTCATCATGCTGCTGCCCACATCCTTAACTGATGATCTACAGAATCATGCTACCTTCCCAGAAAATGGCATTACTATTCTCATGAGGAAAAAAAGCCAACTGCATTGACCCTTAGAGAAAGGAGAAGTGGAGGGAATTTTCTCCAATCTGCTAAAACAAACTCATTTTGTTCTCTTATCAAATATTCCTTTTTCAGAATAGCACATTGAGCTCAGCATGGTTTTCCAGCTAGAGCTACTTCATTAAGGTGGACACTCCAAGCACATCTAAACACACTGAACTGTATGTGCCTCATCCTAATGTTTCAGTCACTTACCTGCAGGAAATTCCAAGCAGTAGCCATTGATTGGGGGCCTGAACTGCTTCACTAGGACAATGCAGTCGTAGTGCAGAGTTCTCTGCAGCACTGCTATCACTGCTACACCTACAACAGCCACGGAGGACACAAGTACATAAAATGTGAGTGTAGCTGAAAGTGTGAATTTAGTGCTCGATCTGGAAAGGAACTCAAGCACTGCTACTCTGAGCATTACATGTTCAGATGTCTGCTTCAGAAACATGAATCATGAATTGAAGCTCTTCATATCACACATGGTGAGAGATCTTCAAAGCTCCCCAGCAAATGAGAGGCACACACACCATACAAGACTGAGCCTCAGCCCAGCAATATCTAGGGAAGGGCTCTCCTGCCTGCAGAGACTGTTTGGAAGCCTCTGTATGGAACCCTCTACTCCACTCCTTTTATGGCTAAATCATGTCCCAAAGAGAACTATGTGGCTGGCCCCTAACAGCAGACGCAATCACCAGGCTGTGAACTGCTCTAAATCAGGGCACTCATGAAGTCTTTGCAAGTGCTCCATCATTTTAAAGTGAATACACTGATCTTGGGAAAGCACTCCCACCATTAAGCTTCTGATTTTTCAGCACTTAAGTTAGCATTTCATTAGCTCAGGGGTACGGCAAGCTCGGCCATGTTCCACATCCTTATTCATTCAGAAACAGATCTAAATCTGCATGGTCAGTTTATCAGAAGTCCTTTCACAGGAAAAAAATGCAAACAAAAAAAGCCACTGATTCTTACCATCAGCTGTAACTCCCTTTTTGTTGCCAGTACGCTTTACAGTTTCCCAAGTTCTGTTTAAACAGAGAAAAGAACAAATGAATACAGAAGTTGTCTTCTACCCTTGCTACTTTCATTTAAAGCAAAATATACCATCACACAGTGAGGTCTCATAAGAAAGCAGCTGGCCGTAGGCAGGCCCTGCCATGTACTGGCACTGTAAAATGTCTATAGCATAATTTTCTTTTGCCTACTTAAAGAGGGAGAGAGAAAATAGCTAATTTTAGTTACACTAAAGCTCCAATCTTGCTAGTTTGAAGAGGATACTTTGCTGATGAACTGGGAGGCACTAGAGAAAGCAATCAGTACAGAATCTAACACATTAAAGGGAGGGAACTAAAGCCATGTTGTCACATCTAGATAAATACAGCAAAACTAAAGTGTACAAAAGAATTGGACTGACATGATAATATACAAGAGGACAGTAATTTGCCAATAACATGCAAGATCCAGCACCACCAGCAGGGAAAAAGGAGCCCTTAATGAAGAACCAGAAAAGCCACAGGATGGACTCTCTGATTGTCAGAGAGTAGTTGCACAGCTGGAACTTGCTTCTGTGCAGTGTCTTTCCAAGGAACTGGAAATGCAACATAATCCAGGGTCCAATGTGCCCAAGAGGATTTAGGAGACAAATTCGATCCCAATGCTAGCACATCTGCTGGAGAAAGATTCCTTTCTCTGAACAGCAGGAACTCTAAAGGAACTGCACAAGGAACAGCTGTCATCTTGTGTGGAGTGATGGGTTTGTAGTGATCGTGTTCTCTAGCTGGGGCCAGCCTGTACAGTTGTGAGTCTGGAATACCAGAGAGGCAATTACCTGGTTTTACCAAAGGGATCAGTGTAAGTTGTTTCTGCAAGCTTCAACCATTTTCTTTCAACGATCACCTAAAGTAAAGAATTCTTTGTTAAATACATGGTAAGATTAATCCCAAAGATTTGGGGGCTGTTTGGGAGAAACAACACAACTATTGGATTCTTTTGATGACACAATTTCAGCATCACAATACATGCAGGAATGTGCAACAACATTCCTGTTGCTAATACAGAAAAAAAACATTTATTCTGAGTTCTTGAACACAGATTTTTTAAAAAGCCCAAGAAAGTAATTTTTTGTAACATAACTTTTATAACCAAGTTTTGATTAATTCAGTGGGATTTTATGAACAGGAATATCCTCATATTTTTTTAGAAGGATTTTGCAAGGGTCATGTTTCAGCTGCAGAAGGGTCTCTGGGCTGCACAGAGGCAGCAGAGAGCACAGCCCACCAAGTGACAATGCAACACTGAAAACCAAATTATCCTGAAACTTTTCTTGCCCTGATCCCAGATTGTGACCTTGTGTAACTGCTGTTTTCTGCAACTGTGAGTGATACATACCTGCCCTTTTAGGATTTCTGAGCTGCTGAGTGAGTGCTAGGCATTAACACTATGGCCAAATGTCTTTTCTTGGTTAAGTGAGTTTATTTTCCCTATGATATTTCCTCATCTTTTATCTAATTCAGTTAATATGGAAAAATCCACAGATATTAGTCCAGCAGTTTACTTCTTTTATTGTAACTTGTTTTAGAATGAGTTGCTTTTATTGCTTTGTCTATTACTTTGATGGGCAAATAACATCTGCTTTGCTTACAACAGCCTGACTGTGCATTCCCAGAAAAAGACAGAATGAAACAAGATCAGCTGCTGCTTCCATGGAAGATATTCCAGATCAGACCACACAATTACTGCAGAGTTACACAACCACTTCTGATATAAGGATCACTGGCAGAGACAGGGTAAATACTTGCTTGTATTAAGCCCACAAACTGTCTGAAAAAATGAAATCGCTTAAAATATATAAGATCTAATTATAAACTTCCAGTGATACCAAAGAGTACACTGTTTTAAAAGAGAATAACTAGAAAATATTATGGAAAAAACCCAAACAACAACAAACCAAACGAACAAAACCATGAAAAAACCAAACAAAACCAAATAAAAAAGAGGACAAACTAAAAGTGCTGTCTGAAAAAAAAAACAGGTCTTAATAGAAAAACCAAAAAGGTTACAAAAATGAAATCCTTTATGTTTGTGAAATACTCATATTAAAAAAATATCCAACGGCAAAGACATAAATGTAATCCAAACAAATCTCTTCTTTCCTGAAAAACTTTTGTACCTTGAAACCGGAAGAAATTACAAGACTGTGTTCACTCCATGAAGAACGAATAAAATAAACTACATTTGTGTCATAACAACAGCAGGACACTGCTGCCAAACCTGCCTTAACACCAAAGACTAACTTTTAAGAATTCACTTAAAAGGGAACAGAAACAAAAGTAGGCAGTTTAAATTAGGGTGAAAGTGCACCCAGAAGCACCTCCAGAAGTACCTCCAGAATCCTTCCTCAGGACTGATATTCTTACTACTTCCTTACTGAAGCCTTTGAAACAGCAGTTATCTAAATTCAAACCTTTCCAGAAAACATAAAAAGTGGTACAATCCTAAATGTTAAACCAACCCTTAGTGCTTCACCCTCTTAAAGAAACAGAAAACTGTTGCTGAGTTTCATGACCCATCAATTTGCAAAGTCTCTCAGAGGTATCAGCATTATTGCTGAACACTGAAAACCTCTTGAAGAGGTCATACAAGAAACAGCTGCAAAACCTGAAAAAAAGAGAAGTAGATTAAAATAATGCGACACTGTAGATTTCTCTCTCTCCATTGATAATTCATATAATTATTTCAATAAAAAGAAATGTCATGTCTTTTAAACCCTCTGACAATCAGGAAGAAGTGTTTTGTCTATAGAATAGGTTTTTACAAACATACAGACTCTATAACATTTTGTACTCTGCACTCACAAACTCACAAATAATTCTTATTTAACAACAAAATGTGCCAAACCCAAGCATGCTGTACCTCTTCCTTAAGGACAAATTGTTTGGCTGTTTTGGCAACTTCTGTGGATGTCTCAGCTGCCATTTTCAGGAATGTCAGGCTTTTCCCCTCCTGTGCAAAGTCCAGATATATAGGAAACAAAGTCAATATTTGCTTTCAGTGTAAAGTTAAAAGGTTCATTTCTGCATCTTAAATTAACAAATATAGCTTGTTGGAGAAAGTCAGGGACATGTGATGGCAAGTTCAATTCATGTTTTCAGCTCCACCCAATGATTTCAGAGTCAAGCAATTCAAAAGAGAAATGTAAATTTGGGTCAAACTCCTGACTTGCCATAGTTTATATAGTTTTAATAGTCCTATCAGCTGTCAAGTTGCTATGCTGGCTGAGACACATAACTATTCAAATGTCAGACACAAATACACACAAAATTAATCCATTTCAGTCCAATTGCTTCATTCTGATCTGGGTGAAGTGCTCCGTCAACAGGACAGAGTGGACATCAGTCCTGTGGACAACAGGACTACACACTCCACTGTGAGAGTGGAAAAAACCTTATACCAAGAGGACTTCAGTGGTAAAAACTGCCTGCCATTACGAATCAGAACTAGAACCTACCTCCACCTTACATCACAAATAAACACGTAAATGGCTCAATCCTTCCACTAAAAGACAAGGGCAAAAACCCACACATGTGTTGCAAGTCTAGGCAGCACATGGAGCTGGTGTGACCAAAGCATGTCAGCCTCTTTCTCCCAATGATGTGCCCAACACCATGCAAAAAGCAGTTTAAAATGTGCCCAAAGAAAGGCTCTGCAGCTGCAGCTCAGTGCCTCAGCCTGCATCCTCACACTCCCCAGGAAGTTATCCACTCCCTCCATACAGTTTCAGCCTAAAGGCACTGCAGGCAGCAGAAAAATATGATGTATTAGTGACACCCTGTGTCGCTGTGGAGCTATGGGGCACTTTAAGCACAGAAACTTATACCAAGGAAACTCATCTCTGATGTTAAGTTGTAATGCTGAAGTTCTGAAAATCATCATGAATCATAAGAAAAATCCAGTGAAAAGAAAGAAACCAGTTTAAACACCAGGAGAGATGAGATAAAGATCTCTATCATCTATAGCACTGATGGTCATAAACTTTCCACAAAGTCAACAGGAATATTTCCATGACTTCAACTATGGATTAATAAGGCTCCATGTAGTCTCTAGCAATGAACAGTACCAGAAGTGTGTGAAGACCTTCTCTGTCACACACAATTTTAGCACTTTCATTTTTTATTTCATCTTTATCCTTTTATGATAACATCCATTGCACATTTGTGAAACATGTAAGAGCAACAATCAGCTTTCTTACATATTGTATCGACATTTAATTCCACTAAGGAGTTAAAAGGAACAGGTAGTACTAAATCTTTCTGTTTATCAGCAGTAAAACTAACATACACAAATCCATTTCCTTAGTCTGTACACAGGGCAGGCTCTCTCTTAAGACAGTGTTTTTGGATGAAGTAGGTCATAGAGGTCAAACGTTCAGATTGATTTTATGTAATATAAGTCTTGAAAAGAAACCCTGACCTGTTAAACCCAATTCTATTCCTTCAAAAATATGTTCTATAATATTCTCTTAAAGCACTGAAGCTCCTTTTCAAAACCATGTAGGTTTATCGTCTACCTTACTACTATTTGTATTTGTCCAAGAACCTCACTAGCTTATGTTCCAATTTCTATCCCACATCAGTTCAGTCAGGTGTTACCCATTTGTCCTTGGGCCAGCAGTGTTTGGAACTCCCTTCTCTTAGGATTCAAGAGTTTTATCGGGATGATGGCCATGGTCTCTTGCTGTGACTCTCAAATACAAGATCAAGCTTTCCACTAAACATGTGCAAAAGAAGCACAGCCCAGGACAGCAGTTCCAAGAGGATCCTGGTCACCCAGAGGAAACAGTCAAAGGAGGCTCTGCATGATGCCTTTAAAAGACATAAAACCCTCACATACCCAGCTACAACAAGTTCACCTCCTATATTTGAAAAGAATTATAGCCTTTTGCATTGTCAATATAAATATATCAAAGGAGTAGAGAATGAACCATATCCTTGTTAATGTTGTTTTTTGGTTGGGCTGAGTCCTCCTCTTTTAGTCTCCCCTCCCAAGAAATCCTGTTCCATTGATCACACTAATCCTTCTGCACAAGACTGCAAGTGTAAGTGTTGTCCTTCTCAAACATGAAGTACCACAGTTGTACTCTGAGTCCCACAAGCATCTTAGTAATGGATTGCACAACAGTGTTAATAGTCACCTACTTCAGGTACAAAAACATACTAGAACCTCACCTCATGAAGCAAGATATTTTCAACACAGCTTGCTCTCTTCTGACTGATTCAAGGGTGACTCACTACTTAAAATAACAAAAAAATACACAGCTTCAGTGGTTTGAATTATCACTAAAATCTAAAATGAGTGAACACCTGGAAGAGAAGGGAAGACTGATCCCAGCTTCTGTAGTTTGGGCCTCCTCCACAAGTGGGTGCAGTAACTCTATGTATAGTGACATTTCTAAAAGTTCCACCAAAAAAGTAATCTTTCTCAGATTCAGTTGGCTGTGTTGAAGTGAGAATTTCTGCTGTTAGAAAGCTGAAATGCCATTTGATTAAATTAAAACTGCAATTCTGGTATCTCACATTAGTCATGCTGTCAAGGGTGGCAACATCTTTTCTTCATAAACAAAAGAAGCTGCAACTGAAAATTAAACTTAACACTAAAACATTAGATTTCTAAAGCCTTGTTTAGGTTTCAGAACAGGCCTTGTCTTTGAGCCCTCTGACAGGAAGGTTCTTCTCTCTCATAAAATTCCCACTGCATCATTTGAGTTCAAAATCCAGCACAGCTGGCACAGCAGCCTGGGAACCTGGCTACCTGATTTAGGATTTAATGAGCTCTAAGAATATACATTTTTAATAGTTGTAAATGCAATCTTAAGAATATATCAAAGTGCCCACATTTATCAGAAGCCTTAAATCAACAGCACTCGAACTATAAATTATGGGGAAAAATAAATGTTTTCTACTTTCTCTGGTAGTTTTTGTGCCCAGTATTACAGGGTGCTGCTGGAAAATCTTGCTACTTCTTCCATTAATTTCATACTGGGATCAAACTCTGTCCTGGAAAAGCCATGCCATTTATAAAATATATAATTGCTTATTCCTTTATTGAGTGGCTTCCTCTCAAGGCAATATCCAGCCATTCTACAGTTTCTAAATTATCCTTCCCAGGAGTTAAAATCTTAAGCCAACTGAGGGCTGTGAATCAGCTCAAGAGAGAAGCCAAGGTATCAGAACTATACTTTAATACTAACACTTACATAGATGGATTAGCTTTCTAAATCACTTTTCAGAAGACATTCTCTGATCCAAACACACATTCCGTATGACAGCAACCAGATTTAATGGACACTCAGCAATAACACTTAAGGCAAGCTCAAGATTAAACAAAATACTGGTGTTCCTCTAAAGAATGTGCAAAAGAGATACTGGCGACATTTTATGCACGATTTAACCAACAGCACTCTGACATAGGCACGCTGAAGATAAACATCATTAAAAACTCCTAAGTCAGTTTAAACTTGTTACTTGCACATCAGCACTATGATTCTAGACACAAAGTCAATTAATTAGCAACAAAGTTGCCGGGAAGGAGAGAAGTACCAGGAAAATGTTTCATTTTAGTCATGGTATTTAGAAGCATAGGTGACCCGCTCAGGGCCAAATAAAACATGGAAAAATAACTGCAGAGCAAATAACAAGGACAATTTCACATAAGCAGAAGAGGGTTAGCAGCAGCTCCGTGTTATCAAACTTCCCAACAGCTGAGCTGTGAGAGGGCTGGGGGAGGCATCCCCAAGCTGCAGATGTGAGAGCACGTGAGAGAACATCGTATGGAAACACCACCATGCAGGGCACACACAGGAACAGACACAACAGCAGAACCACGGGGCTTTAAAAAAATACTGCTCTGTTAATAATTGATTTGGGACACAGTAAAATGAAATAGTGGTTGATGAAAAACTTAGCAGGAGCTGACAATGTGCACTCACAGCCCTGAAAACCAAAGGTGTCCTGGGCTGCATCCAAAGGAGCATGGCCAGCAGGGAGGTGATTCTGCCCCTTCTACTCTGCCCTTGTGAGAGTCCACCTGGAGCACTGTTCATACAGTTCTGTGTCCGCAACATAACAAGGACATGGAACTGTTGGAGCAAGTCCAGAGGAGGCCATGAAGTTGGTAAGAGAACTGAGCACCTCCCCTATGGCAGGCAGGCTGGGAAAGTCGTGGTTCTTCAGCCTGGAGAAGAGGAGGTTGTGTGGAGACCTCACAGCACCTTTCAGTACCTGAAGGGGCTACAGGGAAGCTGGAGAGGGACTATTCATCAGGAACTATAGTGATAGGACAAGGGGGAATGGGTACAAATTGAAGGACGGGAAAATTAGGTTAGGTATTGGGAAGAAACTTCTTACTGTGAGGGCGGTGAGACACTGAACAGGTTGCCCAGGGAGACTGTGGATGCCTCAACCCTGGCAGTGTTCAAAGCCTTGAGCAACCTCGTCTCGTGGGAGGTGTCCCTGCCCATAGCAGGGGGTTGGGACTGGATGATTTTTAAGATCCCTTCCAACCCCTTAACATCCTATGGTTCAATGAAACAGCTCCATGCAGGGGACACACAGGCACAGGGACGACGGCGGAACCTAAAGCAATATAACACATTACTCAGTTATTCCGTGACTCGGGGCAGCACAGAGGGAAGGCAGCGCTGCGGGAGGCTCGGGACCGGCACGGGGCAGCGCTGAGGCGGCGGAGGCGGGGCCGCGCCGTGTGCGCCGGGGATGGCGCCGGGCGGCGCCCGGAGCTGCGCGGGAGGTTCCGGGCGGAGCGGGAGCTTCCGGGAGCGGCCGGGCTGAGGAGGAGGAGGAGGAGGAGGATGAAGAAGGAGCAGGTGGCGCACTGCCAGTTCTCCGTGTGGTACCCGCTCTTCAAGGCCGTCACCATCCGCAGGTGACGGCGGCGAGGGGCGCCTGGGGCCGGGAGAGGCGGTGTGGGCCTAGGGGAGCTGTGTGGGGAGGAGTGTGAGGCTGGGTGGGAGCGGGTGGGAGGAGTGTGGGGAGAGCGAGGTGATCCCGTCCTTCCACTCAGCCCTGGTGAGGATCACCTGGAGTGCTGTGTCCAATTCTGGGCTCCTCTGAGCAAGAGGGACTTAGAGCTCCTGGAGCGGATCCAGGGCAGGGCTACGAGGATGATTAAGGGACTGCAAAAGCTGAGGGAACTGGGCCTCTTCAGCCTCGAGAATGACAGAATAGTTTGGGTTAGAAGGAGCCCTAAAGATCATAGAGTTCCAACCTCCTGTCATGGGCAGGGACACCTTCCACTAGACCAGGTTGCTCCAAGCCCCATCCAACCTGGCTTTGAACATTTCCGGGGATGGGGCATCCACGGCTTCTCTAGGCAACCTGTGTCAGTCTCACCACTCTCACAGGAAAGAACTTCTTCCTAAAATCTAATCTAAACCGACTCTCTCAATTTGAATCCATTCCCTCTTGTCCTGTCATTACAAGCTATTGTAAATAGTTCTTGCCCCATCTTTTCTGTAAGTTCCCTTCTGGTACTGGAAGGAAGAAGAGATGACTGAGAGAGAACCTCATTAATGTGTATAAATATTTATAGCGGGGGTGCTAAGAGGATGGATCCAGGCTTTTCTCAGTGGTGCCCAGCAATAGGACAAGAAGGCAGAGGCAGAAACTGATGCACAGGAAGTTCCACCTGAACATGAGGAAGAACTCATGTGCAGGGATGAGCACTGGACCAGATTGACCAGGGAGTGCATGGAGTCTCCCTCACTGGAGATATTCCAGGACTGTCTGGACACAATCCTGTGCCATGTGCCCTAGGATGGCCCTGCTTGGGCAGGGGGATTGGGCTAGATGAGCTGCTGCGGTCTCTTCCAGCCGGACCCATTCTGGGATTCTGTGGGCTGGAATTAGTCTTGTGTTGGAGCAGGATTGGGAGAGATAGAGGGAACCTGTGTTGGGCAGAGCTGGGGTGGAGTGGGGAAGGCTTGGTCAAGCTATCAGCTGGAGTCCCAGGAGCTGGGGTCTCATCCCTACACCCTGAGGAGGTGTTTTGGGAAGCCCTGGGACAGGCCAGGTACCCCTGTGCTCCCTGCCCTCCTGGTGGGACTCTGGGCGGAGCACCAACTGATATCCACACTGTTCCTACTATCCACACTGCTGTTCCTACTTGCTTACTTAAAGAAGTTATGGCTGAGTAGATCCAAACCAAGTGGTTGACTTGGTGTTTCTGTGTATTTCTGGAAGCCATAGGAAATTCTGCAGTTTCTAAAGTGCTGCTGCAGGTCACCAGATAGTTACAAGAACTACCAGTAACTTGGGAAATTCAAGCTTGAGATAGTTGCCCTGTTGGATCAAAAAGTGCTGACATCAGGCTTTTAGTAATCAAAGCATTTGATCTTTTATGTTTTGTAGTGTTTAACACAGGCTTGGTTTTGGTAAGTTTGGTGATAGTCCTGCATTTTTTGAACATTAGGATGGTATAGGCAAATTTTGGTTTGGGTGCCAGAAGGGAAACCTTTAGTTTGAGCAACATGTTGTCTCCTTCTCACAGACTGCACATGCTTTTACTTGACATTTCTTAGAGCTTTGAAGTAGTGGAGCATTTCTGTGTATTTCATCTAAAATTTTTGTGTCTTTGTCCAGTACGTCCCTGGAGGGAAAATGGGCATTGCTTTTTGGGTAAGGGATAAGAGGGGAGAAAGAGAATTGTACTTCTGTAGTGTTAGAGGATAAAACATAGTGTTATTGAGGTATGTGCTATTAAAAAACCCAATTTCTTTTATTCAACTAGGTTTTTATTATAGCAAGTAAATAATAAGTTATTAAAGAGATTTTCACGTTTTTTCCAGTGTTATACTTCCCCTGCCAGAGAATGTGAAAGAATATTTGCTGGATGATGGAACACTCGTGGTTTCTGGAAGGTAAAACATGTTTTTTCCCCAGCTTCCAAGTACTAATACCATTTTATATTCACAGCACTATTTTGTATATACATATTATATTTTGCATAATGAGTTTTAAAATTTGACCAGTGTGACTGCAGTAGATCTCATACTGTATGAGCATGTGAATGGGCAGACTGTTGTTAGTACAACTTGATGTGCCTGAAGGAGATCCTAAAATCCACGTAATACACTTCATTCTAGACTAAGTGGACACAGTCCTTTAATTTTTTCTCCACCCTGTGGAGTGTACCAGGCTCTGAGGTGCTCAGCTGCTGGTTTGTGTTTGGTTGCTTGGATCTGGTTAGGTCCAGTTCACAGGCTTGACCTGTCCCATGCCAGTCACACGCCTTATCCAGGGGTGAAGTGACATTACCTGAGTTTAATTCTTTTCAGAGCCAGAAATTCACAGGTCAACCTTTGAAACTCAAGTTTTATGAATTTTTACTTGGAAAAGGGTAAACTGAACTTGTTTAAAAAAAAAAAAAAGTTGAATTTGTGTGTGTGTCAGAGTACAATAAAGTTGGAAAAGAATCATTAATAGGGTGTTTAAAAGCTTCAGTTATGGTCTTCTAGAGCAAAACTGAACTGCTAACTTGAAAGAAGCAAAGTGTTCAGGGTAGGACACAGGCCTCATGCCAGGGTGTTTGATCTTAAGTTTTCTGTGCTGGCTTGCTCTTATTTTTCTGCGCCAGGGTTTTGAGTTTTAATCTTCTTATGAAAACATTTTGAGACCAACAGCTGGAAATGCTGTGGAAAGGTGATGGGTATGGTCAAGTCAAACTCCACTGGTTAATGTTTTTTCTCCTGTTAATTTTTTGTTTCAGAGAAGATCCACCAAGTCGTGCTCAGGAGGGGAGTGATGATGCAGAGGAGATACAGGTCAGTGTGATGCTAATTAATGTCAAATCTTTTGAGAAAAATATGATTGTATGACCTTTTCTGCATAATTTATAGGTGAGGAGAGTCCTTCACAGAAATAATTACCACATGGTAGATGCCATGAAAAATGTAGAAACATGTTTATTTGTGCTGTGACATCAGGGAAAGTTTAAAATATTTCTATGTTCTTTCACAGAAGACTATTTTTATTTTTCTTGATAATTGCATTTGTAATAATAAGTGGGGAATGTTGAAGGATGTTGGAATTGAACTTAATGCTCATGCCCTGGAAAATTAGGAGTACATTTGGAGTAGTTATTTCAAGAAGCAGTGAAAGTTTCTGATGCCGTAATAGCTCAAAAGACCATTCTAGAAGAAAAACACTAAAAAATGTTTTAAGTACAAGGTGACAGAAGGTACAACAAGGAGATGAAAAAGAAATAAAAGTGAAACTAATGGATCATGGGTCCAAGAATGGGAGTGCTGGAGCTGGAGACAAGCTTTAGGTAGGGAAGACTTTCTGACATAAATCACAATTAATATATAAAGGTGTCTTTTTATCCATACTGTAGAACAGTACTTCTACTGAGTATACAGTATTTTTCCTATCTTAATTTACAGCCAAAATAATTGGAGGATGGTGATGTTATACTGTCTGGCACAATGATTTGATCTACATATTGTAGGAGGCTGCATGAATTCTGATGTTCTCATAAATTATAAAGGATGTCCCAGGAAACCAGTAACCTTTGATTTGTTCTTATTTTTAACAGTGGTCGGATGATGAGAACACTACAACACTTAAGGTAAGGTCCTGTAAAAGCCTAATCTGGGTTTGTCAGCAGTTTCCTTTCTGCAACCTTGTGATACAAACTTGTTGCTGATGAGATATCTCTTCCTGTATTTAACATTTTTCAGACCATTTTAGATGGATGGCAGTGTAGATATCTGTAACTTCAAAAAAGTTTTGCTGGCTTAATTTTATTTAACTAAAAATAAAACACTTTTCTTCATCCCCAACAATCACACACTTGTTAGACTATAGGAAATGAACTGAAGTACAACTCTAAATATAGCTGTCTTTCATTTTCACCCCTTTGAGTATCTTCAAATTATTTAATCAGACTGGATCAGAAGAAATGAAGCTCCTGCAGCTCAATTTTCACAGCTCTTCTCTTAATGTGCCATTATTTCTTCCTAAGTACATTTCTTTCTATCATTTTTTTCCTTTTCCTGTCTTTATGGTCTTGCACTGTGTCTGGTGTGGAATCAGGATCGTAATGGATGCAAACCAGGTTTTCTTGATCTTTTTTTACATCTTTTTTTGAAACTTGCTGTTGCTCTGTCACTGTCAGAGTTAAAATACTCATGTCACTTGTCTGCCAGTGATACTGTGACTTCAGTCCTTTAGCTCCCTAATGTTCATCCTGGTGTGGAATTGTTCACGTTGGATTAGGTGCAGTATAATCACAGCCCTGCTTAGAGTGGTACTTCTGCTAGCACAGAATTTAAAGCCTAGAGTTTAAAACTAATACAAGCCAAATTTGTGCACACTAATATCTTCAGTTCAAATATTTAACCTTTGACAAACTAGATTCTTTAAATTGTAAATTATTTAAAACAGGGAATTTAGGATCTGTCTTAACAGTTTGCAAAGCTTGTGGTAATGATGCTAAGTAGGTGATACCAGAGTTTTGAATCAGGTTCTGTTACAGTGTACAACACAATAAGGAAATACATAATTGAGAGGTATTATACCTGCCAGAAGAGCACAGGCCAAATGACTCTAGTGTATCTGGGTTAGTCTGCAGCTTCCTCATGAGGTGAAGAGCAGTGACAGACACTGATCTCTGCTCTGTGGTGACCTGAGGCAGGCCCTGAGGGAATGGCCTTAAGATGAGTCAGAGGAGGAGTACGTTGGATCTCAGGAAAAGGTTCTTCTCCCAGAGGGTGGTTGGGCACTGGAAGAGGCTCCCCAGGGAAGTGGTCACAGCACCGAGCCTGACAGAGTTCAAGGAGCATTTGGAAAATGCTCTCAGGCACGGGGTGACTCTTGGGGTGTCCTGTGCCAAGAGTTGGACTCGATGATCCTGATGGGTCCCTTCCAAGTCAGGATATTCTGGATTTTAAGTAGCAGTGTGAAAACTGGACAGGGAAACACTGAGGGACAGAATGTGTAAAGAACAGTGGGACAGGCTGGATATTGCTGTGCTGCATTCACTGTCAGCCCTAGGAGCATTCTTACCTTATTAATGATAAATCCAAGCTTATCATTCTCTATTGGTTTCTTGGCTCAGGGAGCACTGAATGTACTGGACTGTGATTATTTGGATTTGATGACCCACTTGAGTTGTCAGAACTTGTTTCCCTGACCCCTGCTGTAGCCTGAAGAACAGTTAGAATACAGGATTATAGACAATTCTTGTAATATTAATAACTTGCATTAATATTGATGGTTATAATGTCAAGCATTCAAAATTTAGGATATGGTAGTGTCTAGCTTGTTTATGCAGTTGTAGAACTTTCCTCTTGTGTGTATATTTATTCCCTTGTGTTAATCCAATGACATGTTGGTAACATTTTCCTGAGGAGCTCAGTATGTGCTGGTATTACAGATATAGTAGGACTCCTGATTCCTGTCAAAACAAGAGGAGATTGGATCAGAATGCAGTGGATGAAGAGTTTCTAGAATCGACTGAAGGTCTAAAAATAAAGTAAAATAAGAGAAGTGGTTTTTTCGGTTTTCCAAGTGTAGTTTCCCGTGGAGACTAGGTGATGTACGAAGGAAAGGTTTGGAATGTTTGAAGTTCAGTCTAGGTCACTGCACTAAAATGTGAGAAGGTTTTTTTAAGTGTTTGCATTTGGGGAAGCTACAGTAAGGAGATGCCTAAAGGCATGTGGTTTTTTAATCACTTGTGTGGCTGTGAGGGCTTTGTTGTTTCAGAGACATCAGTTAGCTTTAGCCTAGAAGTTACCTCTGAGTTGAGTTTAAAAATATTCAGGCAGAAATAGTGTTCTTATATACTTCTTGCTGTAAATCCTGTTACAAGAAAAATCTTTGACATATACTTGAAATCCTTTCATATTGTTTTAAAGGTCAGCAACCTGGTTTTTTTCTATAGCACCACATTCAGAGTGGAGTTTTGAACATCCTGAAGACTTTTTTTTAAATCTTGTTCTTATGTTTCCAGTGTTCTTTACAAGGCAAGGTTTTCTAGTCCAACCTTTGCAGTGTGTCCTCTATTTTGAATCAATATATTGTTAAGGAGCTACTTTGAGACCTAATTTAAGAGCTGATTAGTTAAAGCATAACTAACATCTTATAAAACTAGAGCTTAAAGGATGAGCTGTCACTCAAATTGCCTATGAATTGATAAAGAGATGCTTAATTCTAAAATCACTCTTTAAAAGTTTAAGTACTATTGGATCTTATTTGTGTACAATAATCTACCATTGGGTATAAAACAACAGGTGAGTGTTTAAGGATTGGTGATTTGTGTGTTTGCTAGCTATTGTAGGTTTCATGATGAACGTTACGAAGTTTTGGGTTTTCTCCTGAAGTTCATGGTACTTGCTAGTAATGAGAGTGGGAACTGAAAACATTTTCAGTTTTCTCTGACTGAAAGAAGGAAAAATTTGATTATTAAGTGATTTACTTCCACAAATACATTATGTTTGTGGGGTTCATACTGATTCTGGACATGCTTTTTTTCTTCTACAATATGTATTCCTAATGGTATTTAGAAGATGGCTACACTTCACTGTTAAATGTATTGAAATTGATATTTTTGCTGTTGTTCTTCATTCAGGCACCAGAATTTCCTGAGTTCACAGCTAAAGTTCAGGAAGCAATAAGTTCCTTGGGTGGTAGTGTTTTTCCTAAACTTAACTGGAGTGCTCCAAGGGTAAGAATGCTGACTCCCGAAACTTGTGACAGATGTTATCATGGAGAATTTTTTTTGTTTGTTTAACCTTAATGCATTGGAAAGAAGCAAGGACTAGCCGTTCTGGTGAAGGAAGAAGTGATAGACAAGATGTCAGTGAAGTGGCTGATTAGACCTAGGCAGTGATGGTGCATGTTTGGGGAAGCTGATGCAAGGCAGCACTGACTTTCTCATATAAAACCCTATATCCTGGTCACAGATGATTGTATGATGGTCAGGCTCTTCTTATTTAGGATACTAGTTGAAAACTTTGCCTGGGGTAAAGATGAAAAGCCCCACAATTTTAAAAAAAGCAATAAACTTCCCTGTAGTTATTATTAGGTACTCTTAACTATAGGGTAAGGATAGGTGCACCCAAGTATTGTTATATTGTATTCTCAAGAGACACTATGTTCAGTCAAGCATTCCAGAAATGTTCCGGGAAGCAGTAAGGCAAAAATTTAAAACTTTTTTTTTTAATGGATTTGCTCTGCTTTCATTAGAATATTCGTAAAAACCCTGTAACTATTGTGTCTCTTTTAACAGCTAATGAAGTTTTCCTCAAAACAAAAATTTCTGCGTGTATTTCAAATGTTGCATAATATTTAGATAGATCTGCAGCTTGCATTACTTCCTGCTAGTAAAGGTATATTTCTGTATCTCCTTGTTTCTTTAGGATGCCTACTGGATAGCAATGAACAGCTCTCTGAAATGTAAAGCTCTCAGTGACATCTTCCTCCTCTTCAAGAGTTCAGACTTCATAACTCGTGACCTCACGCAGCCGTAAGTAGATTTCTAGCAGACAATCTTATGCCCAGCCAGAAAACACAGAAAAGCAAAGCAGAAAGGCATTAAAGCAACACATGCAACTAGTGTGCTCTGACACTATGGACTAAGGCCATTTTTATGGAGTTGCTTTCCAGAAGAAGTGATGCTTTAGTCTTGTTATTCTTGGGATTTTTTACCTTCTCACCCCTCTTGGTGTTTACTTGTTGCTACCCTCCTTATTGGTTCCAATTCTTATGATAATACAGTGTAACTTTACCATGTCTTTTTCAAATTTTAAAGCTGTTGAGGTTTGTGTGGCTGCCTGGAAAGTGCCTGACACTTCTGCTAACATATTTCTAGAGCTCCTTCTGAACCCAAATTCTTGTAGCTCTTGGAACAAATACATTCCAGGTGACTAAGGATAGCAATTACAGATAAAATTATAAGTATGATGTACTTGAGGCATATTTTTATCTGCTCACATGAAGGGAGTACTTAATTGTATAGGAACAGTTTTCTCCTGTAGGACCTGCATCTGATGGATTTATGTCACTCATTTCTAAAATACAGCATTTTTCTCAAAGAAAATGAAATTACTGGAGTTTGATATTTCTGTTACTATGGTTACTTCCCCCTCCCCCAGACAAGCAGAATTTCAAAGAAAAGTGGTAGTCCATGGTTTGGTATCTGAGAGATTGTTTTCCAGTAATTATTCAATACTTATTTACATTACTGAATTTTTTTAGGAGCCTCAGTCGAATGCAGAGCCCTTTTTCTAGGTGCCTTATAGGGGGTTACAGAGCATAACAGTCTCATGTCAAGTGGCCTGTGACTTGATAACATTTCCTGTTTAAAGTGTGAAACCAGTTGCATTAATGCTGTACAACTGTCTTCTTTTTTGTTCCTGCAACTCTAATGACACTGTCTTCCCCAGTTTTTTGGTACACGAGGGAAAAAACCAAAGGGCAGTATCTCATCCTTATCTCTGCACTGACGGAGTGGCAGCAAGGCTGTCAGTGCAATTCTGATGCTGGGTTTTCCATCCTGTCTAACCTGCAATGTTGTGAGGTGCTGGGGAAGAAACTGAGGAGGAGGGGAGAAGATGTTGGAGTGAGGAGACAGTTTGAAAAGTATGTTGTGCTTGGGAAACAACTGTGAGCATTGAGAATTCATGATTCTGGGATCACAGAGGATGAAATGGATGGGGAAGATGAGAAATCTATAGTTTACATTTCAGAGGTGAGTGAATAGTGATTGTCAGAAGACTTAGGTGCCCTACCAAGGAGCTGCTTTTCATGGTTTCCTCTAATGAGAGGTGGGGTGTCTGGAGGACCCTCAGAGGGTTCAGCAGTAAAATTTAATGTCTCTTTTGTTACAGTGGCTTTCAGAACTGATTATTAGGTAGGTCTGAGAAGAACTGCATCCTTTGTACCATCCTTTTGTGAATGTTAAATAATATAGGTTTTGTATTCTATTATCCTCATGTGTAAAGAGGTCCAGCAAAAAGTATCCAGAGCTCCTTGCAGAATTCCTGTTTGGTTAACCATTCTCCAATGAGTTTGGGAGACAAGCAAGTGTTTAGCAAGTGCCAGTTGATTTAGATATGGCAATTCTGTCTGTGTGTTCATTTGTATGGTAGCATGAATTGGTTCAACAACCTTTACTGATACTGAAATCAGTGCATTTTCTGTCAGGTTTAATCTCATATCTGGTGCAGTCAGTGCCTCAGCTCTTCACCTTGTCCCCTGCAGTCAGCACTGGCTTGGTGGGAGAGGCAGTGAAGACGTTCTAGTTGCTGTGGTGTGAGATTTCGCAGCATGGGTGTTACCTTGAACCAGCAGTCATTTCACCTTAAGTTCACACCAGACTAAGAGCAGTAGTGCCTGAGCAGCCCATAGCAGGGACACTGCCTTCTCCTGATCCAGCTGTGGGAGAATAACCTCCAGCAGAAAGGCAGCAGCTCAAATTCCAGTGGTCCAGTCCATTTAGGCTCCTCTCCCAATGTGATAAGACCACATGCACCACGAGATAGCACAGCTCAGCTAAGGTGGTAAATAAGTAAAGCTTATGACATGATTGTGGGAAATCACCTTGGTCTCTGTGTGTCTTGTATTTTATGAATATGTCATACTTGATTAAAGCATATATTATTGTCCAGTCTCTGCATGGTATTTCTAAATTACAAAGTTATTTGCACAAAATGTCCCCAAGCAGTGCAATGATTATTGCTAAATGGAAACAGTGGTCTTCCTTAATTATACTATTGATTAGCTGCCAGTTCACTAGTCCTTAGTAAGCAGAAATTAAAAATGTAGCTGGCATAAGAACCTGAAGTGCTGAACAAATGAAAATTACATACATAATGCATCCAAATCCCTTGGAAGGACTACTTGAAGGGAGGATAAATGGACTATATTTCTACTTCTTTAATTAATACTCAGTATGGTCTAAAATTTTCTCGCCCTGCATAAGTAACAGCTGAAATGCTGAATACCCTTTTTTTTGTTGTTTTATTTCCTGTTCAATTGTATGAACTTAAAAATTTGCTTCATGGGTCATAATTTGGTAAACATTTTGCAATGGCAATTTGTAGATCTGATTTTTAATCTAGACATTTAGACCAGTGATGTGGAACTTAAGGCAAACCACTCTCTTTGCCTTTTTCTTCCTCTCCCATTTCCTATCTGCCTCCATACATTGTTCAGGTCAGGGAATGCCCTTGCTGTAATTCTCAACTGTCTCAAGTTCTGAGAGAACTTCAGCCATGTAATACTTCGATACAAACCATGAAAAATTATGGTCTCAATGCAAATATACTGAGCATGATTAGATAAACTCTGACTGTTTTAAAAGTTTGGATTCTCTCATGATGTTGACACTTCGATTGAAAAGTTCAGACTAATGAATTAACTTCCCTGCTTGTTAATTTTATATAAATTAACAAGACTTCAGAGCAATGTACTCATTAAAGTACTTGATGTTGTTTCTGCTTCAAAGTCAGAATTGTATTTTACTTAGCTGAGTTCACAAAAAAAATCATGTGGGTGGTGTGATCCTAAACTTTTCAGGCTTTAATGTAGGCTTTCAGAAACTTAGTGTTGTGGATATGTGATTAAAAAAAACCCTTTCTAAGTAGGATTCCTGTTAAGTAATTAAAACTCCTCTTTTAAACAAAAATCTCTTTAAAGCCCTGATGAGTGTATTGGTTTAGAACACAGTTTTCTTCCTTGTGGTTAGAATGGGTGGATTATGTTTTGTTAAAACATGATTGATTGCCCACCTTGAGCCTGTTAGAAATATTCAGAATACTTCTAATGATGTGATAATGCCTCTTTAATTATAAGATAATGTTGATATCATGTTCATTAATAAACCTTGAAAACTTCTCAGAGATTGTTCCTGTTCTACAGGACAGTACAGGATGGTTTAAATGCTGAAGTGTTTTTATTTTTCCATTTAAGGATCACAACCATAGAGGTGAAATAAGTCTTGTAAGTTTAGCCTTGTTGAAAAGCAAATGAATGCAGAGAACATCTTTTGCAGGAATTGCCCTTTGACTTGTGGTAGAGGTTCAGCATGAGATACATTTTAAATTTATTTAGGTGTTTATAAGAGTTCTTGGGTTAAAATTTAAGTGCCTGTTTCTGACAACTCAGTTGAGAAAATCTGCTCTTGAGCAAGGTTTAGCCCATCAGGCTCCTAAGCACACACTTTAAAACCTAGCAAATGTTTCAGTCCTTGATTTTAGGTTAGCAGTCTGACTCCATTTGTGATACCAGACTTAATGTTTCTGATATTGAATTCCAAATTGTAAAGAAGTTACAAAGTTTTTCTGAGAGGTGGAGGAACACAGCCTGTGTTCTCCGAACAGAACATAGGAGGCAGTATTGGATCATGAAGATGTGCCTTGGCACTCCAATACCTTGTCACAAGAACAGGAGTTGTTGGTTTAGGCTTTAGCATAAGCTGTTTCAAGGTAGGCAGTTCCACACGAGAGGATGTGGAAAATGAGGCCTTTGAAGATGATTTTTTTTTTGGTGAGGTTTTACTCTCATACCGTTTTTCCTAGCAATTTACAGTGTAGTTCAAGATCCTCTTTTGAATGGTGCATGAATTTCCTATTTCTTTTAGTCCTTAAAGTTCCAGCAAGGTTTGGTATTCAAAGAATAAAGATACAGTTCAAAGGCTGTTAGAAGCCTTTCCTTAGATTTTTTTTTTTTAATTAAGGTTTTAAAATAAACTATGAGATAATAGCAGGGAAGTATCAGTTACAGAATAAATTTTACAATTCTTATCATATTCATAATAGTTTCTAATTATCCACAGAATAATCTCGTGATTTGCAAATGAGTTCATGGCTTTCTTAGCAGGGTAGGTACTGGAGATCTTGCAGACCTTCTTAAATTGCTTTTCTCAGTATTGAAAACTGACTTGCATAATGGTTTTGTGTAGTGTGTCCTGTGGTCAAGTATATGCATTTGGAGTTTGACACAGTGCCACATGTAAAGAGACCTTGATCCTTCTGTTCTGGACATCTACGTATAACTCTGTGAAAAAGCTGTTGATCACAACACAGGCCTATAAGGAAAAGAGTTTGATCCCTTCACCCACAGTATTCAAAATGACAGTTTTCAGAGGCTTCAGAAAATACAGCCCAGATATGTGTCAATTTGGGGCTCCTGAAGTCTTTCTGCTTGTTCTTTCAAGTACTTCCAAACCTGAATAGGGTGTGGGTTAAAGACACCCCACTTAGCATTTTGCCTCTAGTGATCAAAAGGCCTTGTGCATGGCACAAAAAGACTTGTGTATGTGTGATACACGAGTTCAGATGGGTCTCAACAGTTAATGCTACAATAAGCTGATAAAAAGCATAAAATTGCAACCTCAAGTTGCCCAGAATTTACCCCCCAAACAGGGATAGCCTTTTGTTGATGAAAACTCATGATAATATTTAGAAGGAAGACTAGATTGCGAAAACATGAGTTTATTTTGTCTTTCACTGTGTTCTCACATTTTTCTCCCATTTGTACTCAATTCTCTGGCATTAAGGCTCAAGAAAAATACCCTTACTGTGTCTTGCAGTATTTTTGCCTGTGTTCATCATTTTGCCTGTTTGCTTGATTTGGCAGCAATACCTGCACGGTGTGAGCGGCTTGGAATGGCACCCAAGGATTTCATTTTCTGACTTACAAGGAAAGAGGGAGCATCTTTCCACATACCTCTTACCCAAAATATTTTAGGGTTGAATTAGGGAATAATTTTGATTGTTTATGAGGCTGGGGTTTTATAACTGCTGGAAAAGACTCTGTGTTATTGGAATGAAGCAGATAGCAGTTACTCAAATCTCAGATATGGAAGTCTCTGAGAAGTAATAAAGGTGCTTGTGTGCAGGGACTGTAAAACTCCATGTGCTGGACTTCAGCTGCCTTTATAGATATAGTTTGATATTTGCTTTGTGTGTTTATGGGGACGTATTTCCTTCACCATGATAGGCATATATTCTAGTAAGGAAAGAATTTTGAGTCTAGCAAAACTGTGAGCTCTCATGGGTTTGTTTCTGTTGCCTTGACAGTTCTTAAATTGTGGGGAATCTAAACTGTAGTTGAAGGATGTTATCTGTTTACACAGGCTTACAGATATGTATGTATATATGATGTGTTTGATCACAGTACTTTTGGAAAGCCTGCCTGTATTGCCCTACTTTTCTGTGTGTTGTGGATATTAGAGTCTAAACTAAAATGTGTGAAATTTATTTCTGCTGGCAGCATACAGAATGAACTCTTACGATAGCTCTTCACTTCCAACCAAAGGCTGGGCAGCCATGTCTTACAAATGCAATGTTCATGTGAGACTTCTGGGTTGCTTAATGAAGTTCACTGCCAGAAGGAGATCATATAAATGTTGCATTTGGGACTATTGCTCAGCAGTGACCCTTAACACAGTTCTGTGCTTCTGAGTAGTTTGTTGCCAATAAGGTCAGGGAGTAGGACTGAGAGGAAAATGCATGTTCTTTTGTGAATTCCTTTTGAAAGTTACAGAATCTATTGCGAGGTTTACTGTAAAATGACAAAAAGGCACATGGAAGTTCACTTGGGTTACAACTGCCTCCATTCTTGATAGTTCCTGAAAGGAGACCCGCAGAGCCAGCTACTCACAAGGGACAAGAACTTGACATCTGTTTGCAGTTATGGAAATAGTTTTGTTTATTCCCACTCTCAAGAGATTTGTAGGAGTATTTCTTAAGGCTCTTAATTTAGAAAGATACCATGCTATGGATTCAGAAGTTCCAAGTGGCAGCGCTGTTTTACATCCTTTATTCAAGGAAATGAACTGCTGTAAGGCATGATGATGTGTCTCTGTTGTGTGGTTTGGGAAGTTAAACATTAAAAGTACTCAGGAAAACATACTGCAGTGAAACTGGATTAGATTGCTCAAATTTATCAGGTTTTTTGAGAATTCAGTTATGCCAACATAACAATACAAGGGGAAAGGAGCAGCACTGTTGATTCAAACAGAAATAAATCAACACTGAATAAACACACACATCCCTGTCCAGATTTAAGTGCTTACAAATTGCACTAGAAGAAAATAGGTGATTTTTTTTTTCCACCTGATAACTGTCAAAAGGAGGGCTGTTATTATGTATTGGAAATAATTTAACAATAGTTTTTATATTTCAGTTTGCGGTTATTTTTCTCACTATGGCTAGAATCTTACACATAAAGCAGATTTTGAAGCCTGTGCCTTACTTTTCCAGATTTATTCACTGTACTGATGATTCCCCTGATCCTTCCTTGAACTATGAGGTAGGACTCTTTGAATGATTTCTTAGTAATTTAAAGGCATTGCTCACAGTCTGGGTGACATTTGTGCTTGGGTGTGTGTCCATAAAATGTGTTATGTTTGTTTTATATGTGTTGCTTGGGATATGAGGGGAAGTCTGGTTCAGCACTGCAGGTCATAAGAAGTTCATTTATTTGCAGATCAGGTGAGCTAAAGTGCAGACTTGAGAAGCTTCCTTGCAATGTCTTTTCATGTCTGTCAGGTTTTGACAGGAAGGATGAGTTCAGTAGCAGAAAGTTGTATATTCTTGATGAACATCACACTGAGGTTACTAAGGAAGAGGCTTGCTGGAGTTGCTGGTGACATCCTGAACTGTAGTGGTCTGTTCTGTGTTGTTTGCTATGTTTGTTACCAGATTAAAATGTTCAGCTAGAGGTGCTTTAAACTGTTAATGTGGAGCTGTTGCTTTTATGGTAACATCTAGTCATCTCTCTAATAATAGGCTTTATGTAAATATAACATTTGTCATCATCCTGTGGGCTTAAAGGGCTTTTGAAAAGTGAATGAACCCTGTTTTATTTTAAAGCACTATCAAGTGTGCTTTAAAGATACAGGACATTTAAAGAGTGGAACAAAGAGTTTCGTGTTTACACTGTAGTTAGGAATGTCATCTTTGATTACTGCAGTTTTTCTGCTGCAGTTGATAGGTGTTGGGAGTTTCCCTTTCCGGGAGCAGTAACTGGGGCCTTCAAAAACATGGATCCTTCTGAATACTTCAGCTTAGGAAATGTAGAAACTTGAGAAAGTGCCAGAGAGATGCTTTAATTACCAGGCAGTCTGTCCTATTGACTATAATAGTTTGCTTTCTATTTCTATCCCGTGTCCTTATTTTAACTGGTTTGCGCCTTCAAAGGCGTCACAGAATTCTGCTTGGGTGTGTACCAGAATAGAGGTTGATTTGGATAAATTTAATTCTGCTCATCAGCTCCTTTGACTAGGGAGCAACTTTCTGCCAATTTCATGACAGATTTGTTGTGTTGTACAGCAGGGTTTTTATTTTCCATGCTTTATCATGAATGTAACTTGGAACTTGTTTCATAAATGATTCCACAGTTATAAATACTGTACAGAGTGGAAGAGTATAAGATAATTAAAGTGGGAAGGGGCTTTGGGAGGTCTCCAGTCCATTCTCATACTCAAAGCTGGGTAAGGAATGAGACAATATTGTCTTGCTTGGCATTTTATCAAATCTATTCAGAAAAGCTCAGTGGGTGGAGGCTGCACAACCTCTGTGAGGAAACTATTCCAATGCTTGACAGCCCTCATGGTTTCTTATGTCCAATCTGAACCTTTCTGCTTTAAACTAGTTTGGACTATATGGTCTTTAGAAGTGCCTTCCAACCAAAAGCATTCCATGATTCTCTGAAATTAATATTAAATCTAATTGCTTTTAAATATTTGCAAAGGTGGTTCTGTGAACTGCAGTTTAAGCTTGTTTTGTTTTCAAGTATCAGTGGTCATCATTGCAGCAAAACTGTTCATCTAAAAGGCAGACCTGTTGACAAAGAGATACTATTACCTTTCTGAAATAATACTTTGTTTTTCCTCTACAGCTTGTTCTTCGCAAATGGTGTGAACTAATCCCTGGTGCAGAATTCAGATGCTTTGTCAAGGAAAACAAGCTTTTAGGTAAGGAATTTCTTAAAAGCAAAATTATTAGATGAACTTTTGAGGAGTTTCTGATTCCTTGAATGAGAGCTAAGTCTGAAGACAGTTCTTATCACACCTCATTTCTGAAATTAATGGTTTATTCTTTCTGTAAGTTAAAATGTGGTTTGCCACAATCCACCTTCCACTGTGTTTGAAAGCCTGACAGCACAGCATGCTCACCATAATAGTGGAAATATTCTTAATTTAACTGATAATCCAGAAACTTCACCCAAAGGCTGTTTTTTGAGAGATTTTTTTATATTCAGCAGCAAATTGCGTCGTCTCCAACTTGCGGAATGAATACAGAAGTAGTTGTGTGTTGTGCTGCAAAACCATGACCCCATCTGGATGTTTTATGCAGAAAGTTGGGGAGGTCAGAACATCTCCACCGATGTACGAGGTGTCTGAGTTAATTTTAAATTCGTGTAGCTTTGTTAGAACCTGTTTTTTGTTACTCTGGTTCAGAATCCTAAATGTAAAGCATTTCAAGTGGCACTGGACAGCCAGGGTATCCAAAACATGCAAAGAGCTGGTGGGCACATTGAGAAACTCTGACAGCTGGAAAACAGGGAGGTTGTCCTACAGCATGTATTGTAGGCAGCTGAGTAGGGTAAATTCAGGGTAATTTAGGTTAAATTTAGCTGAGTTATACTCCTTTGGTTGTGTTGACTGTTCTCTGCTGACTATAGCAGGAGCTGAGACATCCAGTGCACACACAGGTGCTTCAATTGAGGGATTTCATTTCAGGCTAAGTACTGTTCTGGAGTTTGGATTTGGTTTTGGTGTGGTCTACCATGGAATCTTTGGAGATGAACAGAAATGCAAATAGCACAGGATTAGTCCACATTTGTTCTTAACAAGGTTGAATCATTCTGCCTGAACTCTTCCAACAAGGAAATGTTATAGCAGTGATGTAGCAAATCCAGACTTCAGAGGAAGGAAGGAAGGTGAATTTTTTGCTTTAAGATAAAACCAGATTTGCTCACTTTTCCTCTCTCATGCCTACATATTCACAAGCACCAAGCTCCATATCTACAAGTGGTCAGTCCAGGATTCCTTGTGATGATACGGAAAGCCAGGCATATTAGTTATGTAGTTCTCATTGTTTCTCCTGTCTTCTCAGTGTGGTGACTGTGGGCTTGTTTTGGTTGTGCCTTTTTGTACCTGCTGACAGCTGTCAGCAATTTGTTGCTCCATCCAGTCCCACCTCTGTGAATCTTTAGGAACATACTCCCTGTTCTTTGTTTCCTGATCTGGGTTTCCAATGGAGCTGCACATAGATGTTTTGAGTTGTGCTAATCTAGGTGCTGTCAACACATGCCATTCTCCTAAGCCCTTTTATTTGTCTGTTCCTTCTGGTGTTCCTATGCTCATTTTCCATTTTCTCTATGCCAATTGCAAGTGTATGACAGTTCTTTGTAGCAGAGTTTATCTTCCTAATAGCAGGGATTCTCTATTAAGTCAGTATTGCTTAATGGCTACTGACAGAGCTTTCTGAAGGGAGAAGAGCTGAATCCTGTCCTGTTCTGTGCTGCTGGAACGTCACAACTGCCAGAGAAACACATTGCTGTAATAACCTCTCCGACATTTGAATGTAGATTTATTATCAAACATTTGTATAGTAATATTTGCTTTCAAATACCTCAAGGCATTTGTACAGTGGCTAATTAAGCACTCTGTACATTTCATGACGAGGTTTCAAAACCTAGTAGATCTGCCAATATGGGATTTTTTTTAGCAAGCACTCCAGCTGCATTTCTGAAGATAGTTCCAAGATTTTTCTCAATATGTTCCCATGCCCTTAAAATTAATAAGCCTGTCAGTCAAACTAAGGAGTGATACTTGCAGTATAGTGAATGATTTTCCAGTTGCACATCTGCATCCCCTGAGATGCCATCATCTCTTGCTTTTTGTTTTTTAGACTGAAACTTTGCAGTGGTATTAAAAATTCCAAGTTCCACTGACATCATAAACTTTTTATATGAACTTTTTAAAAAGGATTACATCTTTAGAGGTAGTCAGCATTGTCTTATAGTAAAACTGTGTCTTACATATGGTTAAAACAGCAAACTGACCTCACAGATATATCTTCCCTGGGGGATTCTGTCTCTTTCTGTATGTAAATGCCCTGAATTACTCATTCTGCAGTGATGGGGCAGGTCTTGGATTTGCATTTGTCAAGCAGGGTATTGCAGTGTCTCATGTTGACACATCCTGTATGAGAACTCTTGTCACTCAAGAGGCATGCAAATGTATAATCCTCTTGATGTCATTTTAAACTACTGTCTTGTAGACAAATGTATGAAATTAAGAACTTGTAGGTGGGATGTTTTATCTTGTGTCACATAGGCAAGAAAGCCCTTGAGGGAGCAACTGGGAGCACTCAGGTACTGGACTGCCTGCCATCTCACTGATTTTGGGATTTAAGCTTTCACCTGTAGTGCCTCATCAAGCAGGCAGATGTTATTCCACACTTAAAAAATCAGTTAAATGTGAATCTGTGGTATGCAGGGATCTATCATATTTGTTAATGTGCAAGCTTAGCCTCCACCCCTTTCATTTCATGGTTCCAAATTACGGTTCCTACATCTGATGGGCAGAACAAGGTTTTTAACCAAAGTAACCAAAGGGAATGAAACTGAAAGGAAAAGACAGGAGCTGGAAACTTAAACACAGGCAAAGATTCTCCTGAAATTCACTTTAAAATAGTCGGTGTGTACATATAAAACGGAGTTCACAAAATGTAGAACAGAGCTGTTCAAGCAATAGATTCCTGATGGAAGTACTTTATAGGGGAATAAAGCCAAGCAGTAAGTCATTGATAATGGCTGAAACTTGGGAGAACCCCATCTTCTGAAATATGAAATGATCACATGCATGTGTCTGACAACTGCATTTTTTCTGGTTGGGCTTTTTGCCTGCCTAGAGCTCTTTGTAATTAACTGCAATTATTGGCAGGTATATCACAGAGGGACTACACCCAGTACTACGATCACATCTCTAAGCAACACGAGGAGATCTGCAGATCCATACAGGAGTTTTTCAAGAAACACATACAGTATAAATTCTTGGATGAAGACTGTAAGTATCTTAAGGGTATCTGTGGGTATGCATCTCTCTCTCCATGGCTGTTGCTTTCACAGGGCTTGGTTCTCTTTAACTTGGGAGAGTCTTACAGCTCTCACGGCTACAGCCTGTGGAGTGGCAATGATTTGTAATGACACCGGCAACAAAAAAACCCTAAAGGAATAGGCTGGAGCTCTTCAGAGAAACACATCAAATGAGTGAAAGATCCCTTCAGAAGGCATAACTTTTTTTTTAAGGCTTTTTCCCCTTATACTTGAAAAATTTTATACCTGAAAAGCAGAGTAGGAGATCTTTGACAAAAGGCATTCAATAGTAAGAATACTTTTTTAAAAGATGTTGTCAGATGTTTGCTGCCAAATTATTGATGTATTCTTTGAAGAAAGGACTTTTAAGTTTCTTTACAAGAAATGTTAATAATTTCTCCTAGAATATCAGTGCACACTAGTTTAGGTGCTGAAACCTTTGAATAAAGGCCACAGTATTTTATCTATTCATCTAAGCAGCCCAAGTAAATTGTCTTGTTCCTCAAATGTGAAGTCCTTTGCAAATATGTTTTGAAATAGTTTTCTACCGTGGTTTAGTGAGAATTGAATAGTGTTTCATTGTGATGGGTGATCAGTAGTGGTGAAAAACATGATGAAGAAATTTAAATTGGGTCTGGCATGGACTTAACCTCAGTTAGTGAAATCCATAAACATAAGAATTTTCTGGCAGTTTTATTGTCATCTTTAAAGCTTTGAAAAATCAACCTTTAGATAAGTTTTTAACATTATTAATTGTTCTACTGAGCCACCAGAGCAATCGAACAGATCTGTCCTCTCTGACTGTCTGAAAAAGGTACCTTCAAGTGCCCATCTCTCTTATATTAAAATTCTTAATAATTTGACTCTGCAGAGTTCCTTTCGTTCAGTCCTTTGAAGTTCTTATGGACTGTTGCTTGGAGAAGGCCAGCAGAATCAGTACACAAATTTAATAGGCCCATAGCATTACATTTTGAATTAAGATCAGTCATACAGATCTGACATTCTGATTGCTGCCTTTTAATTTTCCTCTGTGTTCCAATGTAATTTTAGCTAGTATGTAATCAACTGATAGATAAGAATTCAGGGCACTATTTTTGGAAATTGATGCTTAGATTTAGGCCCTGGAACTGCTGGTGAACTGAAAGGCCTGAAGCGTCATCTTATGTAAAGGATGCCATCTGAGTTACCTTCTGGGAAAAGGAGGTTTCAGGGCAACCTTCTGGGATGAAGGTTTGTTAACCTTTTATTCTAAGGCACTAAATGCTGGTCCATCTGCAGAGAAATGCCGTGCAGAAAATGTTTTCAGGTTTTTTATCACCTTTCCTTTATTCCTCATCATCTCCTTTGATCCAGTGCCTGGTAGCATATGTGTTGTTAACAATAAAAATCTGGGTTTGCTTGTTTGTTTGCTTTTAAAAGGAAAGGCATTACAGCTTTTTTCCTGACTTCTTGTTTCATTGGGGATTTTGATGCTGTTTGCTCTGCTTTTTCCAGTTGGTCTGGTAGCATCTCCAGATGGAAGAGTTGAGTCAGAGCAGCTAAAGCATTGCAGAGTCAGAGCAGTAGGATAACAGATGGGTGAATGCTTTATAAATACTCCTAAATTATGTTAGAACCTTCTAAATATCTTTGATAAGAGCCCAGTAAGAACAGTGCTCTGGAGGTGTGGATCCTGCAGAGCTGGGCCTTGGTTTACCCTCTGTTTTGAGCAGTTTCTGGTGAAGTTTCACTACAGTCTCACTCTCCAGGCTCTTGTGCTCTGGGGTGATCCCCAAGCAGAGGGAACAGTTCAGATTTTCTCCTCTGTTCAGTGTTTGTGAGTGTCCTGAACTTGTCATCAGCGTGCAACCAGTCTGAATTCCAGATGTGAATCCTGGTAAATACTGTTAGCCTCAGTGGTTGCCATGGGCTTGCTTTAAGCTGACAGGCCTCACTATTAAAAACCTCAGATGCAAGTGTTCCATCTTTAGGATATGACTAATGAGAGGACACGATGCAGGCACCAAGTTCAGTGGAGCAGCTGGAGAAGAAATCCTAGAGTTGCTGTTCTCCCTTTGCACTGGTGACTGACTTGGCCACTGAGAGCTTGTCTTCCTGAGAAAATGGAGCACTTAATCCTGGAGTGACATTTTGCATTGACGCAACTGAGCTTGTGCAAAAGCTGCGTGGATTTTTAGGCTGGATGGTAAAAACCAGTTACGTGACTGGCTTTGGCTTTGTGGAGTTGTGGTTTGTCCTTAGCCCAGTCAACTTCGCATGAAATGTCAGATGAAGCTTTACATGCATGGATGTGATCAGTCAACATCCCGGTTCCTGACAGGCAGCTTCCTGAGACTCAAGTGTTCTGCAGTCATATCCTGAGTTTAGTTTATCCACATGTATTGGGAAATCTCTTAGCTGAAATATTCCCTTCCTTATTAGTGAAGGAAGTAACAATACAGCATTTGTCTGAGGCTTTTCTAAATCTGTCTTTTTTTTTCTTTTCCCTTTTTTTCTGCTAAACTGGTAAAACTTTTGCATGTAGCCATGCCTGAATGCTTCTCTGTTGATTTCCCTAGCTCAATAGAAACACAGCTTCAAGATTTGTTTAACCATACAGAACAGAAGCTGATGGAAACCTGCATATACAAAGAGTCGTTTAATTAAGCCAAGGGGAGGAACAACAGTGGAACCAGGCGAGGCAGCTTTGAGTCAGTCACCAAGTGGCAAAGGGGACGTTTGAAGGAGTTGTTGGTAATCAGTAGGTGTGCTGTGTCTGCTCTGGGTGACATCAAACATGGCCATTGCACTGCCACCTCCTCCTCAGCACTGACCCCTTTGTTCCCACAACCTGTTTGTCTTGTTAGCTGCTGAAGTCCCAATCTCCGTCGAGCAGGAACTTTCTCTTATTAAATGTTTGTGCAATGTCCAACACAATGGAGTCTTGATCCTTCCTTGAAATTTCTCTGTACTGCTGTATATGAAACAGCAGTAATGTCAAAGATAAGCTCTCTGGGCTAAGAGTTTATCAAATGTTCTTCATTGGGGGAAAAACCAACAGAAGAAACCAGCATTAAATGGAAAAACCCACCAGCCACTCTCCCAGTACATTAACAGTAGTTCTTGAAATGTTTCAGCTCCCTCTTAGAAATGTACCCAATTCTGGCTTGCAGTTCTTTAGACATATTGACTTTGCAGATTGTGCTGTGTTCACAAGTATCTACTCAGATTTAGACCTCTTCTGTGAAATTATATATCTTTTACAATTAACTTTTTTTTTCTTCTTTTCAGTTGTTTTTGATGTGTACAGAGACAGCAGGGTAAGTGAACAATTGTTGTTTCTGTGAAAACTTGAAATGCTACAAAGATGAAGCAAGTAATAGCTTTGTCATCCTAGAAGTGGTCCTGGAAAAAAGAAACCAACCAACCAACCAAATAAACAAAAAAATCTCACCAAAACAAAAACCTCAACCAAACAAAAAACCCCCAGTCAAAACCCTAAAACCTACTTGATGTTATTCTGTTCCACATGTTTTTTTCTATGTTAAACACTGCCTACAGTTGGAGAATAATAGGATTAGAGCTGTAAATGTCTATGCCAGTGACGTTATTATTTAGTTAATATCTTCCAGAGAAGTTGTCTGTCCTAAAGCACAGGACTTTGGCTTCAGCTGCAATTCTCTCAGTTCTGTGAATCTACTGGAGGCAACTTTTTTGTTATGACATGGAGAGTCTTTGCTGCAGTAATTTAGAGGAGAACAGACTATTTCAATTGGAAGGGACTTTAAGTGGTCATTGAGTCCAACTGACCAATTCAGGGCTGACCAAAAATTAAAGCATGTTGTTATGGATGGTGCTCTCAGGCACGTGGTGGGATTCTTGGGGCTGTCCTTGCAGGGCCAGGAGTTGCACTCAATGACCTTGTGGGTCCCTTCCAGCTCAGGATATTCTATGATTCTGTGATTAAGGGCATTGTCCAAATATCTCTTAAACACAAACAAGTTTGGGACATTTTCTTTTAAGATAGATGTTTCCTTTGGCTTTATTTTTTTTTCATTATAGGATCTGAAGTCTTCCAAACTGATCATTAATATTTCTTCAGATTATCCATGTAAGGCTGGAAAATGGTCATTTGTACTTCATATATGGAAGCTTAGGATAGGAAGGGATAATTGTGCCCAGTTTGTGACAGATGCAAGCCAATTTTTTCTTTTCAAACTCTCCAGCTGTGGTTCTGAGAGTTGGGCAGATCAGATCCCTGAACATCCAGATAGTGATGGATTGGGGAGCAACATAACACCTCAACTATTTAAAAGAATTGTAGATGTGGTGCTTAGGGATGTGATTCAGTGGTGAACACAGGGGTTCTGCACTAAAGATTGGACTTGATACTAAAGGATTTTTCCAACTTAAACAATTCTGTGAATTTCAGGTGCCAATATCGGAGTTAGTCACTCTGACTTCTCCTAGTGTGAGTGGAGAGAAATATTTGATCAGATGAATTGTGCTCGAAAGGCTCACATGTATTGTTTCAAAAGTAACTACAACCAAAAATGCATTATATAGCCTTGAATCTCAAAACCTGACTTAGGGAATCACAGTGTGATTTTGAGAATCACATTAGTGCATGAAAAGTAAGTGTTTAGATTAATTTTTTTTCAAATCCTAAACCAGAAATGCAAAACCAATGTCCGCCTATTTTTTTTATATACAGTTATGAGTCTTAGTGCTTGACTTGTTTATGGTTATGGGACTGGAGAAAGTCTTCATTAGAGTTGAATTGGAAGTATTGGGAGTAAATCCTGATTCTAATTTCTAATGTTGCTAAACTATTTTGTAATTGTGTAATGGTAAATCATACCATAGTTTACAAAACAGAAACAAAACAGGAATGTGTCTGATGTGGAAAACAACGACTGAACTGTCTCTCAGCGTAGCTTTTAACGTAGGTACCTAAAATCAGGCTGTGGGCTCGAACAGCCACGCTGTAATGGAAATTCCTGCCCAGGCTCAGATGGACAGACATGAGGATGCTGTCAGGGAAAATGAGGAGCAGCACTTGAGCACTGAACCAGATTCTGCCGTTGGGTGCTCTGCCTCATAGCTCAGGCATGAAGACAGATTATTTAAGTAAAAGGTTTCAGCCTGTGGGATCTCAAATGAGCAGTGTTTCTTCATCTGTCAAGATAAAATATATCTGTTTGTAGATTTCTCTGGGTGCCTTCTACCCTCAGGTCTTGTAAACTGCCAGATAGCCCTTTGTGTGTCAGATCCTCCTCCTTTCACACGTACTGTTGTGGTTTGCAACTGTATTATTCATCGCTCCCTTGGTGTGTGAGTTACAGGCAGCAAAAGAATATTGAGAGCATGATTAATTTCCAGAGCCCGTGATCCTCATCAGGCTGGTTGCACAGCAACCTCACCTACAGAAGGAGAGAAATGTTCACTGTCTGCTTGTTTTAAATTCTTTCAACTCTAAATATTCAGCTTGGAGAAGCAGGTTGTTGTTTGATATGGTTGTGAATGAGAGCAGCCCCCTCCCTGTCCTTGCTTTATTTGCTTGAGAGGGTGCCCAGAGTTGGCTGCCACAGGTGCTGCTCACGGAGTTGGAGGTGATGGTTGGTTAAAGCCTGGGAGTCGGCTCTGTTGTTGCTCTTTGCTGTCTCCCAGGTGTGAACAACAAACCATGTTCAAGAAAAGTCAGTGTGGTAAAACAGAGCAATGCAGGGAGTGGCTCCAGACCACTTCTGTCACAGCTCTTGTTCTCTTGCAGACCAGTGCTTGTGTCTGTGCCTTGTGGGCGTTGTCACTGTGCGTGAAGGTGCAGCTGGAGTTAGGGAGATGTAACAGTTCAGTTTGCATTTTATCTATATTTAACTTCCTTTAAACAACAGGCTTTGTCACGGGCACTTCCTTTCAGCAGTATGCTACTTAATGCCTTAGTAAAACAGTGTGAAGCTGGCATGGTGTTGTAAATCTATTGGTTCCTTCTTTTAGGCTGAGAAAAAAACACCATGTAGTACAAGTTGGGTTTTTTTCTCCCCTCCACTTATGTACAACTTTGCTTTCCTGGTTTGTGCATTTCTGTGCTCTCATATGACAAAGATTACTAATAACAGACAGAAGACAGCAGATAAACAGCTTTACTACTGCTCTTTAGATGCACAGTGCCAGTCACCTGAAACTACATTTAAATGATGACATTGCATATAAGACTTGAAAGATAATTCAATCTTAAGGCAGTTTGGTTACTGACCCAAGGTTATATACACTCCTTTTAATGAGCCCTGAAAAGAGATACTTAGTTTGTTTTGCCACTTCTCATCAATTTGCAGCTACCAAAGCTCAGTGCAGATTTAAGACCCTCTCAAGGAAACAGCTGCTGCTGTAGATGGTGCACTGCTGTCTGCAGGGGTGGAGACACACTGCTGGGTGCTCACAAAAAACATGTCACATTCAGTAGTCTTGAAACCAATTTTCAGTTTTTTCCAGGGTACATTTATTCTCTAGAGAAATGTTCTTACGTTCCTGTGAAAAAGCTGAGTTTGATGTATTTGGGGTGAAGAGGAATTTCTGTGAAAGCCTTTTGTAGGAAAGTATTAAGTATAAATGTTTCTGATTGAAGGAAAGATTCTCTGAACTGCTGAACAAACTTTGCGAACCTGTGCTTCTGTCTGTGATTAAATTGGTTCATTAGCTTGTTTTTCTGGTGTGATAGAATGAATCTAAAATCACAGATTCCTCCTTGTGCTCTCTTGGAGCTAACAAGGCACCCCCCTTAGCAAAAGTAAAACATTGCTTATAATGAGAATTTGTGACAGCCTTTTGAACAGCACCAGAGGTGGGAAATGACAACAGAGCTTGCCTCGTTGGCTCTCTGCACTGATGGTGCCAGTATTGGTGCAGAGGTCTTGCAACTCAGCCGTGCAAATCTGGGCTTCTTCACCCCTCCAAAACAAATAACAAATAACTCAGGTCCCTGCCCCACAGTCCACAGTTTCTTTTGTAGCCATCTGGTTTCAGTACTGCTGGTGCCGTGCTTTGGCTTCTTAAAATGTGCTCTGTGAGAGCTGT
This sequence comes from Atrichornis clamosus, assembly GCA_013400975.1. NCBI lineage: Eukaryota > Metazoa > Chordata > Aves > Passeriformes > Menuridae > Atrichornis > Atrichornis clamosus. The sequence continues at coordinate 195,270 of WBMZ01005367.1, forward strand.
GCCCTGGACCTGCCCAGAGAGAGACACCTGTGAAAGCCTGTGTGCAACCACACTCTCACTGGTGGGGCGCTGGCCCAGCTCCAGTTCGTGAGTAATAACCACTGCTCTCATCTGGGCTGGGACTCCCCACACCTGCACCAGGGGCTCGCTGTGGATGGTAACAGAGCAGCCAGAGCATTCCTGCTCTCTGTCTCAGGTCTCCATGCATTTCCTGTTCCATAGTGTGCTGGTGCCTGTGGGATAGCTCAGCTGCTGTGGGTGGGAGAGGCAGTCTCCATGTTACTCTGTGCCGACGCTTCACAAGCATCTCTGTGAGTTAGAAACCAGATGGCTGTAGTGTAAATAATTGAATGTATTTGCTGTTTGTACCAAGATAGGGAAGATCTTTTAAAGAAAGAAGATCCTTCAGGAATGAGGGAAAGGAAGAGAATGCAAAATGCATTTTTAGTAGCTACAGTCTTCAGGGTTGTTTTCCAATTCCAATTGATCTTCATTATAAACACAGTAAAACTCTTAAGTCCTGCTTATGTTACTGCAGCCTTTTCCTCCCTTATTTGATAGGACTGATTTCTTCCAGATGTAATACTTGTTTTGCAAATTTTTCCTACCAGCTGTAGTCATATTTCCTTGAATTTATTACAATGTTTTGTTTTATTAGAATAGTTGACACTTCCTTAGGCAAGAGAAGATGGCCTTGTGCTGGGGGTTGTGTCGAGGTGACTCAAGGAACACAAATTATTTCTTCCTCCACCACACATCTCTGTTACTTTTAATACATCTTGTTAATCTCTGCTTTCATTTTTCAGTTACAAGGCAGGCGTGCTGTTGAGCACACTACCATAACTGTTTGGAACACAGACATGTTAAAGAAGAGGCAGAAACTACTGTGGACTGCTAGTACTGGCTATATTAAAAATGCCTTTAAGTTATTCTTTATTTATCTATATATCTGTATATCTATGTCTTTGAGCTTTCGTGAGCTCCACTAGCATTTTGCAGACCTTGCTCTGTGTTTTTAGAGTCCCTTCTATGATCAAGAACAGCAGCTCTTGTAGACTGCTGCATGGTACAGCATTGCTGAGGTGGTTTTTCATGGAAAGCAAAATCCTTGTTTGGGTGGTTTGGGGTTTTTGGTTTGGTTGGTTGTGTTTTGGGTTTGGTTTGGGAATTTTTTGGTTGGTTGGTTGGTTGGTTTTTTGGTGGTTTCTGCTTGGTGCCCTCCCCTATTCCTTGTTCATGCTCTCTGGGGATCTTGGAGGACCATGGGGATGAGACAGAACTGTGCTCTCATATGAAGCACCTGGCATAGAACTAAATTCAGTTCATTTGAGCTCTGTCTGATCCTCTGTTAAAAAAAACCAATTAAAGTAATTTAGTATGTCATAGCTTGCTGTGATTTAAAATTGTGTCATGTAAAGGTTGTTAGAATATTTTAAGTGCTTAAAACCAGGTAGTTTCAATTTGGACATCTTTTTATCTAAAGACTAAGCATGCTACAATAATCTATGGGGATTCTGATTTTTTTCTTTCTTTTTTTTGGTTTTGTTTTAATTCTTTGGTTAGTTTTAATTCTTCTGTGGTTCCTTTGCAGGGTAAGATTTGGTTAATAGATTTTAACCCATTTGGTGAAGTAACAGACTCCCTGCTCTTTACATGGGAAGAACTGACCTCTGGGAAAAACTTGAAAGGAGACCAGAGTGAAGGGGAAGCAACAGAACAGGTGAGAGAGGCTGGATAACATCCAACAGGATTTATGGCCTTATTTTTTTTTTCTTTCTTCTGCTGTTGTAATCAAATTGTGATGCAAATCCCATTGAAGTAAATGGAGGTCCTTAACTCATGAAATGTAAACTGTTTGTAAGTAGAATCTACTTTACTAGATAGTAGTTAATCTGAACAAGTATCACCTGCTAGTTTTAGATGCCTGCAAGGGAGTTTTTAGTTCAAACAGTACAAGCCCATACTGCAGCTTTGACCCCGTTGCAAAGAAGATGCCCTGAAACTTGCACTTACACAATTTTGAGGCACTCCTTTCAGTTTTTCTTAAAATCTGTTACTTTTCTATATAGTCATTTAAATTTCTGTTTGGTTCCTGCTATCTGCCATACAGTTTCCTACATCTCCAGCTTTATGCTTGAGGAGAGACAATCAGAAGCTTAACTTCTGTCTCTTCCTCATCTCAAATGCCCTGAGGGAAGCCTTGTCCTCTGGTGGAACTCACTAGACTTGCAGAGCAGGGCTTTTCCATCCCTCTTCTAAGCAGCCTTTCCTCTGCGAAAACAAGTAACTTCCCATTAATACAGAGAGGGAGGAATAGTCTTCATTTTTTTATTCCAGTTTTTTTCTCTCACTGCCTCTTGAGACAGTCCTCACATCTTAACGAGTCCTTGGAGAGCTGGGTATGAGATAGAAAGTGGTGTATTACTGGATCTTGGGGAACACTTGGTTGCTTTCTGAGTAGAGATGGTCAGTCAGTGTGGGCTTTTCTTTATCTTCTAGCTGTTGAGCTGCATTAGAGGTAAATAAAATGACCAGCTTTATTGAGCTTCATTTCCACAACACATTCACATGGAAACACCACTCCAGGCTGTCATTCAGGCCACTGTCTCTGTCTCACCATGTGCCTTTTGCTGTAGGAAAACCCATTCCATGAACCCTCCTGCTAAAAGCTCTGTCTCCTTTGTTAAAACACATTCCCAGTTCTTGAGCTGTCCGTGGGACACCCAGATTTTCGTTTCAGGATTTCTTTTCTCAGTGCCAGATGCTTTACACAGTTTTCTGTAGTGCAAGCCTGGATGAAAAGTAGAGTAACCTGTCTTCATGCTTCAGCTTATAGCCAGTCACAGAATCTGTTGTGAAGTTACTGATCTTCTCTCTTTAAAATGAAGGTGCTATTGCTGTGCAGGGTAATTGCATTGCATGGCAATGTGTTGCACTGAAACTTATCATTACCCAAAACCTGTTGCTACAATTGAGCGTTTAGAGATACTTTTGGCTCTTTTATAGAGGTATTTTTTCCTTCAGTAAGTAAATTGGTTTGAAAGCTCAGATTATAATTTCAGGAGGGTTATAGTTGCAAATGTGTTTAAACAAAGAAACTGTGAAGACAAGTTTAGGGATTCTATCGAAAAGATTTTTCTCTATCCAGATGCCTATGTAGACATCTACTTATGTAGATATGCCAAAGTTCCTTATAGCTCCATTATTAAAACTCTGTCATAAGCATGAGTTTATTAAATTAATAAATTTATACTTTTAAGTGAGGTAATGAAAGCTGTTATTTGACTGTTTAACATGTTTGACATTTTAAATTGCTCCTAAGTGGGCAGGGGTTTAATAAGAAAGCTACAGTTTTTAGAAAGCGCAAATTTAGTTGAATGAGTGCCAAATAAACTCATTGGCAACGTGACTCAGTCTCATGGAGGAGTTCAGGAGACGTTGCTGGCTTTGTTCACATCCCCAGTTCTTGTGTTATCCGGTATCTCTTCCAAAGGACGATCCCGTGTTCCGGTGTACGAACAGCAAGGTCACTGTCCAGCCCAGTCCCTACCTGAGCTACCGACTGCCCAAGGACTTCGTGGACCTTTCCACAGGAGAGGACGTTCACAAACTGATCGACTTCCTTAAACTGGTAAGAAGCAGTGGAAAAAATTTCTGACCTTCCACCTTTGTCAAATGGAAACACCAAGTCCCTGGAACTGCGCTTTCGTAATTAACACAGATTACATAATTACAGAAAAAGTAATGTATGAAGACACCCAATGTATTGCTGGGTTAATTGTTTTTGAAGTGATGAAGAGCAGGCTGTCATACTGCTCTCACTTTGGTTAATTTTGTTTTTATGGGAAGCAATGAACGTAGTTTGACAAATCTTACTGAAGGACTGAGCTGTTTCCTTTCTTATTTAAATGTAAATATGAAAGTGGTATTAATGGAAATGTACTGTTTGAACGTCTGGAGCTAATGCTTTTAAGAACTTCTTTAAAAGTTAGAAGATAAGTATATTAGGAAAAACCCTTAAACAGTTGTTCCTTTTTCAGTACACTTTCTTTGTTCTTTTGATGCACAGTGACAAGAAAACATGACATCTTTGTAAGGTGTGGAAGGGAGGGCAGGTTACCGGCATCTGTATCACTGACTTTGGTCACCACCATCATGTTTCCTAGTTCTTGTATATTCCAAGTGTTAATGGACAAGGGAAATCTTGTTCTTTACTGGAAATAAAATCCTATAATTTGGGATAAGGAGAGGGTTGGTATTGCTCAGTTCCATTTGCTGAAAACATTATCTCTTACTGTTCCAAAAAATGGCTTAGAAATGCAGTCACTGTCCAATCCATTGTATCTGGAAACACTTGTCATGATTTATTCCTGCTCTTTCTTCGGGTAACTGTGTCCTAACATTATGAACTCTCCTGTTCCGTTGACAGAAAAGAAATCAGCAAGATGATGACTGAGGTATTCAGAAGCATTACACTGAATTGCAAGCAAGAAATGTGGCAAAAGCTGTATTTAGCATAACTATTAAACTATTGATTTAAAGAAAACCTGCTTTTTATAGTCAATGAAAGAACTGAAGAGCTGTTCATCCTCTGTGTCTGTTGGTTTATATAAAAGTGTAGAAAAGCTTTTTCAGGGAAACATGAAAGGTCAGGGTGATTTCTCAGGGGATTCCAGGTGCAAGCAAGCAACAATCTGAGTGCAGCTGAACGACTGCTTTCCCATCTCAGAATGTGAAGATTGATGCCACTGAGCTACGCCTTCAGACTCCTCAGTGATAAATATGGCAACATGTAATGCTTGTGCAGTTAAAACATGGAGCATTCTCTGAATTTAGGCACAGTCTTGCTTAAAATGTAGTCACAAAGAAAAAGGAATGTACGTTTTAATCTGTAGTAACCTTTTGAAATTGTAAATTGATTTTGTTTTGGGAGCACTTCCCATCCTTTATGTAAAAAAAAAAGAATAAAAAAATGGAGAAGGGATTTTTTTTCTTTGTTACAAGGGCTAATATTTCATTTCAGAGAACAACTGTAGCTATAATAGACTACTTAAGGTTTGAACATTTTGCATATCAAGAATTTGAAACTCTGAATGAATTTCAAGTAAAGTAATATTTTCACATGGCTAAAGTGACAAAATTCGTTAAATTTCATCAAATTTAATTTCATTTTTATAGTAGTGAAAATTTCTCGAAATTTCTTTTTTAATGCGATTACATACTAGATACCATGTGTGACTTTAATATGCGTAGTTAAACATAACATCAGCCTATAATTTTATATGCAAACTCAGTCTTGTTTCTTTTGTATCACATCTCTGAGTTTCTTAAGAAAGTAATTACTCTTTCAGCTCTTAAAATCCTGTATTTATTTGGTATTTCACGTGTTTTGTATAAAGGGAATCTTGGCTAAATCTGGGGAAACAGAAGCTCTTGTTCCCGGTTGCTGTTGTTTGGGAGGTGGGGGAGGACAGTTTTAGGTGAATCACTGACTTTTGGATGTAGGTATTTGCATGGCATCAGTAATTTACTAAGTGTGCAGAGTTCCCATTGAAACAAAAGGACATTCGGAGGTGCTCATAGCCCCTGGAAACTGGTTCCTGTTTCAATCCAGTTATGTGATACTCTGTGTATGTATATAAAGCTGTTTGTGTTTCTTTGCCTTGCTTTTGCTGTCAGAATGGAATGGTGCTTGGTTACAATCTGTTCTTGGATGTTAAATCTGAGTTTAGATGTTAAATTATTACTGTCTTTATTTAGCTTCACTTTTGAATGAAAACTTACTCTAGTTAAAGATTATGCAGATTAAGAATCTTATTCTACAAAAGAACATTGATGAAGCATCACAGATGAAAGCTCCTGGAGTCAGTACACATCTGCCCTGCCTTTGAAGCATTGGGACCTGCTTCTCAATAGCTTTTTGTATTCAAATTAGATGATCATTAACTCAGGGCTGGGCTACACCTAATCTTGCCATACTGCAGGACTTTAGGTGAGTGTTTCTCACCTTCATCAGAGGGATAATTGGAGTGTAAATGTCTCTAAATCAGACAGAAACCTCAAAGTGTAAAAAATCAACAAAGCTTTCTTCTTTCTTTTAAAGTTTCTAGCCATAACTTAAACTGTTGTGTTGTGATGCTGTAACCACTCTTCCTTTACACAGGTGATGCCCTGGAATTTTCAGTATATTTATAAAAGCTTCTGAACTACAGATTACTGTACTTAAAAATACAAAGTCTTGGTTTAAAGCCCACCTCTTCCATGTGGGCTCCACAAATTAATTTGCCATTTTCTCAGCTTTCCTTGCTGGATATTCACCAGAACATGTGGGACCAGTTTGATGGGACCCTATGCATGCTGGAGTGTCCCTTTAGGTGAGTAGGCTGGAGATTTTCTCCTCTCTGAAATGCTGAAAGGTGCCCAGTCTGAATTCATGGGCTGCCCAGCCAAGCTATCAAACACTGATAACAAACTGTAGTTTGGAGTTGCAGGAACTTGTCCTGCTTCCTCTGGGCTTAGTCTTAGTGAAAAACCAGAAAAGGTAGCAGAGCAAAAATGCTCGTCCCATTTTCAGGTCCTGGCACAGAAATGGTGCCCAGTATGAAAACACCATCTACATAATCAGATCCCCCAAAATATCATATCCTTACAGTTTAAATACTTCAGATGTTTAATACTTTAGATGTACTTTGCTTTTTTCCCCAACTTCAGGTAACCATACAGTGAAATTTTTTTGTCTGTTAAAGATTCCTCTTCTGAAAGAATTTTTATTCCATATGTCCATTTGATCTCCTAGGATAATTAACAAGCGTATTCCTTTTGGGGAGGTGAGGAAATGAATGTTGATAGGTTAAAAATGCTTCAGATCAGTTTTACACTTAATAGTATATGACACCATTTTAATTCTGTTTCAGGTCATCACAGAAGCAGCTTCTGTCTCCAGCCACCATACAGAAATTTGAAAATACAAAATTCCAATTGTTCAGGTCCTTGTTCATGGTGTTCAGTTATCACCATTTGCTGAGTAAGGGCCAAGTATATACTATATATTCTTGATTATATACTTAAAGTACAATATGAAGATAGTTGCAGTGTCATGTAGATGACAAACAGAACTTTTAGAGGGAGGTAACATGCAGTCATTTTATACAGAGCCTGTGCCTGCCAAACCCTCCAGAAGCCTGGCTGTGTCTAATGGCTCCAGCAGTGAGATTCAGTTCTTGGGCTGCAGCTCTGCCAGGAGTGCCAAGGAAAAGTCCTCATTGTTTCACAGCCAACACTTGTGCTATTTAATCTCCCAGATGGGTAGCGGGGATCAGGATTCCAGTCACCCCATAAGTAGCAGTTATTAACATGTACTGGCTTAGTTCAGGATTTGGAATAATGCTCCTGTTGTGGGCTGCAGACTGTCCATTCTGTTCTCCATTGACTCTTCTTTCTCCAGTGTCCATGTCTTTCCTCACCCACCAGTCTCTTATTTGGATAAACGTTAAGATCAGAATTGGCAGCAGCAGCACGGATAAAACTGATCTGAATTTTAAAACCTATCACTGTCTACTTTTCTCTCCCTCTTACAAACACATGTTTTTGAGTGGTGCTCTGCTATATCAAACCTCCCTGCACCCCAAACCCTAAAAGTAGGGGAGTAATAGCCAGTTCCAAGTCTCATCAATAGCACTTGTTGGATTCTGGTCACAGTGTATGGCTTGTAAAAGTCCACATAACTTCATCTGCTACCCTTAGCTAGACATTTCATGTGTCTCTTTGTTATGTACTCACCTGCTGCTCATGTCCAGGATGTAGAAAAAAGGTACCCTGGGAGATGCAGTTCAGGTTTGGATTTAAGCAACAGAGACGGTTTGACATTCCGTGTTTCAGGCTTTCAGGTGAGTATTGCCAGATGAAAGGACTCCAAAACAGATCAGTGGCAGTGTGGAGATGGGTAATACCACAGCACAAACCTGTGTAGAAATGCTTCTGGACCTTTGTGCATGACTGAGTTCAGCTTTCACAAACTGCCCCAAATTAGAAGTGTCCAGTAGCCAGAGAGGACCACGGAGTGTTTGTCAGGGAGCATAAATAGACAAATCAGCATGGCAACTGATTCCAACCTAATTGATTCCAACCTTAGAGGCTAAGAGTATCAATTCTGGTTGTGTTCGGACACATTAGTTCAAGAAATAATGTTGAACTAAAATACATATTTTGGCCAAGACAAGATGGGCGTAAAGTGTAATCCAGAAGCAGAACATAGTGCTTTTGATTCATGAGGGATACTGGAAACACTTGTTTACAGGCTTAATAAATCTACATTAGCAAAAGTTTGTCTGGATGTTGAGTTAACAGTGTCTTCTGTTTGAATTTCATGACCTCTGTAAAAAGAAAGTTTCCAATTTGTGCTCATTCTGAAATTATAGAGTTAAAATAAGACATTTTGCCATAACTGGGGTATTTTGTGCAGGCCTGAAGCTTTCTCAAAGATACAAAGCCCTTAAGCAGTTAAGTGTGGTTACAGGTTTTTATGGTTATAAGGACATTGGCACTGCAGTAAGTCTGGTTTGGAGTTTTTTGGTTCTTTCTTTGGGGCAGGGAGAGAGGGGAGGATTAGGGGAAGGAGATGTCCTGCTGTATTTCTCCGTATGAACTGTTGCAGCAGTGTCCTACCTGGGTACCAATGGTGTTTTGATCCTTTTAATAGCTGACCAGGCTTCTTCCAAGGATGTGTTTTGGCAGCTTGTTGGGAAAGGTTGGTTAAAAGTGCTGACTGCTCACAACCTTTCTTCAGGGAAGCATGCTAGTTACAGATGAACTTCCAGGAGAGATTTGTGACTCCTAAACAGCATTCCTGGCCAAGAGAAAGAGCATAATCAGTACTAGTTAATTCTAGTCTTTAGGGCTTCAATCCAGCTGGTGGAGGGGCTTGAAATTTTGGGTTCTGTCTTGGCTTCTGCTATGAAACTGCATCCTGACAGACTGTAGCACTTCATTGACATAAATGAATTATTCATCAGAGCTGGGACTGTAAGATCCGGGAGAGGGAATGAACAACATGTGAAGCTAAAACGTCTGCACACCAGTATGAGGAATACACAGGAGGAACTCAGTGTCAATATATGTCAGAAATGATTGATGGGCATTGTAGTGACTTTGGGAGATAAATGGCAGCACTGGAACAGAGACCCATCACTCAGCAAGGGCTGGAGGCACTATGCTGAACATCAACAGTGTCTGTATTTCCAAAGCTTGGGAATCACAGAATGGTTTGGATTGGAAAGGACTGTTAAAAATCATCTAGTCCTCAAACACTTCCAGGAATGAGGCATCAGCAACTTCTCTGGGCACCCTGTTCTGGTGTCTCACCAACTTCATCATGAAAACATTTCTTTCTTAATGTCAGTGTAAACTGACCCTCTTTCATTTTAAAGCTGCTGTCCCTTGTCCTGTCGCTACAGGCCCTGGTAAAATCTCTGTGTTTCCTATAAGCCCCTTTTAAGAATTGAAAGGCTGCACCATGATTTACTCAGAGCTTTCTCCAGCTTTCCCCAACTCCCTCAGCCTTGCCTCATAGGAGAGGTGTTCCCGCCCTGGGGTAACTTTTGTGGCCTCCTCTGAAATTGCTCCAACAGGCCCGTGTCTTTCCTGTGCTGGGTACCCCAGAGCTGGATGCAGCACTGCAGGTGGGGTCTCGAGAGAGGAGCAGAGGGGCAGAATCACCTCCCTTGACCTGCTGCCCACAGTGCAGGTGATGCAGCCCAGGACATGTTTGGCTTTTCCAGGCTCTGAGTGCACGTGACAGGCTTGTGCCCAATTTTTCATCCACCAATATTTCCAAACAATACTTGGGAATCTGTTGGGAAAGTGCCTAACATGAGAAGACTTGAAAAGACAAAGAGTTTTTTTCCAGAGGACAGTCTGTACTTTAGAAGGAACAGGGTGTTACTCTAGAGTTGGCTGTTCTGGGTTACAGTCAGGCTTATTTGAAGTGGTTAAAACTTTTGAAGTCAGAAGTGCTTTAGGTGGCTCTGGAGTTGGCATTTGGTGCTCTGGAGAAAGCAGGGAGATGAGAGAAGCAGAATAAGGACCTCAAAAGACAGTTTTGGTAAGTGTAGGTGTCGATGCCTGGGTCCATTTGGGAGAGGATGGGTGGGATAACTGAAGAGAGGTGCTTTTTTAATGGCCCGTCAGCAGTGTCCCAATGTGAAGGGAAAATGGCACAGCGAGGGCTTGTAAGGATCAGTCAAAATGAAAACTGCAGAAATCTGAAGGAAAGGCACATGATTAAGTGTGAAAAGATGAGTGGATGGAGAAAAAAATGATGGATGATTCAGAGAAAACTGATGCTGTTAATGTTTTCTTTGCCTCGCTATATTCTCCTTTTTACAAGGAAAAGAAACGAAGTAAATTAACACAATTTAGCAGAAAAATTGCACTTGGAATAGCTATTGGTAGGTAGCCAGAGAGGGCATTGTGAGACCACCATACATTTTATTTCAGGGTCAGTATTTTTCCATAGCTTCGTTAATGGCTGGAGCAGTGAAATAAATAGCCTGTATAAAAATCTGTGGTTGGCAGTGACTTGAGAATACACTCAGGCACTTTTGAGGGTTGTATCAGGATTTGAAATGGCCGTAATACACTGGAAAAATGGCCTGAAATAACAAGAAGAAATTTGATAAAGGCGAGTGCAAAGAGCTGTAGTTAGGAGGAGAAATCAGACATTTGAGTATAAATGGGTAAGAGCTGGCAGAGCAGCAGTACAGTGGGAGTGGGTAAGTTACAGTAGAGACCATTACATGCAAGGCGATAATAAGCTGTTGGGGGAGGATAAAGGCAGGTGTCATTCTGGGCTAGCAGGAGAGAGAGGGATGGAAGAAATGAGAGATTATGTTGCTTGATGAGGGGATGGTGCACTGCAATGTGTCGCTTTAGGCACAATGTTGCAAGAAATACTTCGGTCATTGGAGAGTGGCCAAAAATTGAATAAAGAATCACAGAATAATTCAAGTTAGAAGGGATCCAAAAGGATCATTGAGTCCAGCTCCCTGGTCCTCACAAAACTACCTAAAACCAACCTGTATGACTGAGAGCATCGTGCAGACCCTCCCTGAATGCTGTGACCGCTTTCCCAGGGATCCTCTCCCAGTGCCTGACCACCTGCTCAGTGAAGAACCTTTTCCTGGTGTTCAGACTGGACAGCATTCCTGAAGCAGCTTCTTTCCATTGCCTCGTGTCCTGTCGCTGGTCACTGGAGAAGGGAGGCCAGCACCTCCACTGCCCCCCTTGAGGGAGGTGCCGGCTGCAACGAGGTCGCCCCTCAGTCTCCTCCAGACCGAACAACCAGCTGACCTCAGCTGCTCCTCATAAGTCTTGCCCTTGAGACCTTTCACCATCTTGGTCACCCTCCTCTGGACACACCCTAACAGTCTGATGTCCTTCTGGCATTGTGGTGCCCAAAACTGCCCCCAGGACTCGAGGTGAGGCTGCCCCGGTGCGGAGCAGAGCGGGACAATCTCCTCCCTTGACTGGCTGGGGATGCTGTGCCTGGTGCCCCGCAGGACATGGCTGGCCCTCCTGGCTGGCAGAACACATTGTTGGCTCCTATTCCACTTTCCATGGTTATTTAGATTCGTGAGATCAATCCCCCTGAGCCTTCTCTTCTGTACATGAATCACTCCCAGCTCTCTCTGCCTTTCCTCACAGGAGAGATCCTCCAGCACCAGACATTTCTCCAAGGAGCACCCCAGAGATGGAGAACAACTGTGAACTCAATTTGCTTAGAAAAAACTACTGCAATAATGAAACATGTTTTTCTAACTGCAGTGACTCGCAGGCTCTAATCCCAGAAGGAACAACTTGGTCTATGATACCATCACGGGGTAGCACAGCACAGCACAGGGTAGAAGAGACAGATTTGCCTTCTCTGGCTGCCTTTTCCAGGTTATTTCCTGCTGCTTCTGTGACAGCAAGATGCCCCTTGTGTCCTGGGTCTGGGGTCAGGAGTGCACTAAGAGCTCCGTCCAGTCCCTGCTGTTCCACAAATTCATGTTTCTTTCTATCCAGGTCTGCTTAGGCACTTGCATGGGCATTTTGGCTAATTACTGCCTGCTGCTCTTTCAGCATGCATGTGCCACATGTGCCCTGGGTCCAGGGCCAGGAAGGACTTTTTTATCCATGAGTTTTTCACGTGTGGGAAAGTTCATTGTTGTAACAAGAAAATGTGATTCATTAGAAATAGCAAAATCTGAGTTCTTCAAAATGGGAAAAGGGGCTGAGCTTTGTTTCTAAAAGAAATCAGCTAATACATAGCAAAGACAAGCAGGGAGAGACCTCAGAGGAGAAAATAATCCCAGCCCTAAAGCAAGCTACAAGAAGAGTCTGAGGAATCTGCAGGAATAATGTTGCTTATGCTCAGTCTTACCTGAGACCCTTCCTTATCCTATTTCCAACCTTCCAGATGGTGAGAAAACTGCCTTATCCAGTGAGGCAAACTTCAGATCTCACCTGGGGATGCCATGTGCCCTTTCAAAGTGGTATCCATGCTTGATTTCACTGATTCCAGCTGGAAGCCCTCGGTGCTTTCCTATCTGTTTTTGGGTTGTGGTGGTTCAGCCCTTCTCAGTGCACAGGGGTGAAGAGCAGGGAAAATTCAGCTCCAGCACTAGGTTTGGATTTGGGTTTTCTGCCTTTTCCAGGAGGCGATGATCCACACCAAGAAGTCAGCCAGAGTCCAGGAATAGCAGTTAGTCTCTCATGGAAACCATTTGATTGGCATCACTGAGCTGCAAAAAGACCCGGTGGGCTTGGTGACAGATTCTGATCGCCTGAAGACAAGTTTTTCTCTCTCATCTCACAGCAAGGGGAAGAAAGCTCATCTGGTATCCTTTGAACTTGCATGCACTTGGGACAGGGATAGAAGGCCTTTTGAAAAGGAGATGCAGAATGGGATCGTGCATGTAAAAGGGAGGGAGGTGTTGTGCTGAAAGGCCTCTGTCTCAAAAGTGTTTGGCTTGTGGGATTTGGTATTCTTTGGAGTGTGAATATCCTCAGTAAGGAACAACAACAAAAAAAAAAGGCACTAATGTTATTTGCTGGTAATTCTTAATTATAGAAAAGTATGTATGATGGAATTGTTCAACTCCTCTTCATTTTTAACCTATTTTGATCGAGAGCTTTCTTAAACCTATTAAATATCATGAGAACAGGCAGCTAGATGGAGAGATGGGCAACAGTGAGATGCTCTGAAAGCCCCTTCCTGAAGAAAAGGCTGCAGCAGGGGTTTCTCTAGCAGTGGAATCCAGGAGAAATATGTATTGCAAGTGGCCTGAGGGCAGGAAAACCTTCAGCAGAAATTCTTTTATGAGTCACTGTAGAAATAAACCCCCAAACCCAAGTCTGCACAAGCCCTGCCTATGTTCTGCTACCTTGCAGGTAAACTGCAAATGAGTTTGAGTCATTAAACTGTCAGAGAACTTTGGTTAATCTGGACACTTTTGACTCACTTTGGATGACCCTTTTCCATGAAGAAGACTTAAAAATAAGTGCTAATAAGTGCTAATTGCAGCTTTTTCACCAGTCAGGCCTGTAAGGCCCTAAGCAGTGATTGATGACGGCTCTTCCCGGTGACTGTGATTTATTTACCAGATAAGCCATTAGGGAAGCAGCATGGATCTCTAAATAAAATATGCAACATCTTAAAAACCTTGGCAATCAGTAAAAGAACCACCTTTTCACATCCCGCTCCTCAGATCATGCTCAGCATTTTTTCTGGTGTTCCAGGAAAAAGAGCCTTTTTCATAAATCCATGAACATCTGAGACCCTCACTGCTCACAGCCTCTGCCATGTGCATTCAGGGGAGAAATTGGAGTGCTGCCCAAGGATGGAGGCTGCTCCACACTGGCGTCTCAAGGTGGAGAACAGAAACTGGTATAAAGTATCTGGGCATCTGGTTCTCATTTTTCTTAGTGAGCCTGAGATTCTTCTAGGTATGGAAACAGTTGCTGCACTTGATGTTAATTTCCTAAGCAAAAGATTATCTGCTCCTCTTTAATATGGACATATAATCTTCAATTATGTTGTTTTAATACATATAGCAAAGATAATTCTCCTTAATTATTACCTTGAGCACATGGCTGCAGATGCTGCTTACAGATTTTTTTTTTTTCCAGTAGGAAATCTGCATTAGTCCTAAATATTGAAGTGTTTTTCATTATCGAGGGTGCTAATAGGTTATTCAGCCTAAAGCTTTCATGTGTCAGGAGATCAGGGCTGTATTGACTTCATGGTTGCAAAGCCCTCTTTAAATTTAATATAGGGGAAAAAACAGGACTCAACCCTGAAATAAATTAACCAGAGTTGTTCCAGACACCTGCAACTGCCACGTGTAACCATCAGTCTGGCATCTGACATTCATAGCTAGGGAAACAGGTTTGTGTTTGGAAAATGACATTAACCAGCTACTGGGAACCTCTGGAGCACACACCTTGCACCCACAGCACCCCAGGCTGTGCAGGAGACAGGATCTTCACAGGGAAGAGCTGCAAGACAGAGTATCCCTGTGGAAAAAGGACCAGAAGGAGCCAAAGCAGAGGCTAAAACAAATAAGCACAGTAAATTGTTCTGCAAACAGCAGGAAACAAAGTCTGCTTTCCAAACTTCACATCCCCTATGCCTACACAGAGTCCCTTGCGTTAAGCTCATCCTCGAACTTCTCTCTGTGCTCCTCAGCCATGGACAAGGCAAGAGAGAAGCTCCTGGGGATGAGTTTGAGCTGTGCCTGGGCTCACCAGCTCAAGGGCTCTCTGATCAGCCAGGAGGACAAGCAGAACAGACACCTGCAGCCCTTACACTGCTGCTGATTAGGGAAGGCACTAATTTCATACTCTCCTTTTTCTCTACCCAACCATTGTTTTTCACAAAACGTGCAGCTGTTTAATGTATTTGATTTTTAGCTTTCAAAATTGATAGAAATGGGCCACGGGACCACTTGTGGGCATAGATGGAGACAGAGCAATCACAAAAGCCCTTAGGGAAACCAAGCTAAAATGTGGGGTGTGTTTTGCATCTCAACATCTGGACACATCTTTCTCCTACCCCTGTCTCCCACTGGAGTTGCATCCATCATTCTGCCCCCACTCCTGTGTGCACAGAGCCTGTGCTCAGCCCATAACATTTCACAACATTTTCCATGAGCCTCCAACAGCTTGTTAAACAAGATAATCCTGGCTGCGTGCTTCCTACAAATGCTGCCATTCATAGATCCAGCACTTGCTTCTCCTAATTAAAGGCAATTCTCCCAGTTTGGATATGTTTTGCCATCTATAAAGTGAAAGACATCTTTAAATTAAATAAGAAACCCAAAATACTATTAACATGAGATAACAACACACCTGATAACTTCAGAAAGTAGAGTTTCCACCCTAATTAAAGTACAATTTATTGCATTTAGATCCTAGCTTATGCATTTTTCTTCCTATTTGATGACTTTTCTTACAATATCATTCAAGTCTATTAAAAAAAATTTCTTTTTTGTTGGTAAGTATTTACATAAGACCATATTTTGGCAAAAACAAATATAATGAATTTGAGCAAAATTAAGACGACAAGTTAGGATTCCAGTAACTAAAGGCTGAGTTTTGTCTAATGTCACATTCCAGTAAAATATATCAGTTTGAAATTCAAATTATGTTTATTAGGTTTGAGAGGGATTGTGGAGGAGAAATAAAAAAATAAGGGGCAAACAGGAATAGCATGGAATACAGGGGTAAAAATGAAGAGTGGAACAGAAGAGAGATGTTTGCCTTGATCCAAGCAATATTTGTGTGTAGTTTGACCTTGCTCAGGATTCCCATTGAATTGGAGCCTGTTGTAGACAATGACACCATGCACTTTGCAGTGATGAATTTCCAGTTACTGAGCTGAGCTCTTCCAACTGCGAGGTTTCTTGCAAGTTGAATGCAAACTTAATTATTCCAGGTTTGGTACTTCGACATTTAGAAATTAAAAAGGAAGCACAAAATATGCCTTATTGCCTATATTCTTGCAGTTATGTATCTCCAGGGTAGTGTAAGGTGGCTCTTTGTTCCAGCTTGTGTGTTTTAGCTGTGCCTGGGGTGTGTGGGAGGACATGATTTATGAATGTGTGCATGGCTTCGTGCACAGTTATGCAAGAGCTTGCTTCCTAAATAGAGGAATCCCGGGAAACACAGAGAGAACACAGCCCACCCACCCTGGAGAACCAAAACCTTTCGCAGAAACCCCACACCTTCCCCAGGATTCA
The DNA here is from genome assembly GCA_013400975.1 of Atrichornis clamosus. Classification (NCBI taxonomy): domain Eukaryota; kingdom Metazoa; phylum Chordata; class Aves; order Passeriformes; family Menuridae; genus Atrichornis; species Atrichornis clamosus. The sequence goes on from WBMZ01005367.1 coordinate 211,547, forward strand.
TTCCCAGGGAGAACCAGGAGAAGGGAGTGGATTTACACGGTACCATGCTACGTGGTGCTAATGAAAGTTGCAATCATCCCATTTACTTCCACAGCTGGAGGGGCTCTCCACGGGATGGCATCACCCAGTCTAAAGACTCTGGGAATTGACCTGTCCTCGAGGCTGAGGGAGAATGCACTGCAAAGGTGGTTCCTGGTGCAGTGGTATATAACCTAAAATAGAAAAAAAAAAAAAAAAAAAGGCAAGAAAAGCAAGAAAGCAAAGTATATTTTCAGTCTAAAGTGATTGATTTAGTTCTCTGTGCTTGATCAGGCAAATTAGGTATGTGTGGAGCCAGCTGCTGCTCTGGACAGTGATGAGAGAGGAAACAGGGAGCCAGGAAACCCAATGCTCAGGTTACAGTAGTGAGGGCTAGCTAAGCAAACAGCTACGTCCCAAAAGTTGGTACTCTCTTGGAAGAGGCTGCCAAAGCAAATTTGCTAAGGAGATGTGTTTTGGACCTCTTTTTGCAGCTCTCAACAGCAGTGTCAGAGCACATGGCTTGGACTGGCCAGGGGCTGCTGCAGGTAGAGTATTTTTGGGAGAACATCAGCGTCTGGGTCTGAGCTTGCTCCACAGTGGGATGCCTCCAGCATCTTGGATAACCTGCATAGGTTTGTCACTCCCACACTCAGGAGTGGGCTGAGCCCCTCAGCCTGGGGTGTTGCAGTGTGGCTGCTCACACCAGAGCAAGGCCAACCACGTCACCAGAGTAAAGCCACACTCTTGGCACTGTCACTTCCCTGTGTCTTCTTCTGCAGCATCAAGCCTGTTTGCAAAGGTCTCAGGTGTGTCAGACCAGCTTTTCACCTCTACCTTTCCTGTTGTGTCTTCTGGAGCATGTTTGGGAAACAATAACTTAGCAATTTAATATTAGCCAATAACTTGACAATTCCCAAAAGCTGACTGGGGGAAGCGGATATTCCCTTCTGGCTGTTTCTAAGTCTGAAAACTGCAAGTTCTTACAATTTCATCTTTGCTTTTTCATGCTCTGTGTCCATGCACCTTTGTGCCCTCCTTCCCCCCTTCCTGCTTTCCCTCATTTCCTTCCACAGAACCATTTCCGTCCTACAAATGTGAGCTTTATTAAATCGCATTCACAGCTCATTAGGACCTGCCAAGTCATCTAAGGGAGCACAAAAGCCAATATTTCTTGTGAAAAACCATTAAAGCTGGAATGGTGAAGAAGAAAGACCCCCACAGGCCTGCTCATAAGCTTTGTGATATGCTGCAACACAGAAGCCTGGCTGAATCTAAAAGGCAAAGCTTTGCACCAGCAAATGTGTAGGGCTGGATCCTGTAGGGCTGGACGTGTCCTGAGCACCCATGCTCTGGCAGCACATCCCCACCTTAGGGGGAAACCTCAGCACGGCTCTCACAGCAGAAAGGCCCTGTCAGCAGGCTCTGAAAATGGAGATTTTGGGTTTAGTTCACAAATTTGCTCTCAGATTTTGTAGCAGTACGAAAGCTTTCAGATGGGTGTGGTTTTTCTGTCTTCGTTATATAAATTAATATAAATATAAATATCATGATGTTGTGTCACTGCACAAACTGTACTGCTTTTCTCTCTGAATAAGTACTAAGTCATTAAAGCAGCCACAGGATTTAGATACCCAGAATCCAATGACTTTTTTAGCAAGGGGTCTTGGTTGTGTAGTGTCTAACAGAACAGCTATTCTGCATCAGTCCTGTTGGAGTCTGCATCAGCTACAGCCCTTGAGCTACTAAAGCATCACTATTCCTTAGATATGTTCTAAAACATTGGGAAAACTTGATGGGATCTATAAAGAAATATTGTTCCTTGCTGGGCAAAGGCCCAGCACAGTTTCCTGGGGCTGCAGGCACAATAGTTCCAGAGCTCTGGGTATACGGCAGCAGCAGAAAGACTTTTCCTGCAGCGTGTGTTAATGAGTGCATGGGCAGCTCTTGCAGCCCTGCCTCCACTGGGGAGCAGATCAGGGGGTTTGACATTTTATTGACCCTACTGTGAGAACTGGGCACTTAGAATAAAGGCAAAAAACCAGCTTTCGGACTTCTCAGTCAAGAGTGTACGAAATGAGTCATTAATTCACATTTTCAGTTGCGTTGAGAAAGAGGAAAACAAAACAATGTTTTCTTATGGTTAGAAGAACAAATTATTATTTTATGCATTAGGTGAGGGCTACCAATAGGGCTTTAGATTTTCTCCCCAAACAAGCCCTTTCACTTCTGATACAAAAGTGGAAACTAATGTTCTGCTTAGCACATACCTTCTCTTATTCAAAAAGCCCCCAAAGAGCCGTGTTCTCTGCTGATAGAAATCAGCACAGCTCCAAAGTCCTACCCTCTGAGGTACTGACCACAGCCTTACAAGCAGACGTGATTCAAGAGTAGCACTGTGGCTCTTTTAACATCAGCTGAAGGCCAGGGGGGAGCGGGGAAGGTGCAGGGAATGGTTTTGGGAAGCAGCTCACGTTTATCTCGGTGCCGCCTGGGGCAGCTCTCCATGCAAAGCAGGGCTTTTGCATAAAAAAATGTACCGTGGGCCCTCCTGATGATCTACCAAGCACTCAGAAGCAACCCAAGCCAACCCTGTGCTGCATTCAAACAACCTGCTCAGGATCCATCCTTGCCCAGGACCGTGACAGAGCTCTGCCCCAAGCACCTGGCTGGCTCTGGCATCATCTCCTCTGTGGTTGCTGGTGCCTGGCTGCTCGAGTTGAGTGCCAAGGCATGGTCAAGGTGGTGCTGGGACCGTAGCTGTTGGCTCATGCTTTCAATTTATCTATGTAAAATTGAAAAAAAAAATCCCTTTTTATTATTTATGTGCAAAGCCACCTGCCTTGGTGAAAAAAGCCCTTGGTCCCTGACTTTCCTCCTATTACGTGATGATCCAAAAGTTGATGTTTTTCCCCCAGGGCGTTTCCAGGGCACGAGAGGAGTGTGCAGCCAGTTCATGTAAAGCAGTCCTGGTTGGAGAGGCTCGCTTTATCTCAACTGCAAAATTAGGATGATGTTTCTTGTAGCTTTTGCAGCAAAGGAGGCCTGGAGGCAGGATTTTGAGGAAACTGCTGAATGAGGAGCATTTTTGAGAGCATTGCTCCTTCAGCGAAGGCAGAGTGATGAAAAGCAAGTCCTTGATTTCTCAGTTCAGCACGGGGCACATCAGATGCACAAACAGGCTGTGGGAGAGCCTTTTGCTGTGGTTAATATTGGTTTAGCATCAAAAAGTTGCAGGGGGGCACAGCATCATTAGCAAGGCCACGCTGCTGAGCCGTTAAGCAGCAAAGATGCTTCCTTGGCTGTAAATTCATTTTACCAAGGCTGGAAACAACCCAGTCAGGGAAACTCATCATGTGAATAAGTGCATTGCTAGAAAAGGGGGAAAACACCTAGAAAAGTGTTTCTCTTAAAGTCCCTTGCTGCAGTGCCCTTTCTGCTCCTGATGTGCTGAGTGGCAGGACTGTGAAGGTGTGAAAGCCCTTTGGGTGCCCACACAGCCACACTTCATCAGGACTGAGCAGTCAAGGATGGAAGAAATGCTGGGTTCTGTCCTAAGAATTGTATTTTCTTACTAAATTTTAATTACCTTTCCCAAAATGTCCCTTGTTCCTGTTCAGTAGGTAAAAGGTAGTGCCAATTACAAATATCTCTATCACTTCTCTTTATTTAGGTCCTTGCACTTTTCTACCATGCCAAACTGGGAAGAGCTGTAGTTTGAATTCTCCACTGGAATTTTACCAGGATCATTGGCTTCAAACTGACACTGGAAAGGGGATGATGATGGTGACGTGCCACCTACAGACCGGTTGGTCACTGCTTGGCACTTGGAATGCTGAAGTCAGGAACCATCAGGCACAGCTGGATAAAATCCAGGTGTGAAGTTGCCTGGGATTAAACTGCCTCAGCCACCAGTCTCCACCACATATACCATATATACCATAAGAAGAAGCAGTTCCAAACTGATACCCACAATGTAACCCTGCACCAGCAGTTCACGCACCTGCTGCCCCCAAACCACAGCCACCCATTTTTTTAAAATAAAAATGACTTCCTAAAAGGAAAAGATTTTCACTGTTCATACACATGCATGTCCACATGGCTATCAGCTTGGTTTTTTCAAATTAATCCAGACTTCTTTTAAGGGAGAAGGCAAGGAGACTTTGTTGTTGTTTTTCTTAAGACAGCCTAGAGGCAGATGAGGGAGGAATATTTAGAGGAGTAAGGAAAACACAGGAATGAAGTGAAAATAGCCCTTTTTCTCCTCACATAAGATATACTCTGAAGACAGCCATTCTCTGGCAAACAGGAACCTTTCTTCTGTCTGGGAGGTGATTTTTCAGGAGAGCAAGGCATTGTGTGTGCTACTGCAGAGGGTCCTCTTGGAAGAAGGAGTGGCACAGAGCTGGGGAATGGGAAGCAGTGGCATGGCAGATGGGGTTGTTGTGTTGGGAGGTAACAGGAAAAATAAATGAGCCTGTGTCGGTTCAAAAACATCACAGATGTGGCTGTTCCAGCCTTGCTGGTGCAGCGGGTTCCTGGAACAGAGCTGTTTGTCTGAACAGCCATCCTGTGTGCTCAGCCCCTGACAAACACAGAGCAACCCAGGGTACAAGAAGACCCATGTCACACTGCTATAATAAGACATGTGGCATCAAGAACAGTATTACCCTTTCCAGGAGAATGGCAGGCATTTCTGGAACAGCCCTTTTCACTAACTAAAGGGGCTCTTGTTGAAAAAAAACCCCCAGCTGCTCTAAACTTCCTTTTCCCATTTGGTGCATAAATTAAGAGTCAAAAAGCTGGGTCAGACAGACTCTGATGCTAGTAACCAACGCTTTTAAGGAAGAGGCAGCACCAGGTATTAGCATAAGGTCTGGCTTAGATGCATTTTGTTTTTTCCAGGCCTTCACCCCCAGCATAATTCCCCAGTTTTTCCACTCTGACAGTGAGCAATGGTCCTAACTGCACAGCAGACGCACCCAAAACCTAAGGCTGAATGTGACCAGTGTGTGCACAATCTCCAGAAATTCTGAAATCTGAATCTTTCCAGACACTTCCTGCAATGCTTCGTGATGTTTGTCTGTTTTCCCAAGTTAGCAGAAGAGTGGAAGCCGCTGTACAAGGGTAGGATGAGCTCACCTAATTTCAAGGCTTTTCTCACACTGGTGAAGCCATCTGCCCATAGATCTGTGATTATCTGTGTTCAGGTACCTCTGTCAGATACAGACCCTTCTGTCACCTCCTTATCATTTGACCCTGGCCCAGCATTCTTAGTTAAGGCTGATTAAGACTCTGAAAACCAGTTATATGACATTCCTGTGGTGCACACAATCCATCTGGATGAGGTGGGATAAAGTTCCCAAAGATCTGCACACTGCAGTCTGGGCCATCATCAGTCTTGAAATGAACAGGCTTTGGGCATGGCAGCTTACATGGGAGATACACTAGTGGACACTGTCACTTTTCCCTAGGTTTTTTTAAAACAGAAATCTTTGCAGCGGCACTGGGTTGGCACAGCTTTGCCCTGACAGCTGTAGCTGACAACTGGATTGTTGACATCCAAAACTCAGCCTGCTCATTGACTTCTGAGGGTGGGAATGAATCAAGTCAAACCAGCACTGCAAATGAAGCTGAAGCTTATGGGCTCTGATACTTTAGGAAGTTGGACAGGTGAGATTCATGCTTCAGTTCTCCTACAGAATGTCCACCAAGGTCCATTTCGTAAGGGAAACTTTTGCTCAGGTACTTGAAGTCTTACCATGAAGATGGAACCAGGACAGGACTTGGTCTGCAGCAGCCAAACTCTGAAGTGTGGTTAAACAGGGACAAAGCAAAGGCCACATAGGACAGAGAACTTTTTTTAAGGGGATTAAATTTACATGGAAAAACTCAGCGAGGAAGACGGTGGTGCACAATGTAAAACCTCACACTAGCTGATGTTTTCCTGCCTGCAGAGCCCAGATTAGATCTTATCTGACCACACAGGGGCTGGAAACACACAGACATGGTAAAACAGAGCTCAGCCCCACTCAAAACGTGACCTGTGGGAATAAAGAGTGGCTGGATTCCTGTCTGGTGGGATGGTGATCAGTATCTGTGTTGGGAGATGCAGTGTGTGGAGAAAAGCCAAAAACCACAACTCAATCTGGGATTTGGGAGAGGAAGGAAGAGAAAGGGAGAGGAAGGTATGGGGGTGCAGTGAGACTGCGTCCTCATGAGCACAGTGAGGTGGTGAGAATACTCATTGAATGCTTTGTCTGGTAGATACGTGTGCAGCAGTGACAGCCTAGGGGCTGTGGGCTGCTGGCAGGAGGTTGCTCCTGCCCAGTGATTCCTGGCTCTTTCAGCAGTTGCTTTTGTGCTCGTTTTCCATGAGATCTGGCTCACCTCTCCTGCACAGAGCCAGGTCCCAGCCCAACCGTGGAGCCTCACAGGCACATCACATGCAGAGACGTGGGACACCACGGCCTCAGTGAGACTCAACCAGATTGAAACCTGCCAGTGACAAGGGGTGATGAGGCCACCAGCTTCTCTGTGCCTCAGTTCCCCCTCAATAATGAGGCTGATGATGCTTATCAAAGAGCATGCAGCAAGGATAAATCAAGAGCCTTGATGGCAAATAGAACAGAGATCTTCATATTCCAGCAGAAAGTACTGCAAAATTGAGGTGAGGAGCCTCTTTGTGACAGCTGCTGGGGTTTGATGTGGCTGTAGAGCAGAGTGTTCACAGCAGCCACTGCTCACAGCCCTGTGCACGTGTGGGAGATGAGGGAAGACAGGTGAACGAGAGCCTGTGAAGGTATCATTCAGCCCAGAGATGACTCGAAAAACAGTTTGGCAGCTTGATGGTGGGGGGGAATACGGGTATTGCTAAATGAAAGCAGCAGAGTTGGATAAAGCACCCCGGCTTTCCTCACTTTCTATGCCTATGCAAGGGAGAGTGCCTAAAATATGGCATACAATTAAACGAGTTTTCAAAGTGCACAAAGTGAACTCCAGTTCCATCAAAGAAAGCCACCGGCATTGTGGCACAAGGCTTGGAGACACACCTCTGATTAAACAGCACGTAACAACCTTCTTGGGGCTGTAGCTTTCACATCAATGAGGTGAAAGCACATTTTCCCAGCTGTGTTATAGAGCTCTGAAATATGAGGTTAAGCCTTCTACTAGAATCCTTTCCCTCACCATCAAACTCTGCATAACTCACCTTCTGGCAATCCTTTCACAGCCTGCTCACATCCCAGCAGGAATGAATTTGTACAGTTGGAGGAATTTTACCAGCTCACACTGGCCCTGGCATCCTGAAAGTCAGGAATCGCAGTAAAACTTTCCAAAAAAACACAGGCAACTTATGTTTTCAGATCTGGCATCAAATGAGGCATTTGGCTACAATTGCAAAATTGGATCTCTTCTTTGCTTGGCAGCTCATCTGGTAATTATGTTGTGTAAATGGGGTATGGCTTGCAAAGGGTGGAGGGCACGGATTTAGCCCTTGAGCAGCTTCGGCTCGACTCCATCACTTATTTGCTGATGGGGACTGGGCAGAGGGAGATAGTGCTTAAGCCTGATCCAAAAGTTCATCCCAGGTTTACAGCTACTGCATGAGTAGTGCCTGGTCTTGTGAACAGGATTATCACCTGCATTAGTTGTTCCCTGTCAACCCAACTGGCAGATCTGAGTTCAGATATTTACCCTGCTTGCAGGGAGAGCTGAGCTCCAGGCACAGCCTGGGGCAGTCCTGATGTCCGTGTTCTGGAGGAATGAAGCTCTCATGCTTTTTTCTAAAGCACCCACTGAATTTGGGGTTTGTCTGCCAGGGTGCACTACGGCATGGCCTAAATCCATTGCAGAATCATGTTTCATGTAAAGAACAGAAATTCAGATTTGAATTTCAAGCTGATGTTTATATGAAACTCTACTTTTCCCTTCCAAGCCAGAGGGTCCCATTTCTCACATAGGTCCTCTTCACCCATTAGCTTTTTTGTCCAAACTCTGCATGAGCTTTTAATTGGTCCCACCCTGGATTTGGGGGTCTCCAGCTTCCCATGGTGTGCTAAGGTTCACCTAGATATTGCAGGGCAGGAAGAGGACAGGTTTATACCCAGGAACATTTCTTTCATCTTTCCATTGCTGTCCAAGCAACGTAAACCTGTTGCAGCCCTAAATAACGTATTAGGATGGGGAATAATTGATAAAAACTAAACCACCACTTTTGGGTTGATTTGGGCAACAGGACTCTGTTCTGGCTCTTGTCTCATGTGCCCATCACTGGCTGATGGCAGTGTGCTGCTCCTTGCATGTGAGTGTCAGCTTGGACTTAATGTGGTGACTAAAGTTAATTAGCAAAGATCCTTCTCTTGTCATTATTCAGCAACATTAATGTCTGTGGAAGGAAAGAACAAAATGAGCCAAGTTCATTTCAGTTCTGTGAGAAACCCGGAAAAATAGCAGTGTTCACCAAATGGGAAAAAGAAAATGAAGAGATAAAAAAAAATTAATTTCCAGGTTCTAAGAGGATCTTTCCAATAACAATATAAAAGATAGCTGAGTGTTCTGCTTAAATGAAAAAAGTGATTACTTCACAGGCAAGTGAATGGCTTTCCATATCTTCTTCCCCTGCCTCTGTCATTTAATTTTTTTTTCCTCCACTCCTATTATTTGACTCCACTAGTGTGGTGAGATGGTGCTGGAGGCTATTGAAATTTCTTGTCGGTGCAAGTGGAGGTGCCATCCAGAACAAGTCACCTCCTTTGGAGGGGATGGCTCTGGCCTGTGACCTCTGGAAGTGAGTTGGGTTGATGCAACATTCATGTGGCTCAGACACACGCATAAAGCTCAGGAAGATGAAAGCTCATAGTACATGTGAAATGCCAAGAAGCTAAGGAGGTGTGGTGAATCCCCAGGGTGAACACGGACCCAGTGCAAGCATGGGACAGGCTGGAGAGGGAAGAGAGGTTCTTCCATGGTTCCAATCAGCATAACTGTGACTACTGAGTGCTTCACAAAGAGTAGTATCTGGCCTCTCAAGTGTTATTTTGAGTTTCACAAGCCAAGTTCCCCGATGGATAATCCATCGAACATAAGAACACTATGGTGGGCAGCCGAACCAGCTGAGCCCCACATCCTTCACACTTGTGTCTTTTGCTGCGTTTGCATCCTCTCCAGGCTCCCTGATGTCCAAAGAAAGCAATGTGTATTTCCAGGGAGGAATAACTGGATCTTGTCTCTCTACTTTAACTCCTTATTTTCATTAGACTTCTCTTTTTTGGGCTGCTCTGTGGTGGAAATGAGTATGACAGTCAATATTTTTTGGGGGTGGAGAAGACCAAGAGGCACATGCATAGAGACGTGCAGAGAGAGGTGAGATCATCTAACCCTTTCTTCCTGAGGGTTCGGGCTATTGACCCCACACGTCGAAGACATTCAGGTTGTAAAGTCAAACTCTTCGGAGCCAGGAAACATCAGAATTAACAGCCTGCACAGCCACTGTTTAGGCCTTTGTGCACATCAAATGTGATGCATCATTTAATTATCTGATCACCTATCATTTGGGGTTATTTTAATCCGGTGAATTGCTGCAGGCCACATTAACACACGCTGTGCAAACCGCACGCTGCATTCAACATTAATTTCCTTGCGAGCGCCTCTGTGATGCCTCTGCGCCTGATCAATATTAATGCGTTTATCTTCACAGCACTCCCGTGCTATCACCAGCTGGGGAACTGAGCCACGGAGAGATTAAGGCCAAAATGATCAAACGCGCCTGCTAATTTCGGGTGCTCGGTTTGCAGCACCGGGGATCTGATCTCGCAGAGCGCTCCGCGTTTCGCTGCTCTCGGTGTGCCCGAAGCACAGCTCGCGTGGGCTTGTTCCTGTCTCCCAGTACCAACCCCCCCTGCGTGCCCTGTGCGGGGCAGCAGGAATTGGGAGGAAACCCTTATGGGCAGCTCCTTTGCTGTGCAGATGGATTTCCTGTGCTGAACTGCTCAGAGCATGGGAGAAACCCTGGGGGGAAAAAACCCCAACCAAACAAAAGCCAGGTCAACCTGTATTGGCCAGCAGTGTGCCCAGGTGGCCAAGAGGGCTAAAGGCATCCTGAGCTGTACCAGCAACAGTGTGTCCAGCAGGACCAGGGGAGTGATGGTCCCCCTGCACTCGGCACTGCTGAGGCCACACCTCGAATCCTGGGCCCAGTTTTGGGCCCCTCATGACAAGGAAGACATTGAGGTGCTGGAGCGTGTCCAGAGAAGTGAATGGAGGTGGGAAAGGGTCTGGAGCACAAGATGAGGAGCACCCAGATGAGGAGCAGCTGGGGCAGCTGCTGGGGGCTCAGCCTGCAGAAAAGGAGGCTCAGGGGGGACTTTCTCACTCCGTACAACTCCTTGACAGGAGAGTGTAGCCAGGTGGGGGTTGGTCTTTTCTCCCAAGTAATATGGGACAGGACAAGAAGACACGGCCTCAAGCTGTGCCAGGGAAGGTTTAGATTGGGTATTAGAAAAACTTTCTTCACTGGAAGGGTTGCCAAGCACTGGAACAGGTTGTGCAGGGAAGTGGTTGAGTCACCATCTCTGGAGATATTTAAAAGATGTGTAGATGTGGTTCTGTGGACAAGTGGTGGCCTTGGGAGTGCTGGGACTCAATGATCTTAAAGGTATTTTCCAATCTAAATGATTCTACAGTGTGAAATTGGAATCCTTTGGGAACCATGGGTTTTTCCAGTCCTTACCATATCACCTAATATTCTTTCAATATAAATTTTGGAGTTGTAATTTCCCAACTCAGTATTCCCCTCAAAAACCAAGTGTGCAAAGCCAATTCTGCTGAACTAACTGGAGAAAGATCCAGCTCTCATTTTTACCAATACTTGCCTCATTGGTGAGGCACAGCCCACTGGATCCTGAGCCAGACCAACTTCACAGCTCAGGGACTGAGAGGAGATGTGTGAGCAGGTGTTGTGGTGGTCATGCAGCTCTCTAAGCTTATGAAATGTCTGGCCAGTGATTTCACACTGGGTGCCTGGCACCGGGGAAACACCAAGATTTGGAACTCCAGAGCTCAACACCAGGACCTGAGTGGGGTGTGTGGGTTTGCTTTCTGTAACTTTTGTCATCGGGAGCATCTCCTGTCCCTCATCCCTCTGTCCTGCCCATCTCTCATCCATTCCCTGCTCCCCTGTCTGTCTCCTGCTGGCTCTCCCACTGCCCACATCCATCTACACCACCTTGTAACTCACTCTTCTGCTTTGCAGTGATAGTTGTTTTCTCCTTCCACTATGCATTTATACCGTGATTTATGACCCTGGGTTTAAAGATTTATTGCAATGCACACATGGCACAGCAGACTCTAAGTGATGTGTTTAGCCTGGTTATTATTCTCTTATACAGCAATTTTTCCAAAGTGAAACAAGCAGCTTCGTGTTGTCAAAACTTTTGTCCTCTAACTTCCAAGGTTTATTCCAATGAGAATATAACCAGGGAAGAGAAGGCAACTTAAAGAGGCTGGATGGCATCTATAAACCTCACAAGTGATATAAGCACATGGGAGCTTAACCAAGCAGCAGATGGTCTTCAGGCAATTAATTGCAGGTTGAGGTTTCACGTCTCCATCAGCTTTTGCTCATTCCACCTTACAGACATGGTGAAAAACCTGTCATCAATTTAAACTTCCTCCTCCCTGTGAGAAAAGCAGCAATGGCAGCATCCATTTATCACCTCCTCTCCCTTGCATTTGCATGTTTTAGGACAGTGTTTTAGTTATCTAAGATGAGCAAGGGCCTTAGGTCATCTTTGAGAGCTTAAACTGATCTAAGGCTTTAATGTGCTTAAAGGTAGTGGAAGGACAATGATTATATTTAACCCCAAAAAACCAAAACCCACCGTGTACCTAAGACATACAGAAGTCTCTTGTTTGTCATGGATCTCTGTTTCTTTCTTCACATGCATGCTCTTGATGTACAGACCAAGTCAAAGTCCCCTAAAATCACTGAAAGGTCTTAAATTAGCTCAAAGAAGCATTGGTGTTGGCATCAGCAGCAGCAGGTTCAGCCAGCTGTTGTGAACATTCTTAGAAGTTTATTATTTTTTGTACTGAACTTGTGTCAAAACGAATCTGGAAAACATTAAAACCCCACCACAAGCACTAATTCCACCTGTAGTGAAACCCCCAAAATGTGTGGTTTCTTATCAAAGTGCACCTTTCCAACTGTAGTTCTTTTAAATTACTATCCAATTAAAGAAATAGCAGTGAGCCTTTTTTTTTTTTTTAATTAGCAATTTTCTCATTTAACTAAGCATTTGAAATGGTCATTTAAGAGAAGCAATTTTGTCTCTTTCTCCTAAGCAAGCAAATCTTGTCACAATTTAATTTTCTCATGACTCAGCATAATATCCAAAAGGATTTCCTCCAAGTTTCCAAATGGGGCACACGCTGGAGCTGCAGCATTCCCACCCTTGGAAATGCCAAGAAATGCTGTGAATGAATAAGAAACAAAGTTGGTTTGGCTGGAATTATTACCATGCTAGTCAGACCTGGCATCTCAAAAAGTTAAGACCTCTGCTGCCAAATTTGAAGATGCCTTGCCCCAGGATTTTATTTAATCTCAGGCTTGTCCTAGAGGCTATGAAGCACCCGAGATGTCATTTTGTTTTGAGTTTCTCGCCCAGGTCTGCACTCGTGTACGACAGCGCTGTTATCACTGCCGGCAGGAGCAGACCAGCACTAAACAACCTGGCTCCTCCCATGAGTGTGTGACACCAATAATCCACCTTCTCACTAGGGTTGGCCCAAATTTTTTGTGTCATAAGCGGAAAGCCCACTTTCTGAGGTTGCTGCGTGGTAGTGAAGGCAGCAGAGAACAGCTGTGGGTTTGAGTGCTGTTTGTTTTACATTGATGCTGCTCTGGAGCTTACACGTGAGGTTTTAACCCTAAACACGGATGTGTGGGTGCTCATCTCTCGGGCTTGGACTTCAGCAGCTGAGCAACAGCCACACTTCTGATGTTCTTGCAGAAAAGCATCAATAGTGCTGATTTGTAATTGAAAAGGAAGATTATATTGCATGACTCAGAAACGACACTGGGAAAGAGATCTGATATTGTAGTATTTAAGCACATGAAAAGCAGGTTGCAATGGAAAAGCTTGAAAAACAGACATGACTCCTTTATTTATGCTCATGATGATGCATTTTGCACAGCACCCATATTAAGAGTCAGCAGTGAATGTGGCCAAGCGCAGCTGTACCATATGTGACCAGCCCCAAGATCATTAGGAACGACCCAAGAGGTAAAAATATAGTTTCAAATACTACTCCAAAAATCCTATCACTTTATCCTGAAAGATAATACCTCATATAGAATTCAATTTTCAATTTCTCTCCTAAACTTGCAATATTTCCATAGGAATATTTTTCCATAAGAGGATTTTTTAAAGAAGTTGGAAATTGTCCATCTGCACTGCAAGGGTTTGGGTTTTTGCTGCATGGGTGCACGTGCAGCATGTGTAGCTGCTTCAAACACACACCAACCACGTCTGCTCGTTAGCCATTTTCTGCCACAACCCTTGGCAGGGCCGCAGAGCACGCCCAGGTAATGAGAGATGGCCTCTGTGCAGCCACCAAAAGGGCTTGAACCGATGTTTTATTGTCAGTCTTAAAGCTGGCATTTCCGTGCGCTTCATTTTACCACTCTATTACTGTTCTTGTAATCTGGTTGTGTGTAATTAAACATTGAATGCAGCCCTACGGAGCCCCACGGCTGCAGCGTGCCCTGCTGTTCGCAGCCACTCCAGAGAGAACTTTTCACGTAAGATTTTAATTTTTTAGAAATACCTGTTCTTCAAATAGCTACAATAGCTCTGCAGGAGCCTGTCAGTCAAGCAAGATTACAGATTCTCTAAATTCAGCCTGACATGACAGACTGTAATGACTTTGAAGGGGCTTTTATGGTCTATTGTGCCAGTGGTCCCTGCCTAATAGAAGCATCTCCTATACTCATTAAAACTGTAATGGCTCCAGAGATTTCTACATTACCAGTTACTTCAAATGTGAGTTGTTTCATCACAAAAAAGCACATTCATGCAAAACTAAAGGTGTAGGTTAAATAAGGAAAATAGAACTTAGATTTACAGACTGACCCATACCTTTACCTTACACAACTTTGATGCTGAGAAATTGCAGCATTGGCAAGGATGTGAGCAATTTGAAGTAAAATTTTTGCTCGCTGAAAGCGAAAATGGAGAAGTGGGTGACGCTGTCTGTGCAGTGAGATTTTAATGTAATGCTGTAGGGACCAATGTGGCACCAAAAAGAATAGTGGTGGATGTTTTTGGGATGCCATAGCTCCAAGGTAAGTTATGACGCCCATCTTCTGGGTGGATGAAGCTCTTTGGCCTCCACCATGCTGGAGGTCAGGGCAGACCATCACATTTGCCCTTTCTGGCCTCACCCTCTCTCAATCTTCTCCTGAAGACCGGAGGTTATGTTTGGTAGCCCCATTCAGTAACAGCAAATCACAGTATGGCATTTCTAATACCAAGTGATTTACATGTGAAAAAGAGAGAAAATGTCACTGTGCTGGAGGTGGAAGGGAAACTTGGATTTGATAGTCAGCTGCATTTTTTAGGTCAGTCACATCTTTCATTTCCCAGGTATGCAGTGGCGTTGTGAGGCTGCCTGGGGACTCCTGGTGACACTACCACGGAGCAGCCTGTAAGGATAATGCAAAAAAGAAAATCTTGAGGGTAGTGAGAAGACAGGAGCAAGTAAGGAGCAGAAGGAAATCTGTTCCCAAGTGTCTGCTGTGACAGCACACAAGCATCCATTGTAGGAAATTCCAAGCTGTTTGGGCTGTCCATGAGGCTGGACCAGAGCCTCCAGAGCAACAAAGAAGAGGGGTGCAGTAACAAACCACAGGAGCTGGCACACACAAAGCCGAGTGGCTCTGCCCAGCAGAGGGTAGCATTGACCAAACACCCCAGCCTGTATTCCAGGTTTACACTTTAACCCACCTATGAATGTCCACCTCTGCTGCAGCCCCTTTGAGACAAGAGGCTCAGCTCAGCCCAGACCCAGGGAAAGCCTCACAGGCTGACACCTTGTAAATTCTGCTCATAAATTATGAGAAATCTGGAAAAACACCTTCCAAAGTAGAATTTCAAGGAATCTGTTAAGACACATGTTAAACAGTAAAGTACATACAGTCACATTTGTTTCAAAGTCAGTGTTATTTAGTTCCTTGTATTTGGATTTATTTTCAGGTCCTGATTTGATGTTCAGGTTTGGAGCTGATCAGGTGTAAAGCTGCCCCCAAAGCACTGCAGAGCCTGTATCGCCAACAGTAAAGCCTCTGATTTAGTCACCTAAATGGGAATCCCAAAAGAATTGCACTTTTTTAGTGCCTTACATATTCTGAAACCGAAGCCCTAAGATCTTAACTGTAATCATGTCTCAGTTAGTCTAGACTATCATTTTCTCTGATGTCTGACGAATCCTGCCTGTCACCCCACATCAGAGCTTAGCCCATGCCCGACGTGACGACGCTAGAGGTCTCAGTGTCGCTAAGAAAAAGCTGCTTTTAGCAATAATCTCAGCCACGCGTGTGTGTGACAGTGCGAGAGGCCGATGCCGTGCCCGGCTCAGACGGCGGGGCCGGCGGGGTGGGCGCGGTGCCAGGGCTGGACCCCTCGCCGGGGCTGCGCGGCGCCCATCACCTGCCCCTGGGCTGCGTGACCCCTCTTTGGGCGCCCCTGGCTTCGAGGGCTGTGCTGGATAAGGGTGGTCCTTGCTAAGGGGTGCTTTTTTGCATCCCGCGAGGGTGTGTGTGTGCGAGACAGGTGGGCACCGCCGCACCCGCGCATCCCGGCGCATCCTGCGCATCCCGGCGCAGCCCCGCGCAGCGCCCGTCCAGGCAGCACGGCCGTTTGTCGTGTGGCTTTTTAATTTTCCTTTTTTTTTTTTTTCCGGCTTTCCCTTTTTTTTTTTTTTTTTTTTTTCCCTCGCCGCTTTCCCTCCCCTCCCGTTTGACGTGCGTGGTTTTGGTGCAATGCGAATTATCTTCATTCAGTCAGGAGGGGCAGCGCCAGGCAGCAGAGCAGCGGCGGGGCTGCCTCCTCCTTCCTCCTCCTCCTCCTCTCTCTCCTTCCTCCTCCTCCTCCTCCTCCTCCTCCCATTGCCATAACAACCGCGCACAGCCGCTGCGCCCGCACCGCTCCGCACCGCACCGCGCCCGGGAGGCTCAGCATCCCACGGGGCCACGCACGGGGGGTGGGGGAAGAGAAACAGTGACCTCCCTCAAAAAAAAAAAAAAAAAAAAAAAAAGAAAGAAAAAAAAGAAAAAAAAAAAGAAAAAAGAAAAAAAGAAAAACAGCCAAAAAAAGAGGGACTTTTCCGCGGGGTGGGTCAGTCAGGGAGCAAAGTGACCCCAGGACGGGGGTGCGCGCAGCTGCTGCGCGGGGCGCAGGAGGACGGAGGGACGGGGCAGCCCCGCCAGCGGCTCCGCGGGGGGGGACGCGGAGGAGGGGAGAGGAGGGGAGAGAAGGGGAGGGAAGGGGGGGGAAGAGAAAGTTGGGAGGAAATAGCCCAGGAAAAGTGACACTCGCGGAGCCCACCGGAGCGCAGAGGAAATAAAAGCGGCGGCGGGCAGGAAGTGTGAGGAGGAGGAGGAGGAGGAGGAGGAGGAGGAAGGGGAGAAGAAGGAGGCGGAGGAGGAGGAAAAAGAAGAAGAAGAAACAGCAGCAGCTGCTGCCGCCGCGGCAGAAAAGAAAGCAAAAGCCGCCCGAGGGCTCGGAGCCGCCGGCCCGGCATCCGCGGGACTGCGCGCCGCGGCCATGGCCCGGGAGAACGGGGACGGCGGCGGCTCCTGGAAGAAGCAGGCGGAGGACATCAAGAAGATCTTCGAGTTCAAGGAGACGCTGGGGACGTAGGTGGCGGGGTTCGGCTGCGGGGCCGGTGGCGGGCGCGGGCGCTGTCCCTTCCCCCGGGGATGCGCGGGTCGCCCCGCGGGTGGGTGCGGGTCTCTGTGCGGGGATTTTCGCCGCCGCGGGTGCTGCTCCGCGCCCTGCGCATCCATCCGAGCAAGAAGTCGGAGCGACCTGGAAACACGGAGCAAAATAGAATTGTGGGGCAGGAGCTGGGCTAGCATCACCCCTCGCCACCGCCCCCTCCCCCCAAAAAAGAGATAAAAAGGAAAAACCCCAAGTGTTTTAAAATATTGATAGAACGAGGAGACAGGGGAAAGCTTTTTCCTGATGGTGCGACTGTAAATAAATGCGGTCTGACTTGCACGCTTCCCCTAAAGCCGATGGCTGCAGCTATTCGTGGACAGACGAGCAGAAATAATCGGAGTGGATTGGATGTGTTTTAGCTACGATGCTTAACTGTTGTTGGGCTTTATTTGTTTTATTTATAGTGGCGGGCATAAAGATTAGTAAAACGGTAGAGTTGTTTTTTTTTTTTCAGAAGGCTGAGAATAAACACGCACAGATGGTGCAAAGGAGCGGGGTGCAGGCTAGTGCCTTTTTGGCTGAGCAAAGAGTTTTATTTTTGTTAAAACTAATTTTCGCATACAGGATATTGTAGAAGTAGAGAGCTGGGAGTGCTGAAGGAATCAGCGTATGGGCTGGTGTGTGTGTGTACATTGTAATTAAAGTTGGGTTGTATTGGGAGAGCTCCTCGTGGCTGTGTCCCCAGTGCTTTAATTGAAACTTCACGCATGTCTCCAAACGCAGCGTTGTTAATCCCAACAGTAGTGCTTTCCCTACGCTGCGTGCCACTTGCAAAACACGGTTGAACAAGTTTTGACTGTAATATTTGAGTTTCTTTCTGCTTCCAAGGGAGGGCTCTCTATAAACAGAGTATTTCTGGTTCACGGGCTCGCTGATTTCCTATAAACAGGCTGCGAGTAAGAACCAGGCTGGGCGTTTAACATGGAGGTGGCTCAGCAGCTCCGCGGTGATGAGCTTGATAGCGTAGCCCTCAGGAAAACACTGGCTTGGTAAATCAAATTAATGTCTGTCCAGGTCTCTGAAGAGGCAAAATGCAGTGTAAGAGCCGAGTGCTATGATGTATTCTTGTCACCTTCCTTGAGTTTTTGCTGTGAGAATTTCATGCTGGGAGAGATGTGCCCTGCTTGTCACATTAGGCGTGCAGTTCCCTTCCTGAGCAAAGGGGTGTTGGGGAGGAAACTTTTAAGGCTCTCAGATTCGCTGCAGCAGCAGGACAGTTCACTGTGGTTCCCACTGTACAGCTCTCTGTCATCTCTGTGGTTGAGGTGTGGAAGCCACCTTCGAGGGTTAATTTGTGCTGCTGAAGAGGTTCAGGAAGAATTAACGCTGTGGCCTAGATCCATATCCCACTGCAGTTAATGGGAGCAGGTGTAGGTCCCAAGGAAGGTAAAGCTGGTCAGAGTTAAGGGTTATGCATACCAGCATGGCTATTGCAAATTACATTCATTAAATATGGCCAGTTAGTGTCTCAGACTACTAACCATTGTCCAGGCTTCACAGTTGTGGTTAGTAAGTCCTTTCTGATGGAAGCAGTGAAGTTTTTAAACTTGACTTAACAGTCAATCTGCAAAGTCTTAGAAAATTAAAATAACTGGATTATGAACCTGGGCCCATATAAAGAAAACAGATCTGTTTCCTTTTCCAGACATAGCTGTATTTAGTTATGAATGTATGTGCATTTAACAGCCTACACATGGGTTGCCTTCTGGTTGTGCATTCCTTGGCTTCCAAGGGCAGGCTGATAATTAGGAGATTTGAGTCTGAGTTTTGGTTCTGTCCTTGGCCACCCACCAGCAGAGCACCTGCAGTTCCTACCAGGTCTAGTGTGACCTACCAGGATGTGAAACTTCTAAAAAATTTAGGCCATCACTGTGCAAATCATTAAAGTGCCTGTTCCATTCACACTGAAGTCAGTGAAAGGCTATTCACTGACTTGAGCAGCAGATACACAGGGTCTAGGAGCTCAAATGATGGAAAACATTCTCAGTTATTGATAAGGAAGTATTTAAATAGGAATTAAGCAAAAGTATAAATAGCTTTAAAGTATTTGGACCAAAATGTTTTCCTCTGGCGTTATTTAGGAGCAGGGATAAAATCTACATTGATCCCTCCTGCACTGTAAGGCTGAACCCTGTTGGACAGCCAACACTTGATCTCACTGTCTGTCTAATAGATTTTTCTCTAGCATGGAGTGAAAAACTTGGCATGTCAGATGAAATGCACTGGATTGTAGTAGCTGTATTTTGCATTTCTCTGCCATTCCATTTCAGGATGCCAAAGTGCTAAAAGCACTTTAAACAGAAAAAAAATCCCTTTTTCATGCAGCTGTCTTAACTGCCTGTGGTAAAATTGGTTAGAGAAAGAAAAGCACTAAACTCCCAAATCAGGGAAGAAAGTGAAAAGAAACTTTAAAAGCAGATTTTATTTCAAGTGCATTGATTTGTGAATATTAAATCTGTGTGTATGCCCTGTTAATGATTTGTTCTCAGAAAAGAACCTTTCATCTGAATAAAAGCTTTTCAGCAGGTCTTTAATATGGGAGAGTTGAAATTTGCTGGAATTATTAAAAAGATCCTAAGTCAGTTAATCATTATGTCATTTGGGCTTCAAGAAACCTCTAATGAGTACCCAGCTCTCCCTTCCAGAGCTGGAATTAATTATTTACATGTCCCTTTAAATCAAGCCCAGCCACATTGATGCTGAAATTGAACTGGGTGTCATGTCCAGATGTAAGAAGTAGCCCTTTTCCACCCAAAGAATTGTTTCCTTTGGTGGCTGAGGTCGGTGTTGCTTGCTCTGCTCTGTGCCGTTGGGCAATAGTGTTTTTCTAAAGAAGTACCAGCAATGCAGTGACTGGCTCAGATGTTCCCAAACCTGTATCTGCCCTGTTCTGTATTTCTGCAGATACTGAAGCATGTGCAATCTTAATGTGGGGCTGCAATTTCTCAGGAACCAGAGTGTCAACAAAATATTTTGGTAATATTAACCAATATTAATATATTTTGCAATGCATGGTTATTAATACAGTTTCTATATTACTATATTACTACATATATGATGGTCCTGATCCATTCTTGGGCTGTGCCAGTCCATGTAGGACAGTGAACCACACTCCATATGCACAGGTTCGTTGAGTGGCCCTTCTAGAAACTGGGCCTGTTCACTACTAAGCTACTGACAATGAAATTACGGATCCTGGAAAAGTAACTAGGAAAAAGTAAACAAAATAAATCAAGGATAAAATAAAATAGCAGCAGGCCAGATCCTCAGCTGATGCAATTTAAGGTCCCTTCCAAGTCAAGACAGGTGTGCTTGAGGAAAGAAGAGGATCTGACTAAAACTGCTTATCTTTTTAAATTTCCACAAATTCACCTATTGTAGCTCTACTCAGTTCCCCCAGAAGAAGAATTGAGAGAGGGGTTGGGGGCCTGCTTGGAGAGGGGTATTTCTGTGCCAGCTCTTGAGATATGTGATGTTTCACAATAGCAGGAATCTGGTAAGGAGATGAGTGATCACAGAAATATCACCTTTTCTTTCTCCATATTTAAATGATATTATATCTAAGGCATTTTAAACCTCAGATTTTGACGTCCAAGGAATAATAAGAAACACCATATCATCCACTGGTCAAAGAGAAAAGTCTTCCATCACTTGATCTGCCTAATTGGATCAACCCCAGATTTCTAAGGTATCTGTTGTTAGGCCTTATTGACACCAGAGTTATGAAGAAATTATAATATTTAGAAGGGCTCAGATTTAGTAACTGTGAAAATACTGGTGCTGTCCTTAAAAATGATGTGGTAGATTCCTTAAAGCTTAGTAAGGATAACACAGGCAGTTGCATGGATATAGCCATAACATAGTAAGAGCTGGGTGGGAAGACAAATATGCCTCAATGCAGTTTCCAGTACTTTCCTAAAATACAGTATAGAGAAAACACATGGGTGGTTCTGTTTTTCTCAGCGGCTCTGTGGTAATTTTTGGTTCATCTGTGTCACTTCCATAGTCTTACGCCATTTGATGGGCTCCTGGCACTCTCCGTGACTCTTCCACACACCAGTACGTGCTTGTTCAGGCTGTGAAGTCACCCCACGTCCTCCTCTCACATCTCTTTTCTTGCTCACACACCCCCGTGCACACACACGCGTCGTCACAAGCCCTTACGTGCTGTCTGCTGTGTCTCTGTCCTCTCACGTCCTTCACGGTCCCTTCCCCTGCGTGCAGCCCCGCACGGACACGGGGGCTTCCGAGAGCTGACCCACCTCCTGCTCTCGTTTGCTCTGGGGTGGTCAGGCCCTCCTGCGGGATGTGCCTCGCGCCAGCCGGGGCTCCCACCGGTGAGAAGGTGCTGGTGGAAAGGACAGGGCCTGGCAGAGGCTGCGGTGTAGAGGGCAGGTGGTGGGAGGTACCACTGGGCTCCAGATCTGTTTGTCTCTGGTCAAAGATCTTCCCTTCTTACCAGCTGGGTGCCAAAAGCACTCCTGTTGCGTTCAGCACAACAGGTTATCCCTGTTTAGCTTTAACTTGAGGCTTCAGGTTACTCGGTTGTTTTTCCCTTCTGATTTTGGAACTTCTCAAGACATAAAGGAATATGTTGATATTTGTGCTTCCCTTGGCTCGATGCCCCCTGTGATGATTGAGGAGTTTGTCTGATTTTTGAGTTTCTGCTGACACTACCAGCAATTGCTGCCTCTCTTTCATGATGCCTCAGTGAGGCAGCAGTGGCTCTGTCAGACTGTTTCATATTCTCCTCAGTTCAGTATTTTCCTTTTTAAAATTTTTTTTTAATTAAAGAAACATTTCACCTAAAAAAAAAAATCTTCAGGGTAGAAAATACAGTGTTCCAAAAGGCTGAAGTTAAGGTGTATGTTTTCAGGGGGAAGGTTGACGAACCACTGGAGCAAACCATAAAGGCAAGTGGATCTCATCTCCTCTGGGATGATTTTCTGGGTGCTCAAAAAGCTCTCAGGCTTCATGCAGCAGTCACCAGGAAAGTGCCTCTTGTCCATATTTACAGAGGAAGATATGATCGCTTCTGACCTTAAAATCTGTGACTCTGGGAATCTCACTGTCAAACCCACGTGGGATCAGGGATAATTTGTGCTAAGAGGTGCCTGCAGCGCCTCTCCAGCATCTGTGGGAGGAGTGAAAGCTGAGGTCCAAATATTAATGTTTAACTTAATGTGAAACAACTCAGATGTTTTAGTTTGTGCACTCTACTTGGGGAAAGCAGAAAAATACAGTTGGGACTCCTTTAAGGGAACACATTTTGTTTTAAACTAAGAAAGCCTGTTTGCTATCGTCTGGCATAGTTTGCTATCCAGTACTTTCTTGAAGACTTAAAAATAATGAGTTAGTATCTTGTGATGTAAATTGTTGGTCTTCCTTGAACAGTTACAGAAAATAACAGGTTTGAGCATTCAGCTGGAACTGAAATGGGAAAGAAAGAAAAGCAAGATGGCCAATGAATTTAAAGGCTGATGGTGAGGACTGGGAAAAAAATTGGCAGCCATTGCTGGGAGGGGATTTTTGACTGCTCTCCAGCTGTGGTTCACAGGTGCATTTTGGATAGTGCTTGTTTGGGGCAACAGTGTAGCGTAAAGGCCAATTTTCTTTCATCATCTGAAATTAAGATTTCAAAATACTCAACAATCAAAAGCTTTCAGGTACATACATAATTTTCGAGACACATCGTTGCTGTATTGTCAGCTCACATGTGCTTATGCTTCCTTCATGAGCCTGTTTTTCTACTGTTTTTGATACCTTACCTCATTTTATCCCTTCCTTGTCTCTTCTTCTGTGGATTTTCTCTTTCAAGTACATCTTTGTCCTGTCTGAGCTCCCTGCTGCCAGAGGGTACCTGCTCACCTGCATGCCTGTGCAGCCAAGGTGGGTGCTTGACAAGCAAGGTGACAGTAAGATATTTGGGTTGGGTTGATATAGACTATTTGGGGTTTTTTTCCACTATTTTTTGCACAGTGTTTAGGAAAATGTGATCCTTGCCTAGGCCAACACTCAGTATTAGTACTCAGGACTTGGGTTTAGCCAGTATCGATTCCACAACTGCTCTTTGTGTAGATGTGAGCTGAGGGCAAAGCATGCATAAAAATACTGGTGTTTTTTGGGAGCCACAGAGGTATCTGACACCCCAAAAGCTCCCAAACAGCAAAACCCAGAGGGTGGAGAGGTGGTGGACGGAGCTGAACCCTGCTCTTTGGAGCCCTACAGTAATCCTTCAACCAAAACTCTCTTGTTCCCATCACAGCCACAACACAGTGGGTGTGAGAGCCTTCTTCTCTGCCGCTCCCGCCATCTGGAGCAGCCTGTCTGCTTCCTTCACCCTCCATCTGCTTCCACATAGGAGCTGAGATATCTCTTCATGTATGTTTTCCTTCCTTCTTGCCTCTTTTTCTCTCTGCCTTGGTTACTGACCTCCATTATTTTTGTTGTCCTTCACACACAGTTCTCCTGACTACGTGCAGAATATTAGTTGGAGTTATTTAATCCTTTCAAGCATCCAAGGATACAATTAATATTGAATAAAGTTGTATTGTTTTGGTTTGCTTGACAATAACAAGCATTTATAATAGGATTCTGAATTTATTGCCAGTAATGGTACTCACTTAACCAGTGACTCACAGTTTATATTCATGATTACTTAATAGGACCTAATTTTCTAGTCATTTTAGATAGCACAAAAACAAGCTGGAACGAAGCAGGTACTGTCAGTATACAGGTAATGAGTGAAAGGAGGGATAAAAAATTCCTTGGGGCAGCAATCTGTCATTTTCGTTGGAATTCAAACCACCTTGCACGTCAGTGCTTCTCTGTAAATAATAATTAACAACAATAACAATAATTTGCAAACATATGTGTGTGATTGAGCTTTGTTGAATGACAAATAGCTGGGTTAGCAATCAGAATATTTCTCATTTCTTGCAATCATACTGTTCCTTAAAACCTTTCTATCAAATCTTAACACTGATATGTTTTTTTATTATCTGACTTGGCAGTTCCTATAATTTTTCCCTGAATATTGTGCCAATCATTTTTGAAAAAGAAAGCTATAAATAACAGATTGTTAATAAACTTTTGAAGGCCCTTCACTGATGTTTTCATGTTGAAAGCTGTGCATTGAGTGTTATGCCAGAATTACTCACCAAACAGATTGTATAAGGTTAAATTAAAATAATACTCTTTAGCAGATTTTTTTGGCTGAGTTAAAAAGCCCTTTTTAAAAAAAAAAAATTTAAACACTGGATGTGCTAAGGAAAAGCTACTGGAAAGCTCTGTTTTGGATCTGATCTGTGTGTGGAACAGCTGAGCACAGCGCTGGGAATCCTCTGTAACAATAGCTCACTGATTTTGCTTGATCTTTTACTGAGCAGTATCATATGTCACAGTTAAAATATCAACAGTTTTGGACAACTGGACGATGTGAGATAGTTCTTAAAATACCTATTTTGAGAGTGAAATGGGAAGAAGTGCATGAGAGAAAACATGCTGGCTTAGATGTATTGAGGATTTTTTGTTTTGTTTTTATTTTCTTATATCCCCAGTAGGAGATAAACAGTTTCAGTCTTCTTACAGTTTCCAGGAGGAACAAAAAGGAGGTACTCATAACGATGCAAATGAACATGAGCATTTACCAGGAGCAGCAACAGGGTGAAGAATTGTGGCATCTCCCCCTTGGACCCTTTCCCTTTGCGCTTTTTCTGCAGTGGACTCCTCTCATTGTCCTGTTCTTAATGTTCTCCTTAATTTAGGTTCTGCATTTGAAGGTATATTCTTTCAAGCTGAGCACCCAAAAGTTGGGAATTACGTCTTATGCTCAGTTGCCAGAGTACAGAAGATCTAGAAGTTTAATCTGTGGCTGATGGGAGTAGAGTGAAGTCAGGATCCATGGAATTCTTGAGGTCTGGGAGCCTTTAACTTGCCTGTTTGTTTTGGTGAGGGCTGGCGTGGCAGTTTGGAGGGCAGGGAGGGTAATACATCCCTGTTCGTCCATGGCAGGGTGTGAAGGTTTGCAGGTCTTCCTAGGAGCTCCAAAGGCATCACGGGCATGTCCCTTGAGACAGAACCCCCCAGTGCTGCAGAGTCACTCCGTGACCTTGGTTTTAACTGATCAGGGTGTTTAAAACCTGCCTGACACCCCATGGCACTTGGGAAACGTGGCTGTCCCTCTCCCACCAGCTGTGTCCCTGGTCACAGAAATGGATGGGCTTCTGTTGTAGTGCAAAACGAACCAGCACAGCCCCTCCTGCTTGAATGTAGAGATTTACAAAGGCCAAGAAACCGGTGTGTATCTGAGGGTTGGACACCAGCAAGTGAAATGTGAAAGGTCTAACATGCATGGGGTTTTTTTACTTTGCCTTTTACTGGCCTCAAATGAGATCAGGCACTGTGGAGCTAGGACTACTGCAAACACCAGAGTAAAAGACTGTACCCAGGAGAATTTATAATCTAAATAAATAAGACAAAAATGCTAACACTGTTTTGTTAAAGATGAGCAAGTGTGTCACTTGTAAACCCACAGCTGAGCCTGAATCTTTTTTCCAGCCTTAGACAGGGGACTGTCCTGCTTCTTTTAGTAGCGGGCACTGTGTCAGCACCAATGTCCTGAAAATACATTTATTTGTCTGTGATTCACGCAGGGTCATCACATACAATTCGTTTTTACTAGTTAAGGTTTGAAGATGCAAAGCGCTGTCTCTGTGCTGTTGGTAACAGCGTGGGCGCTTTATTGCTGTGTTGTTTCAGCTGCTCAGAGGAATCCAGGTCTGCCCAGAGCTATAAAGAGCTGGAACAGTCCAGGCAGTTCGTGGGGCGATGTGGGATCACTCCCAGCAGGATCCCATCCTCCCATCCCAGCTTAAATAATTCAAAGGACCAGGCTTCAACCAGGCATCAGTTTTCCATACAAACTCACCATCTGTGACCCTGCTGCCCCACTGTGATGGGCAAGAGCAGAAATGAGGGAAACTATTGGATGAAAAACTGTGAAAAAATCCAGAATTGCACAGAAAACCCAAACAACACAGAAGAGATCTGAAGGCAGAGGAGAGCACTTAGAGGATTTGCAGCCAAGTGGAAAACTCCTCTGGGGAAGGCACAGGTTGCTAATCAAATTCAGCCATAGTTGAGAGAGATTGCTGGAGCATCCCTGAATAATCCGTCACTGTTGTATTGAGCTGGCTTGGAGATTTCCTCCCACTGCTGGCTCTTGTCTTCTCCTGCCTCTCAGCATAAGTAACTCAGCACCGTGAGCCCAGCCGTGAAGCCTGTGGTGTTTGGGAAATTCCAGGCATAGCAAAGTGCTTGGTGTGTGCTGTCAATGGCACGGGACACCGTGAGCATTAAACTTGTTTTGTGCTCCTTACCCCGTTTTCCTGAGTAACACCTGAACAAATTCAGAGGCTTTGTCTTTTACTTGGGGACTTTTTGTAGCTGGGGCCTGAGATATCTTAAAGACTATCTAAAGCTCTGGGATCAGCATCAGCCTCACCTCTGCTTTAATGGGATTTCTTACCCCAGGGGTGTAATTAATTTGTTCAGCGTTTTTTGAGGGGAAAATCTGACACCGTTAAGCTTTTCCATGGGCTGATGATGAACATCATAAAAACACCACCTCCTTCTCTGGGTGAAAGCCATGGTGTTGTGAGACACCTTCTCTAGCATAATTACATAGCAACCTGAATATTGCAAAGCAAACAAGTTCTTCCTCCCAAAATAAAATGCTCTCAAATGCAAAAAAATGCCTCAAAACAGCACAAGCCCATTTTATCTTTTCTAGGGAGAGAAGAGGGGGGCAAGCAACACGCAGCTTGTTAGCCAAGTTGCTTGAGAAGATGCTTAGATAAAAACATTAATGGAGCAGAAAAACAGTGTGACTCCTTTTGGCCTAATGACCCAGGCACTGGAGGAATAATTTAGGAGGAAGGGAAATGTCTCCTGTCACAGATTTGACTTATGCTTTTGAGGAAGCAGGAGGCTACATATTTAGATGTTGGGGGAGAATTTACCAAGAAATGAGCTGAAAAAGACGTTTCTCAAAAGCACATAGACACAGGACAGAGAGGTACTGCAGACTGCAGGGAGGCTTCTGCTCTTGGGCGTGTTAAGGTGTATCTGCAGCAATTTTACTGGCTAATTTTCCTGTCCATAGCCATGTAATTTATGTCATAGACATAAATGTTATGCTCTTAAGAGAGATAACCTGAAAAAAAAATCTTGCAGAGCTTTGTAGGCAAGTCCATTGAATGAGTATCTGTGATGAATCTTGCATTTTTAATGGAAAGCATTGCAAGTGGTTCAAGGATTCCTGAGTGACAGCTGAGATGATTTGTGTCCAGAAAGCAAATGTGGGCCCTTCTGCCGCTGTTGAAAGGGAACACAACAGGCACTGAAGCTGAGAACATGCTGGTTCTGCAGGTGAGTGGAGATGCACTGGGGGAAAAGTAAAAGGACAGGTCTGGGGCAAAGCAGAGCAAGGGGATTCAGCTACAGCTTAATTGACTGTACTAAGTCCCCCTCCTTGTTAATGAGCTGCCAAAGTCCACGGACATGTGTCTTTTGGACAGGACAGCTTGTACTGCACCAGGCAACACTTCCACCATTTTCAGTCAACGACCACTAAAATGACCAGCAGCTTCAGTGCCAGTGTTTGCCCTGGGGATGGTGTGATGTTGTGACATCTTTACCTTCTTGCATTGCCATGTGGTTGTGAGGAAGGGGGAGGAGCCCTCTATACACATATAAGTAGATGTAGTGTCTATGTGTGTGTATATATATGTAATATATATGAATGTATATATAAACACACATTAAAAATGTTGTTTATATAGTGATGAATAGTGATATACAGAGATATACAGAGATACATGGCACTAGTTTCTTGCCAGACAGCGTGTTGTTTGGCTTCATTAATGAATGCGTAGAGGATGACTTTTGCCATTTGGTAAAAAATGTTTAAGAGCATTGTGAACACTGTTAATTTATTCTGTGGTTTGAATTTCTCTTCGTATTTGGGTTATATTTAGGGGAAGGCAGGAACTGTGTGGTACCCATGGGCTCAATTAGCAACTGGGAGTGAACCCAGACAAATGAGAAAGAAAGAGCACAATGGTCCTCCCCTGTCCTCCTGTCCTCCATCTCCACGTTACCTCTGCTACACTAAATCCCTGCTTTCCATTTCTTGTCTAAATCCTGCACAAAGTCCTTGGTAGGGTGCAGTGCCGGAGTCACATCCTGCAGGTGTGCACAGCTGGGAGGCACAGCTGGAAGACAGCAAAGCATCTTCCTTTGGATGTGTTAAGGGCTTTACTTGCTTGGACAAAGCACCCTTCCCATGGGGGAAATGTGGGTGGTAGAGAGCAGAGGGAGTTTGAGCTTTTTGGGTGCAATCTCTTTGGATCAAGTGGAGGGTAAATTAGCCAACATTGTGCTTGGTGTTTGGAGGTCTGTCTTGGTAGCCTGTGAGGGATTCCTCTCCACAAAATGGGGTGGTTGAGGTATTTTCACTGTCCACATGTAGCTCCAGTGTGCAACTGCTTGTTGCCTTCTGCTGCTGTACAGCTGTGGCTTGCAAAGCTGTGCTGGTTCGAGCCCCACCGTGCCAATGTCATTGTCACAGCGAGTTCATGACTTTCTGCAATCAAATCCCTTTTCTGCTGTTATTTAAGCAACACCTCTACGGGCGTAACAGTGGCTTAGGTATTTTCATACTTGGACACCAAGGCCAAATACGGAAAGTAGGGAGATTGGTTGTAAAAATATTTGAAAAAAACAGCTTTGGCTTTGGAGGGTGCCTGTGAAATGTGTTCTTAGAGGTCTCCTTGTGTGTTGACTTCGTGCTCTGAGCAGATCTTCCTGAAGTCAGAGGGTAGTACACAAAAACACCCCAAGTCTCTCTTATTTTCTCTTAAATAATTTGTAACATCTCCAAGTTACTGTAAAATTCTGCCTTTGATTTCCACAGCTTGGAGGTTTCTCTGTCAAGAGAAGTTCCTACTACTCATCAGCAGGCAGGAATAGCAGCATTTTATGCTCAGGTTTCAAACGTCGTTATAAAATTTCAAGGCTGTGAAGGAACAGGTTGCAGTTCCAGAACAGAAGAGGAAGGGGCTGAGCATGTCCCACGGGTGGTTCCCATCTTCTGCCAGCTCAGTTGTTTGCAGGGATGTGCTGTGAATTTATGTGATGAAACGATACAGATTAAAAATAGTTCTCTAAAAAGGAGATGGGGGAAGGGGAGGAGTACAAAGTACAAGAAGTTTTATTTCTTTTCATTCCATAGATGCTATAAATCAGCAGAGAAGTCAGTTGCAGGTTTTTTTCCCCTTCTATGTTGTGTCGTTAAAAAATCATCAGCCACGACACTGAAATGGTTGCAAGAGTCACTTTGCCAGGAACAATTTCTGTCTGGGAACAATAAAAAATTAGTAGATGCCAAGTTGAGTTCATGTGTCAATGGTTACTGAATTCAGCTTAAGAGCTGTAAATGGAACCAATCATCATTTCTTAATGAGATATATGAGAACAAAGAATCACAATGCTTGAATAATCTGTCACATCTCTATCAGTGCTGCTTAAGCAATTATTCAGTTTGTTCAATGGTTTGACAGGTAACATGACAAAAATCAATTTACAGAGTAGATTAAATGTAAATATGCTTCCCCTTCTCCACCCCCCCCCCCCCCCCGGAATGCTGTTCCTAAAGCCTTATGTTTTTTATCCTTACAATCCCTACCCAGTCATCTGTTTTCAGTGGTACTGCTTGGATGAAGTGCTACATGGCCCACAGTGACATTATTCACCAGATCATTTGTCTTTAATCCATCTCTGGTCTAATGAGGCTGTCGTCTGAGCCTCAGTAAAAATGAATGATGCATTGCTCTGATGTACAGTGTATGTTTTTCACTTAGTGCTAAGGCTGTATTTTTCCAAGGTCCTTAAGGAAACCCATTCCTCAGCCCTCATTAACACTTAATGTAAATATTTCTGAATATTTTACTCATTTGGCAGTTCGGTATGAATTTTCTAGGAGCTAAATAACAACCACTGTACATGGAGTTGATACCATCATGTGTTTTAATACCAGAGCTTTCATCATGTTGCAGCAGACTGCGACTGGAATGGTCTCATCCCTGTGTGTAGTGGTGGGAATCTGCAGCAAACACCAGTAACAACAGCTGTCACAGTGGACACTAAATGCCATCTTCAGCAGCAGGTGCTCATTGGTTTTACCCTTTGCTTCCATCGAGTCCTCAGTACTTTGAATGAAGCTGTGGCATACAAGAGATCATTTTTTTTCTCCCTATGAAATGTTTGCACCTCTCATCTTCTCCATGGGGAACTCACAGATTTTTGTTCCCTGCAGAAATAACTCCTGGATTCCCTCAGTCCTTTCGTGTTTTATATAGTCTGCAAGATGCTGCTGACACACCTGGCTGTGTATCTCATTTATGCCTCTTGTATGTCACCGGGTTCTCAACAGAGATGGCATAACAAGTTTTAGGGAATTGTGAGCACTTTTCTCTTTATTTCAGTCAAGGTGACAGGGTTTCAAGAAGCCTTTTGAATATACCAGAGGATTGTGTTCTGGAAGATAATAGTATTTCTTAACACTGCCATATGACTCGTATTGCTATAATTTTTGAGCAAATCACAGTCCTTACAAAATCTGTGATACTGAAAACTTGTATGCTTATATTTTTGCTACATGTATGCATGACATATGGACTTCCAGTGTCTGGTTATTCAGTTTCTGCTCAGCATCTTGCATTTTGTGGTGACTGTTGAAGAATCTGAATATGTATGGTATTTCCTTATCTATTATTGGTGTTGCTGTAGTGTTTAGATTGTGGTTTGTTGGCTAACTGTCAAATACTCATGGCTTCATTAAGAAACAGATGTACAGGTCTACACTTTGTTTTTGTAGCTGCACTTTTGACATATTGTAAGTGTGCTTAATTGATTTTGTTCAGGATAATACCATCTGCTGGCATCTGTTTCTGCTGTGGCTCTTGCTGAATACTTGTGTGCATCGTGGTCTATAAGGACAAATTACAGTGTTAGCAAGGTATTATGTCCTTTTTTTTTCTGAAATAAATGATAGAAGAGTTTAAACATTGGATAACCTAATATCTACATCATTTAATAT
This sequence comes from Atrichornis clamosus, assembly GCA_013400975.1. Lineage (NCBI taxonomy): Eukaryota > Metazoa > Chordata > Aves > Passeriformes > Menuridae > Atrichornis > Atrichornis clamosus. Next base: position 242,726 of record WBMZ01005367.1, read on the forward strand.
CTAGATTTATACACTTTATTCCAAAAAGCATGTTTCAGACAGGAATTGGGCCCTCTGTCCATGCTGGTGTCTCTTAATGTATTGTCTGCAAATTTATCAGAACATGCAGATTGGGAGAAAAGGAGTCTTTGGGTTTATATTTGGCTCCCCTTTGATCATGGAGGGACGTGGATTAAACTTTTAGATATTCCTGAAGCATTTACATAAAACTCTGCCTAACGAATAGTCAAAGTAAGTCATCTTAAAACATCACTTACTGCATCTGTAAGGCTGACGGTCTTCTTGTCAACTTTTAGCATAGCCAAGTGTGTTCTGATATGAAGATTTTGGTGGCTGTAGCAATACTGGATATGCATGTGATGAGAATTCTACTGAGGATGCAACTAGGAAAATATGTGCTGTCTTCTGAGAGTCCAGAACAAAATCCTCCTTTTTGAGTAGCCCACTGTCCTGTTGGATTTAGCTCTCCATATTCAACTCAGTCCTTTTTACTAGGTAGAATCAGTGTTTATCGTGGATTTTATTGCGGTTACTGTGTCTGTGTCTGAACTGTGAAAAGCAGTGGAGATTTCATTTCCTGGCACTCCCTGTCTCTGGTCATGACAAGTGTGGGCAAGCGTCAAAAGTTATATAGGTCAGGATTTATCTGTAGTGGCCTAACTCTGCTCCCATTAAAAGCAGTGAGAGTTGGCCTTTGATGTCAATGAGACAGCATTTATCCAATTTTGAGATACTAATGGCCTCTTTGCCTCTCCACACCACGCACAAGCAGTGGTGACAGGGAGAAACAGGGTCATGCAGGGAGATGAGAGTCCTCCAAATACCACTGAAAACCAGGAGATGGGTGTTTCAATAGAAGTGGGTCACCAGTCTGAAATACTTGTGTTCCAGCAGGGCTGAATTGTCCTTGTGCTGGAGTTGTCTTTGTGGTGCTTCATATGGGCAGGATTTGGGTGAAAACTTAATTATGGAGAGCCTTCCTGTCTGTGCATGTGTATTAGAGCTCACATGAAAGTAATGGCAAAAGCACAGGTTCTCCTTTTACTTTGCCAGTCACTTTCTTTGGCCCAGTGTCCCAGCTGTTGCTGTTCTCCTGCTGTTGATCCCCGCAGGATTCTCCCGTGCTGGTACCCGCTCGGGAGTCAGACTTTATAAAGTCATGGGCTTTGGTGATGATGTGGACTAATGGTAGAGACATTTATTGGGTTGAAGAGCATTAGATAACAATTTGGGAGACTTGGGTCTTGTTTCTGACTGTGGCACTGGGCTCTTTTTATGACCTTGGAGAAGTTGCAGCACCTCACTGGCCTGGTTTCCCCATCTGTCAAACAGTCCCCGACCTACTTTGGAACTCACTTTGAGATCTAACTAATTAAAACTTGCTATGTGAGATGTTCAGAATGTACTGTGCAAGGTGTTGTTTTTGTCATGGTAATGTGGTAAGAATCTCTCCTGATGTATCCAAGTATGATGGGAACTCAGCTGCAATGCTCGTGTTTTGCTGATGATGCTTTGTGTGGAACACGAAGCCAAAATCTGATCCCGTTCCTAAAAATACCACTTACTCCAAAGAGAGGTGGACAGCCCCACCTCAAAACCACTAGAAATGGGACAAGAGAGTAAACCCAACTGAAAGTCATTTTGTTTTCTGAAATTGTTCCTGTCTTTCACTGTGCTGGAAACCCCAGCAAGGCAGGAAGACCTTCTAGAAATGTCTCTGAGCACTCAGCAGCAGCCAGTGATAGGTTTTCCAGTATAGGTTCATTAGTGGATGGACCTTAGGGAGACAAGTGAAAGACACTGTAAAGCTGTGAGGCAGTTTTCCCCTCCTCTGCAGTCCATGTTACAAGTGGGAATCAGAAAATAGCAGCTGTTCTAGCATCCACAGAGTGGGATTTGCAGAGCAGGATAAGGATTTGTGCTGCATTGAGGAGCCCTCCGATGATAAGACAATGTGGTTTTTGCCTTGAAGACACATCTGTAGCATTAGTGATGTGTTATCTGTTAATTCTATTTTTTAGCGTCTAGCAATGTTTGTGTCTCTCGAAAATCAGTTCACTAACTAAAGCCAGCGCAGTGAGTGGCTCTGGTGCCCCTGAAGTAATAAGGTTTTTGAAACACCTTCAAAAAACCGATGTAAGCACTTGGAGGAATGTCTTCATTTCCATGTCTTCATGGGGGAAAAAATTGTGCCTGTGAGATGCAAGAGGAATAGAGTTATGTTTCCAGTCACTGCAGCATTACTGCTTTAAAAAGGCTTTTTGTAGGCACAGTGCATTCAGGTTTTTTCTCTGATTCTGGAAAAAAGTAAAGTTCATGCATAAATTGGCAAGCAGGCTTTCATTTAAGCTGTGTGATTTAGATCTGCTAGTGAAGGCTGCTGCTGCAGAGCATTTGGCATTCATCAGAAAAATCTCCAAGTCTAAACAGTTTTATTATGCAAAGTTATATAGTTGGAAGGTAAAACACTCTGTCTTTTTCCACTTTGATGAACCGGGCTAGCTGATGGATGTCCCATCAAATGTCTCATAAACTTGCAGGGAAGCTGAATAGCTGTAGGTCTCACTCTTCCACCTATGGCTGCTATTAGCCCTTAGGGAAAAGGATACTTAGCTGGGCTGTGGGTAGGAGAGCAGCTGTGCTCAGGTAACCATGTGGGTTCTCAAATAATGTGTTAGAAAACCATTGGCATCTTCATGAATTAGGGTCCCAGTATCTGGATATTTCCATTTAGATTTTATTAGCGCAGCTTTATACTTCTTACAAGGCACTTCTCCTAACAAAGATGCAGTGACTGCACTTTACATATGTAGAGATTTTTCTGAAGTGAATTTTCCTTAGTGACTTTAGAGAAATTCATCGTTCCCCAAAACATTTATTAAAGCTTCACCTTGTTTAGTATGTGATTACTTTGCTTGTTCTTACTGCCATGTGTTCACTGTAAAGAGGTGTGAAGTCAAAGGGACTTCAGCAGGAGCCAAAATATTAAGCCCTTAATGTCTTTTTTGATAGGTATGGACTGCTGAAGGGAGACCAAGAAGGATGCTCCTGAGTGACAGTCCTCTGTATTTCTGTGCATTTCTACATAATGCAAGGGACCAGGTTTGCTAATCCCACCCAGAGCTTGTCACAGCAGCCATCAAAACCCTTGGATTTTGGAGGGAGACCTCTCTGTCCACTACGGCTGAGTAGGGTGGGAGCTGTGGGTCAGACCTCAGCCCTTCTGGGACCCTGATGCCAACAGGAATCACCACTTGGATGGAGCAGCCTGAGCTGTGCAGAGGCAACTGCTGCTGGTAGTGTCCTGCACCCACCCAGCACCACCACTACCAGCACCAGCCAGAGCCCTGCTAAGACGTTTTGTAAAACATCCCTGCAGGAGTATCTTGGCAGGGTGAGAGGGAAAAAGCTATTTTAGCTTAGCATGCTGCTGGTGCACCATAAATATTTTTCTCCATTCCATAAAAACTGCAATAAGGGAACACCAGCCTTCATGAAACACCCTTTAAAATGCAGTAAGAAAACTCAATATATTAATAGGTTTGTATTTATTCAAGCAAACCTTTAAAATACAGTCTGAGTGCTCAGAACAGTAACTTTCTCCATCACAGGCAAAGGAATTGTGTTGTTTTTTATTTTGGATAGCTTTAGTTTTTCTGGGAAGAGGACTGCAGCAGAAAGAATAACCCAGGGCAATAATTTGGGCCCTGAACAAACCCAATTTCTTGCATGTAATTTGGGTTTGTTCTCCTCTGAGGCTGTGCTTTATGTGGACAGTATAAAACTTGGCGGTCTTTCAAAGTCTGGAGGGAATACAAGAAAGGACTCATTATGCCTTCACCTTGTGCATTGCAGGATCTGCAGAGATTGTGAGAAGTACTGCTGTTTCCCAGGAATTACTGGTTCTTTAAGAGGCAGTAAACTGGGTGGGATTCACTGCCCCTAAAAGGATTGGGTGCATTTCCCTAAATTTAGGAATTCACTGTAATTTGTCGTGGCAGTCTATCTTGAGCAGAATTGGGTCCCAGGGATGGGTCGGGTAGAGCAGGTTCTTTCTTGGTTGGATCCAGTCCTTTTACTGCATGTAAAATCTTCCATTAAACAATGTCATCAAAAGTCAAAATTATTTTGCTTTGTCCTAATTTTTTTTCTCTCCACTTGTGGCTTCATTTGCCAGATTTTAAATCATCTTTGGAAATTTCAGACAACCTTGGTCATCCTTCTGAAGTGGTGGTGTCACTGTTCTCTCTCCCTGGTTTTGGCACAAACAAGACATTCTTTTAATACTGGTCATTTACAAATAATCTCTTGCAAAGAAAAAGTAAAATACATCCCCACTTGTTCCACCTGGGCTCCACTGTGAGAATTTTGTATTGGATTTGTAACCTGGAACATGTGTAATCCATTGTATCTGCAAAAGCAGCATCCACAGTAATTAAACATTAACTATGTTTGCTTGAAAATAGCTGTCATCATTACTCTTTGCAGTTGTGTGGGTTTTTTTTTTATTATAAGCTTTTAAAGCACTTGCCTACTCTTTATCTCAGCTGGTATTTACACTGGAAGGTGATTTGAATCCTGCAGTTTCACATCAGTGTGGCCACTCTGCTTGGAATTACTTCTGGGTCGTTATGCAAAGAAACTGGAATTTTTTTTGCTTCTGTTTAAGTAGGTGATGGCAGGGCCTGTTTTCTACCTTCAGATGGTAAAATCAGCAAGATCAGAGACTGAGCTGGCCGAGCACAACTTCAGCTGGGTTGCTCTTTAGGCAGACGCGGGTTGTTGGCGGCAGCGTAGGTGGGTGGGAAATGGAAACTCCAGCTCCATAGCTGGGCTTTCTTCAGCCCCATTTTCTCTGAACCTTTCGCCAACTGGCAAAATCTTCTTCCCTGTGTGGTGAGAGAATGGTCAGGCACAGGAGCAGTGGCTGGTTTTGATCACCTGGTGCCCCATTGGCTTTGAAGTTGTGTTGCTGTTGTCCTACTCTGCATGAAGCCTCGCTGCACCAGCACCGTACTGTGTGGGGTTTGGGGATGTTTGGGGGCCAGAGGGTGAGAACACACAAGAATTGGAAAAACAAACCTCAAATCCCCCAACTCTAGCCAAATAAGGTTGGAGAGGGTTAGGAGAGCGGGGCAAGTAAGAGTCATAGCCGGATGGGCTGAGTTTAAAATGCTTTGTAGGTGGCTTCAAAGGAAAATCATGGTACAAAATGGTTTTGTGGCTTGAAAAAAAGATGGAAAAAAAAACCCCTTAAAAAGGGGGAGAGGGGAAGGAGCAAAAAGGGAAAAGAGGAAGAAAAGAAAAAAGAAAAAAGATTTTTTTGAGAAAAGAAGCTTAATCGTTCTTGGATTAGAGAAAAGTGAAAAGCACTGATCAACATCCTCACTTCCAGGGCTGTGCAAGCTCTGACTGTGTCATCAGATGGTTTCCAGTTCGGGGCTGGCCAGTGTCCAGCTGGCGTGGGGCACGGCCGGGAGATCTCCCGTCTGCGTGCAAAATGCCAGGAAGATGCACCGAGCGCCAGCCGAGCAAAAACTCCTCACTTTACAGCTCAGCCCGCTCTTTGAACAGGAAAAAATAACAGTTCTGAAAGACTAGAGGAGAGGTTTTGCCATTACACAGCATTTGAACCCTGCAGCAGAAGTAGTCATGGCTCCTTCTTTCCATCCCCAAAGTTGCCACCCCATGAGGGGAGATTTAATTCCCATAACATGGGGCTGGGGAGCAGGGACAGCTCAGACACGTCTGTCTTTAAGTAGTAGCAGCTGAAACAAAGAAATTAAGTTGTTTTCCAGATCCGGCAATAACCACTGAACACTTTCCATACTTTCTGCTCCTGTCTGAGTAGGAAAATTTCCTTTAGCTCCGGGGAGCTTGCACCACGGAGGTGTCAAACTGCCTACCCTGGGGAATTTGCACTGGTGAAGTCCAGAGAAGACGCAGTTGGTGGAGTGAAACAGCTGAAGCTTCTGTAACATTTAATGAGACAGACTTGAAGAGACTGTTTCTGCGGAGCTGATGGGATTGGAGGCTGCAGAATCCAGCCTGCTCCTGAGTCTCCTGACGTTCGTGAGCGACATGGGAAGAGTACAGGATCTAGGGGTGTCTCCTGAGTGTCAGTCTTTAAAAGAACACTAACTGAGCAGTTTTCACTATCCCTCGGTGCTTGCCTCTTGCCACACTTTGTATTTCTTCTCCACACAGCAGTGCTGAGCTGCTGTGGGTCGGGGGCCGCTGCTCAGCCCCGGTTTGCCGTGCGGTTTCCCTTGAGCAGGAGGCAGTCCCTGGAAGGGCCGTGGCCTCACTTAGCTCACGCAGCCACAAGTGTGCTGGTGTTCTAAGGTTTTGATTCCCAACCTGACTGGCAGCAGCGGGGATTGAATTATCTGAATTACCTTCTCGGGGAGAAGGCGTTTGTGCGGCGGCCGCAGCGCTGAGAGCAGCTGTGACGCCTGACCCCAGGACAGCTTAGCTCCGCTGCCTGTGCTGAGAAGTCAGATCTGGTTCATCTGGATCTGGCTCTAGGCTAAGTTTAATTAATCTTTTCTTCAAAGCAGATTAAATTGATTGCTTTGGAAAAAAAAAAAGTAAATTGTCTTTGCATCTTTTTTTTGTTCCCCCCAATAGCCATCTGGGAAAGAAGAGAAATTAGGTGGATTCAGATGGTTTTCTCTATAAAATCTTTATTTAAAAAAATCCAGTCTATCAGGTGTGAATTAGCAAGCTGTGACATAGACTGTCCCCCACATTTTTAATGATCCTAGTATGACGTCCTGCAAAAGGGGAAGCAATAATGGAAATAAAAATTCACTTCACAACCCAGTAAATGAAGAGAGATATCTACAGCTCAGAACCCCTCTGTCCTCTCCCTGGAAGGCCCTGAACACACCAAATATAACAAGTTAAAGCACTGCTATTTCCATTTGGGATGAGTGTGCACACACTGTCTGCTGTGCCGAGAATATCCACTGCACCTGGGATGTGATGGATTTACTACACTTGTCTGGAGCTGGGGTTTCACATGCTGGATAAAATTGTACCATTTTTTTTTTTAATGGATGCACGTGAGCTGCATGCATGGAGTTCATACTGACCAGGACTTCTGAGGTTTTGGGTGTCTCAAAATTCTTGCACAAATTGTCAGCTCTCTCTTTTTCACTTAGACAACATTTGCAGACAGAAACATGGATCTCTGTGGGTAACCTTTTGAGGGAAATAACCTAAAATTGGAGCAGTGATCAATGAATTTGGTCAGGGTTCCTCTGGGCCATGTAACTGCAGAAATCTCATTTTGGCTTTTGCCCATGACTTCAACTAATTGACTGCCCTGCTCTTTCAGCCTGGGTGTTCAAATATACGCTTTTTCATGTCATAGTCCCCCTCTTAATGTTTTTAGGTGGGTTTGAGCCTCAAAGACAAGTTCATCCAAGTGTCCTCCGCCTCTGTCCTGTCGCGCCGTGAGTTGACTGCAGAAGTGACCTGCAGAGATGGGAATACAGACACGTTACAGGGATGATCTCCCATCCCGGGAAGTTGGCAAAGACCAGCCTTTCCTGCACGGCTGCTCCCTCTCTTGTTTCACGTGTGAGCACAGAGCAGTGGGTCTCTGTGTTCTGCGTTTCGTGCCACCCTCAGCTCACAAAGAATCACAAGAATAGTTTGGGTTAGAAGAGACCTTAGAGATCATCCAGCCCAACCCCCTGCTGTGGGCAGGGACACCTTCCGCTAGACCTGGTTGTTCCAGGCTCCATCCAACCTACGAAGAGGTGTGAAGGACCTTGGGGTGCTGCGAGAGCTTGAGAGCTTTTACTCCCCACTCATTGGTGTTTCCTTCACCCAGCACACCCAGGCTTTGCACAAGCATTCTCCAAACTCCCACACTGTGAGGGTTAGTCCTTCCCTGCTGCAGGTCAGCAGCACTTGGGACCTCCCAGGGCTACCCCCAAACCTCCCTTGGGAAGAGAACATGCCTGGGAGTCAACCTGAGGCTTGTGAGAGCTAAAGATAAAAGCGCAAAAGTTCACAGTGGAAAAAGCACTTCTCGCATGACTAAGGGCTGTCTGCTGCCCATAGTTTCCTACTAGGATAACGGGAGGGTGGGCTAATCCAGGCCAGAGATGGAGGTGGAGACGAGGGGGAATGCAGGAACCAGAGCTGGGACCATGACATCATTGTATTTTCTTTCCTGGTGTTGCTTAGAGCATGCGGCTATGTTTATCTGAAAACCTCATCCTCGCCCATGTAATTTGAGCTCAGTTTTAGGGATTTAGCATGTTTTGGAAACCATATATTAAGAATAAAATTTGTCTATAATCTTTTCCTATTTTTGTGGGATGCAGACAAAAATGTCAACACAGGAGTTTTATGTTGAGGGAATAATTAAAATTAATATAATTATCTATAAATCCTGGTGGAAAGTCCTTTTTGTCACCAGTGCAGAAATACCAACTAAGAGGGTTTACCCTTACACTTTTAAAGTTCCAGGCCTGCATGAGTCCCAAGGAATTTTAATCTCCCATTTGATTTGGAAGGGATTTTGTGAGTGTAAAAGTCTCTGCTCAGTTTTCAAGGCACACATTGGGGTCTCAGCTGTTGCCTGTGCTGATTTTCAGATTGGGTTGAAATGACCAAGGAGATAATAATGGGAATGTTGAATTTAGAGCTGGCTGGGAAACACTTCTGAGGAGCACTGGGATCTGTGCACCTCCAGGCTTGCTGCTGCATGAGGGACAATTTTTCTCTGGGTTGCACAGGCATAACTTTGGCTGATTTCTGAAACACAGGCATCAGATCTCACTGCGGCTTATTGACTTTAACAGAGTTTTTTCTTCTAATTTTTACAATGGTGTGAGTGAGAGCAGAGTTTGGCTGGAAGCCACCATAGTGCTGCATTGGCAGACGGAGTGAGTGAAATGTGCGGAATCAGACCCATCACAAGGCAGGTTCAAGTTCTGTGATACCCAAACCCTCACTTGCCAGTCTGGGTTTCTCGTTTTCCGGGATAACTAGAAGGGAGCCATCCCTCCCCAGCATGGACTCAGTGTGCAGGGCCACGTGTAGAAATGAAGAGTCTGGGAACTTACTGCCAATTCCTGTTTTTGTACCAGCCATTTCTCCATCCTGAGCTGTGCCTGTTGAGTAGATAAGATACCCTGCGTTGTCAATTGCTTTTTCATGAGACCCTTATCTTATCCACGGTGATAAAGACCAAACAGAAGGAATGGGCAGAATGGCAGCATGTGGCCACTGGCTCGTAGTGACACCTTCTGACTCCAGCAGTGGGGACAGCAGTCTGGGCTCTCAGAGGAGCAGTAGGTGCGGTCTGCGGCAAGAAAAGATTTCCTCCCTGGTGCCATCCTCCTAAATTCCCTCTTTAAACACAGATCAAAGAGGTATAAAGAGGTGATAAAGTTTGAAGTTTTGCTTGTAGCTGTGGTAGGAAGGAAGTTACATATGTATGCATGAGCAATTGAGATGGGAGGGAAGGTGAGGAGCTGACCATGCATATAATTTCCTAATTATTTCTATTGCTACTTATATTTTAATTCCATTGCCACTGTACTGTCTCTCCTCTTTCCTTGTTGCTGGCAGTGGCTTTCACCAGAACCTGTGGAGTGAGGCAAGACAGCAGATGTGTAGGGTATGATCCCTGCCCACCACACCTTTTTGCAGGCCCTTTTTGATTTCTTATGCTTCAAAGCATGGCGTAAGCCCTGAATGTGACCTTTAAAATGCATTCAAAAGATGTTTAATCATTATCTGTAACTCCACTTAGTCTTGTTATCTGTATAAATGCCCAGTAATATCATAGAGTACTATCATTTTGTACATATATTTAATTGTCTCTTGCTTTATATTTGGTCTAATGAATTTTAATCCAGCAGATGCTGTTAGCTGATCACTGTTTTGGGCTTGGACGTGATCTCCCTGTCTTACTGCAAGTACAGTGTGTTTACACTCATTGAACATGTTGTAATCCACACACACATGTACAACACAGATGTGCTTTTTGGGTGCATGACACTTGGAGAGCAAGGGGAGGCACCTGTAAGAGTGGGCCTTGGCTGCTTTCTGGGCTGTGTTTAACTGGTAGCCTTGCACTTGGAAGAGATTTCCTTTATTTGGCAGTCTTTGCTCTTTCGTACTGTTCCAATTTGTTTTCAACACAGCCTGAATGTAATTGAATGGCTTCTTTTATTTTGATGTAAAAAAAATGTCTGGTTTACATGCCTCCCGAGGATTAGGCAGTGAATTAAAAGCAAGTGGTTTTAGAGAATCGCAAATAATGCTTTAACCTCCCTCCCCACTGAAACCAATGAATGATTCTCTAAATAAACAGATTTTCTTTTGTATATGTTGGGCTGGATGAGACAAGAGTCCCTCCCCCAGCTGGCCCCCTGCAGCCCGTGGCTGAACCCCAGTGGCATGTGAAAGTTACGGTGTGTTTACCACAGCAGAGTTGATCCTCCCGAGTCAGAGGGAGCTGCTGAATTACTTCACACATGGGTCGCCCAGTCCTCGAGAGCGGTTTTATCGTAAGTTTCTTAAAGAGTTTAGAACAAGAGTGTTCCTCCCTGGCTCTTTGACTATTTTTAGTTAATCTCCGTGACTTCCCTACAGCTCTGTTCCCCTTAATGCAGCTTATACTAATAGGGAGAGACAGTCACTGGGGATGTTAATGACTTGTCTGTTGAGGTCTGTCACTTGCTGGCGACTTACCTAGTCAGGTTGTTGTTTTTCTCCCTGGAGCACTTCAAGATTCTTTGTCTGAGCCTCTCTCCTTGTCTCACTGGGACTGTGATGTACATTCTAGTTGCAGGTGCACTTCAGAAAACACAGAGGTTTCTGCATAGTTTGATAGAGTGTTTCTTTACCTCCTCACACATGCTTTGTAGAGCCACTTGTTGGAGCAGAACTAAAAAAACTTGCTCCTCTGATATCCAAGGACTCTGTTAGGTCTTGTATCGGGAGGGTTTTAGTCCAATTGGATTATATGATGGGTGACAAAAATATTGTGAGGAGGAGAGGTGCTGACAGTTTGGATGATATGAGTCTTGTAGCTTCTGTGTTACTGCAGTTCTTTTACAGGGTCTGTCAACAATGCTCAGACTTTTGGATGATTTCCCTTCAGTCAGCTTTTCCTTTTGCATTAACCATCACGATGTGCCTTTTGGGAGAGCATCTTGGGAAAAGTTGGGATGCTCTAACTCACTCACCCTTTAACCTACTGGATTTTCTGAATGGATAATGCTGATATTGCTTTTGTTTGGTTTTTTGTCTGTTTGTTTGTTTATTTTTTCCAACGACCACGTCGGGTGCCTGTCAGAGAGGTTTCATCCCCGTTAGGAGGAACTTGGGTACCAGGAGGATGCTGCACAAAATTGTCATGGATGAGCAGACTCTACCTACAGTCTCTGGTTTTGGTCTCTGTTGCCACAGTAACTTATGGTCCTGCTGCCCACTTAACACTGCTTAATTTGATTGCAAAGACCAGTCACTCTTCAAGGAGAGACTGAGTTGAAATTGGGAGACTGTTGATAAGAGTTTTCCCCACCATCCCACTCAGTGAGCAGATAGTCAGCCTGTGCTCTGTAACTATGCTGTGTTTTACAACTCTATAAACTCACAACAGAGTGGGCTCTGCTCTCTGGCTCTGATACCCTGATGAAGTGGCTGCACTTATAATTCAGCTTTTCTGTGTATTCTATGCAGTCTCTTCAAGTCGTAGCTCTATGTATCTTAGTACAAATCATGTAACTAATTCCTATTGTATCAGGCCCATTTTACCTCTACTCCTGGAAACAGTAGAAAAAACATTGAACTGATGCAAAATTGACAAAAATTAAGTACAGAGCTTATAGATGCCTTATACTGCATTTGGCAGCTGTAGAAATCCAGAAAATGTAGAATAATAGTCCCACTGTAAATGATCTTTCTTCTTGGATAAGTGGATTTAGTAGCAGTAGCAGTTTCAAATCTGCCTGACCTTCAGGAAAATTTGAATATGAATCCAGACTGGCTTTGAATTAGACAGTGGAGCTCTTGTATTGGGTCTAAATGTTAATCCAGATCCAGCCTTGGGACTTCAGTTCTGTATCTAACCATAGTGGTTGCTAAAGAGATGAAATAATATAATAATAGACTAAATAACTCCTGGGGTTGGAAGAAGCAAGTTCTGGCAGTGGCAGGTGTGCTATCAGATGTACTGGGAGCTGGGTCTGGCACACCTTAGAAGGGTGGCCTGAGGGGCACAAGGGCAGGTATCCTGGATAGGTGAATTCCTGCTGGATGCAGGGGAGGAGCAGATAGTCTGTGCTGGCCCTGGGGACGTGGGGGAGCACAGGAGGGATGTTTTGCAGGATAAATACATACTGCTCTCCGTGAAACTGAATTCCGGGATCTCCATGGTAGCACTGAACTGCCAGTGGCACAGGCGACTCAGCACAGGCGACTCAGCACAGGCAGGCAAAGATCTGCTCACAGCTCAGTGCACTTGTAGAAAGTCCAGGAGGGCTGCAAAGCCAGAGAAAATGGGAAAGAGAAATCAGACTGCCTGCAAGAGCAGTTGAGTGATGTGCACACTCTCAGGTGCTGGAGTGGAGACAAAGCACACAAGTGCTTTTACTGAGTGATAGAACCCTGAAAAAATCGGGGAAGCAGAGGGCTTGGTGACCACTGCCAACCACGGTATGGCAGTGTCATGGGTTGACCCCAGCCAGCCACCAAGGACCATGCAGCCCCTCGCTCAGTCCCACACCTGTGGGATCAGGGGGAGAATCAGAAGGGTAAAAGCTAGAAAAATCATGGATTGTGGTAAAGACAGTTTAATAGGGAAAGCAAAAAACACGCACGCAAGCAAAGCAAAACAAGGAATTAATTCACTGCTTCCCGTGGGTAGACAGGAGTTCAGCCATCTCCAGGAGAACAGGGCCACATCACATATAACAGTTACTTGGGCATAAAAATGCCATCACTTCAAATGTTTCCTCTTCTTATGCTTCTTCCCCCCAGTTTATGTACTGAACTGGATGACATGGTCTGCAATATCCCTGTGGTCATTTGGAGTCAGTTGTCCTGGCTGTGTCTCCTCCCAGCTTCCCACGCACCCACAACTTCCTCGCTGGTGTGGCAGTATGTAGAGCAGAAAAGTCCTTGGCTCTGTGTAAGCCTTGCTCAGCAATAATAAAAAAAAATCTCTATATTATCAACCCTGTGCTCAGCACAAATCTGAAACATAGCCCCTGACTAGCCACTGTGAAGAAAATTAACTCTACCCTAGCCAAAACCAGCAGAGGTACCCCGGGGACCTGAGGGAAAGCAGGTAATTAGAGGCGTGCAGTGTTGCCAGGCTACCAGATTTATAGGAGCACTGGGGTAGGATGTATAGGAGGAGGAGTGACAGTGCAAGTGAAGGATAATACAAAATGCAGCAGCGTAGAAGTGTTACGGGAAGAGAAGTGCTGTGGTATCCCTGTGGGTGGAAATTCCGGCTCTAATAATAAATGTAGTAGTAGGATTGTACTACTGGCACACCCCCTCCTTCCCCCCAGGAAATATTAAGTGAGATTAAAGAAGCTGAAAATTTAGGACAGGTATTAATAGCAGGAGATTTCAACTATCCATACATAGAATGGGTCAGTGCCTCATCAGGATGAGATGCAGTGTGAAAGTTTGCGATGGAGTAAGTACGTAGTTGCTTCCTAGAACAATTAATCCTAAGTCCTTCAAGAAAAGATGCTATTTTGGATTTAGCCTGAAGTGGTGCCAGGACCTCATCCAAGAGGCATTAGTGGCACAGCTTACTGGTAGCAAGTACAATACAATTAATTTTAGCATGGGAGCAAAAAAAACCAAGGCACATATCTGTATGTGGATATTTGGGTTCAAGAGAGGGATAAGGTAAGTATGAGAGAAACATTAAAAGGTGCAGTTCAAAAATGCAAGAAACCTGCATGGAGCATGGGGGCAGTTAATTACAATGTATTAGAGGCTAAAATGTGTGCTGCAATTTCAAAAGAAAACAGTTGCCCCCAATCACCTGCAGACTCAGTAGGAAAATTAAACAGCGTATCACAGGAGATGACTGTCACCTGAGAAATGCAAATCTTGCTCAAATGAAGAAAATGGGGAAGACTGTAAAATCTCTCAGGTCAAGTGTAAAGAGAAAATTGGGGTTTCTCATGAAGCCGAGATCATTTGGGTAGTCAGGTGCCACAGGGATGGTGAGGAACTCCACACAGACCTCATAAAAATGGCTGAGCATCAAAGACGGAGCATACGAGCACCAGTGTAGATAAATGTAAGGTAATCCATCAAGAGAAAATTAAACCATGCCTTCATGATGCTGAACTCCAGAACTGGGAGTTATATCTTGTGGGAGAGATCTTGGAGTCATGGTTGGCAGTCATTTGGGATCACCTGCTCGGTGTGCAGTGGCATTCAGAGAAGTAAACGCCCTGTGTGTGGTCAGGGAGGGTGCTGAGAACAAGGTGTGGGGTGTTTTATTGCTGCTGCAGGTGTACCTTTGCCATGGCAACGTGTGTGCAGCTCAGCACAGACACAGGGAAGGCCCAGGGAAAAGCAACTAAAATGACTGAAAGGACCAAGCAGCTCCTTATGTGAAGAGACTTCATGAGCTGGGTCTTCAGCCAAAAGGCAAAAGGAGAGGGCAGGTGAGGAGTATGTTGAAACTAGCAGGTGGTTGGATTAGTATACAGTGATTTTAATCCAACTGAAAAGAAAGTTATCCAGCTAAAAGAAAGTATTTTTTGTTCTTGGCAGGTAGTCCATGTCGTTGCTATGTTGGGGACCCCAGAGCTGAACACAGGTCCTCAGGTGGGGTCTCACAAAGTGGAGCAAAGGGACAGAATCACCTCCCTTGACCTGCTGCCCACACTGCTTTTGGTGCCGGCCTGGTCATGTTTGGCTTTCTGAACTTTGAGAGCACATTGACAGGTCATCTTGAGCTGCTCATTCACCAACACCCCCAAGCCCTTCCCCTCGGGCTGCTCTCAATCCGTTCTCTGCCCAGCCTGTGCTTGTGCTTGGGATTGCCCCAACCCAGGTGCAGGACCCTGCACTTGGTCTTGTTGAAATTAATGAGGTTCACACTGGCCCAACTTTTGAGCCTGTCCAGGTCCCTCTGGATGGTCCCTTCCCTTTGGTGTGTTGGCCACACCACAGAGCTTGGCGTCATCAGCAAACCTGCTGAGGTTCTGCAGGACAATGTCAGATGCTTTGTACAAGTCCAGGTAGATGATGTCTGTTGCTCTTCCCTTTTCCAACAACGCTGTAACCCCGTTGTAGAAGGCCAACAAATTTGTCAGTCATCTGACAGCTACTAGGTGATGGCAGCTGATGATGCCTTGCAGCATAATGTGCCTTCTCATCAGTTTTACTTTACACAACGATCTCATGCAAATTAAAACATTGCTGCTGTTATTTCCCTAAGGGACAGGAAGGAAATGAGGATGGAGCTGGTTGGAGAAAGGCTGTGAAAAATGCCCTGTTTATCAATATAAAAAGGACAGAGCATCTAGGATAGTGTGGAGGTAAACGCCCCAGGTTATGTTGAGATAGTGTGTACAAAGGGCAGAGTGAGAAAGAAGTTCTTGGGGAGGGAGTCCCAGAGTCCTAGTGTGGAGCTGGCTGGGGGAAAGCGGGAGGGTGCATTACGGGTTAATTCACCTACATTGTAGAAGCCAGTATGGTGGGCATGTAGCGCCATTCACTTCCACACCAGACTGCAGTGCATGCATATCATGTATGTAGTTGTGTAGTAAAGGGGCATGAGCTGATTCCTTGATAAATCAGGGGTTTGGTACTGTGCTGGTACTGGGTGTTCTAGAGGCTCCTAAACCAAACTATTTTGATGTAGTCAAATCTGGAAAGCAAACATATGAATCCTGCCTAATGCCAAAGCCATGAGAAGTCTGCCCACACCCAAAACTAATTTTAATACAGATAGGAAAGTAATTTCCTGATGAGAAAGCTCTTAATAGAGCATGTTAATAGCAGACAGCCAGGAGAGGGTCGTGGGCTCTGATGCAGCTAAGCAGCCATGCTGAGAAGCAAAAGGAGGCTGTGTTGTGAAGGGTTGGGCAGTGGCTGGGGTGGGGATGGCATTTCAGGATGACCAAGACAAAGCAGTGGAAGAGACTGGTTTGTGGCTGTTGAGCTGGTGGATGGCCTCAGTGGTTGCTTGTCATGTAGAGCAGAAGTGCAGCACTCCTGGCCATTGCTGATGTGATGTTAGGGTCAACTTGGAGATCCTTGGCCAACCACTGCAAGAGAGAAAGAAGAGGTGTGAGTGTGGGGGCATTGTGCTTGGTGTTACAGTATTCTGAAACATGTTTCCAGGCAAGAGACATCTCATTTCCCACTTGTCTGTCCCTGTGTTTGATCAGAGGACTTGGAATCCACCAGGCCAAACAGCCAGGGATGGAAACCCTCCAGGAAACTCAGCATTTTCCCTTGGCTTCCCCTGTTAACTTTCTTTCTCTTGCTTTGCAGTCATTTTTATTGGCAACCCTCACTCCCTGCAAGGGCTGAAGTGCCGAGGTTGGGGATAACCTTAGAATGTGTAGGAGTCCAAATTGGATGTTCCCATGTCTGCTGAGGGGTGGGAGTCTCCTAAGTCCCTGTAACCTGCGTGGTGTGGCTGACCTCGAACTCCAGGTCCGTGGTATCTGGCTGCCTGGAGACTTTTGTCAGCTGTCTGGTTTTCAGTGGAAGCCCTGCTGTGAGAGTCAACTTGCTTATAATAAACTAATGAGTCATGCAAGCATGAAATTTCTCTCTGCTTCACCTTAGGATCAGGTTGTTACATAAGCAGACTCCACAGCTTTCCCAGATGAGGGTCTGGTTTGCTCTGGCATCTCTTCTCTCATGGGAACCTTAATATTTTTGGTTTTTTCTGAGCTGCCCTGAGAAATACAGATAAAAATAGAGCTCCCATGGGTGCAGAGGGGATTCCCTGTCTGCTGCTGGTGGCTCCTGCAGGAACCCATCCTCTCTACACACCACAGAACAGTGATGCTCTCTTGTGGCTTGCCCCATGTAGCCTCTGCAAGTCAATCTGTGAGCTGTGCGTGGATGAACCCTTTGGTGGGTGCCTCTCATCCCATGGTGGAAATCACACCAGGGTCCTGCTCTCTGGAGTGCATGATGGTATCTCTGTTTTGGGAAACAGTTGTACGAAGGAGAGTTTGAAGATGGCAGCATGTATCAATCTAGGACGTGTGTTTGGCTCTGACAGGGAGATGGAGGCTGGTTTGCTTTTCACCGTGGGGATGATGTCCTCTGCTCATCCCTGGAGCTGTTCCTATACAAAGCCCCCACCCTGTCTGCAGAGTCAATCCCACCCTGGCTCTGTGGAGAGCTCTAGACTCAGGCATGTGGAAAATGGTGTAATCTCTTCTCTCCTAACCATGTCCTAACCATGAGGAAGGATTGTCACCCTTCAGAAAGCAATGTGTCACACTTACCTATTTATATGGAGGCTTCGTTGTGCATGCTTCTTACTCATCTGACTTCTCTTTTGGAGGCGGTTCTGTCATTACATTTCTGGCCTAGGTTTTGGTTGACTTGTAACCTGGTAATGGCTCCACCATTAATTCATTTGGACACAGTGAGTAAAGGTCTCATGGGACTGAAGATTTCACCTGAGCTGGAATCACCAGCCTGAATCCATAGAATTTATACTCTGAAAACCTGTGGGGGATACAGCAAATCTCAGTTTCTTTACGTCTTCTTGGTGCCCAGACTGTAAAATGAAATTGTACCTCTGGCCTGGGTGCAGTGGGCAGGGATGGGGGTAGGGAACTTTTAAAATAATTGGTATCCTCTTAGGACTACAGAGGAGCTGCATGTAGAGACACAAGATTGGAAAGGTGATCACGGTATCTAGAATTCTATCTGGTGGCTACAGTGATCCCAGACAGGCCTTGCTTTATTTGGCACAGGAATTGTCCTGCTTATCTCTAGGTTGTGGCAAGAGATGTAAAACTTCATTTTCTAATGGGAGAACAAGGGCAGTTTAATTAGCCAAATTTTAATGATCCAAACCTGGTTTCCTCAAGACAGAAGAGAGTGGTGCCAGCCAGCCTAGCACTCCCGTTCCCTCTGGAGCTGAGCAGATTTGCACTAAACCAGAAGCTTGAAATGTGCTTTCAGTAGAGAAAGTGTTAGTGATCTTGGAAGAAAATTATTTTCTGCCCAGTTTAGAAAATCACATTCAGCTGTGCTGTTCTGTGCAACACAAGTTGTGCTGCACCAAGCCTGAGCTTTGCTCAGAAGTGTTGGGACTGGTGCTCCCCCAGCCCTGGAGTTTGTGGTGGGAGAAGGGCACACAGAAAAGTCCTGGAGTCTCCATCACTCCCTATTTGGTGTTGCCCTTGCTGAATCACCATGACACATCTGGCAGACCTTCACCTGAATAGTGGTTGATATGCTTAGGTCTCTGAGGATGGATGTATTTCATCAGTGAAAAGGCAGCAGTATTTCCAAAGCAGGGAGGATCTCCAGGGAGCCCTCTGCCTGTTCATCTGAGGTAGGTTTTAACTCCCCCTCCAACTTGGCCTTGGCCCCCCACAGATGAGATTTCTTTGCTGAACCTATTAAAAGCCAGATTAAGATCTCTTGCAGAGGTCATTTAGAAAACAGTGAGAGAACTCTAAGGAATACTTGTTTTCCTCTCAATCCTCAAAACAATCTGGGGAATGTGTTTGGAGTCAGTTTCTGAACTTAACTCTCTCATCCCCAGGGAAAATACTCTGTGTGCTGCCCTCGTGCCTGGGATGGGGAGAGCTGGCCCCCTGTGCTGACTTCCCAAGCTGTGTTGATTTTCTGGAGCACACAGGAGGGTTTGTGTTGTGTGGGGGTTATGCCACGAGGAGAGGGTGACTAAACCTGATGGGGGTGCAGTTACATAAATTGGCATCAGCCTGTACGTTGTGTGCACAGCTCAGGGATGACTCAGAGGCAGGAGCTGTGTGTCGGGGATTGGCAGCCCGGGGCAAAGCTGCTGGATCCGGGTTTGGTCTTCTTGGGTACCCCCCTCATCTGCCATGGGTGCCGGGAGTGCTGGCTTCTCCCATGTTAGGGAACAGGGAGGTTCAGTACTCTGGGGCTGCAGACAAGTCACCCAGTGAGTCAGCATTAGGTGGAAATCCAATGTTGTGTGTGCCAGCTGTTGAACCACAGAAGAGTTGATAGAAAAATGAGCCTGTTGCTCTGCAGTGTTGAGTCCACTGCTGTTTGTAGGAGGTGGGATCATGTATGGATGTAGTGATAAAGGATGGGCTAGAAGTGGAACTCAGCTGTGAGTCCTGTTGAGCTTTGGAACCAACCCAAAAGCCTGGAGTGCCTTGGGTTCTGCAAAGAGATGCCTATTGATTTCATCCTAAAATCAGGTGTATCAGTTGCATCCTATCTATAGAACTGTGTGCAAAACAGCCTTTAGAACATTGCCTCTTTTTTTTCGTGCAAAATCAACTCTTAGTGCATTTAACTCCTTGGTTTGTTCATACTCTAAATTAGCATGCACTGGTGTTCTAAAATGAGAAGCCAAACTCATCAGAATCTGGTATGGGAAAAGAATACTTTGTACCACTGAGAAAGATTTTGCTGGTAAAACTCCTCTCTATCAAGAAGAAAAAAACGAAAAAGAAAAACAGAAGAGAATGTTTTACCTGGGTCTCATTGTGTTCTTTATGGCAATCATCAATATTCAAACTCATGCCTCCAAAACTGCAAGATCTAAAAAAAAGTAATTATTCAAATGAACTTTCTAGGTTATGGAACTTCTTTTTTCAGTGGGGATCAAGAGCTTATTTGAAAAAAGGAAGGAGCATCCCATCCCACTTTCCCCCACCCTGCTTAGAAAGCTTTGCTGGAAGACTCGCTCTGGGAGCCAGGGCATTTGGAAAAAGACCAGGAATCACAGGAGTGGGCAGTGCTGGCGCTGCCTCAAATCCCCTGCTAATAAACACACCAACTGAAGCCAGATGGTAAAAGTGCATTTTTATAATGTTTTACATGGATTAATGATTCCAATAAACATTTTCCTCCTTTGTGTACGTTCGGGGCAGCATTTGGACAACGTCTAAGAAAATTCAGTGAGCTTTCTCTGGCTTTCTTGCTGCTGCACTCAAAGACTGACTTTGTCTGATCTGCCTCAACCTCCTCTCTTATTGCCATTTGTATGAGCCACAAGACTGCAGTGAGACAGTGGTTGCTGATCCCTCAGGGATCTGGTTTTCCCTTGATGTGTCTGTAACTCCTTTCATCATAATAAGAGTTATTTGTACATGCAGAGGGGATTAGTTAATGACCTGCGATGCTCAGTCCACAGGGCCACAGCTCTCTCATGACAACTGCATTTTCTGGAGTGCTTTAGAGACCTGTCTTCATTAAGTTTCAGTGCCTGGTAAAAGCAAGTATTAATGCCCTCATTTCAAGGTGGGAAAACTGAATTGTTGCCTGTTTGGTGGGTAAATAATGTGAGCTGCTGCAAAGTAAGTGACTTATTTTACGTGCAGTCATGGTGCTGTGGTTCAACAAGCTGCCTCTTCTCAGCTGTGCTCTTGGAGGGGCCGTGGGTGTCCTCTTAGCCTGGGCAGTTGCTGGGAAATGAGCTTAGCCTGAGAGGAGAGGAGATTAAGCTCACACAGGTGAGGTTATATGTGCACACATTTTCCACGACTTTGCCTGTGAGGCTGTTTGTAACATGAGAGGTTCTAAGCCTCCAGTATTGGATATGGGAACTGAGCTGGTGGTGTGCTCAGGTCCATGAGGTTGGGACTCAGGCCCCACCACACGTCCAAGTCTTCCCAAAGCTGTCAGATATGGTAGGAGCAGTTACAGAGGAGAGCGTGGCAGTCTGAAGGCTTTGCTAAGCTCGTTTTGCCAAGGGGTTTCCCTGGCTGTTGTGCAGTGTTTGTGCTGGTATTTATACCTGTGGTTCCTGTGTTGTGTGCTCTGGTTTCTCGTCAGCCCAGTGTGAAGCCCTCCCAGGGCTCACTCTGAGGGTGGCATATAGTGTCTGGGAATGACTCATACAGCTGCTGCACAGCACATCTCCTCCTGTCCAGATGTAAAATTAAACATGCTTTTAGTGTTATCTTGACCTAGACTAGTGTTGCTATTTTGGGGTTTTATGTCAGAAGCACAAAAATCCTGGAAGTCACTGATGGAAAGGACCTATGAGATCATCCCTTCCACCCACAGGATTGTTCCCTGCAAAATATTCTCCATCATTGTGTCCAAAGTAGTCAAAATTCACTTAAGTGACAGAGATCCTAACGGTTCTCCAGGGAAACTCTTACATCTTCCTGGATGCCAGGGAGGACTCATTCATCCCCAGTCCACAGTCCAAAGTTAATTTTACTTTTTTTAAACCTGCCTGCCCAAGTTCAAGTCCCCAGGACTGTTCCTGCTCTCCCTGCTGTTTGTACCCAGCACAGCACGAGAAGGTGAACACAGGCTGCTCAGCCACCTGTAATGGGATGAGCTTGCAGTCAACTCTCAGATAATGGCCCAGGGGCTCTCCAGCTGTACCTCTGTCACAAGAGTGGTCTAGCCTCTGTGCCACAAGGATGGCAAGCCTCTTATCCCAGGGCCGCATCTCCTCTGTCCCTCTGAGACACAAACCTCCCACAGAGCATTTTTTATTTTATTGAAATATCTCGTTTGCTGCTTCATGGGGTGTACAGAGCCAGAGTGATAGCCCAGTTGTGTTTCTTACCAAGTTAAAAAGGCAAAATTCCCACTGAATGGGAGTGGGCTGCAGCAAGTGGGTGGCGGCTACCTGATGGACAAGAGCTGGACTAGACCATCTCAGTATGTCCATGTGCTGGGGCTGTGGGGCAGGAATGCTGGGGACACCAACCCTTCCATCAGACTTTATTTCTGACATGCTGCAGGCTATTAACAACCTCTACTAAAGAGTACTGTAACATCACTGAGACGTCTATTTTTAATATAAAATGCAGTTACCGAAAAAAAAAGGAAAGAAGTCCCAACATAACAGATTTTACAGATAAACTGGAAAAGAAAATAATCTCTGTCTGCAGGGCAGGGACTGAGTGTGCCAGCTCACTGCTTTGGTCCAGCTCTGTGTCCCATCTTACCCCCACATCCCCTGGGAGTGGGAATGGAAACCTGTGCTCTGAGCTCTGGCAGTACAAGTGGATACCAGGGGAAGTTTTTGCCAGTACTTAGCAGGAGCCAGCTCTTGCTCCACTGCAGCAGTTAAACACATCAGTGCTCCGAGCCCACACAGCCCTCCTGGCACTGGCTGAATAGGTATTTGTGGGTTGGTTTTGGGGTGTTTTTTTGCACAGGGATAATTTTCTTCTTGGGCTTCTGAGCACTCATCTGTGAAACGTGAAATTGTCTGACCCTGAAGCTCATCCCTGGGTTGGTGAGATCCATAAGCTTGCAGGGAACAGTATTTTCCTTCCTTTATACATGGAGGAGTCTTCAGACTGCAATCACTCAGCAGACAGCAATTTTCAGCTGTCTTGCCTTTATGTTTTCAGTAGGATTTGAACATCTTTGGAAAGTGTAAATTTACAGCCAAGGATCACAAAACAATGCCTCCCTCTGTATTCTTTCCTGGGCAAGCTTTATGTTGAGACCACATTTGCCACCTCTGAGGAGCTACAATGCATAAACAGTTGCCCTGCAAGACCCATCCAGGATGCCTGGGACGGCTCCAGGCTGCACACAAGGGATGTGACAGGACAGGCTCTTCAGTGCCATCACCTGTGTGCAGACCAAGGGGATATTTTGCCTGATAGAATCACAGGTAAACTGAGACCCCAGAGCTTTGCCAGGGATGGTGCAGCCCCTCTAAAACATTACAGGATGCTGATGCTCTTGCTCTTTCTATGGTTCTAGTATTGTTACTGAAATCTGTTTGACCTGCCTGCAATCCCCAGGATTTAGACCTACCTTTCTCCCATACAGCAGCACCCTACTAGCAATATTCCCCCGTCTCACTTCCATTAATCTTTCCATATTCATCTGACCTTCTGATGTCTCATTTATTTTACTCTTTGCATTTATTTGCTCTGCAGATTCCTCAGGCCTGGAGCTGTCCCTATAAAGCATATAGTGATTGTCCAGTAGGATTTCAATGTGTAACTTTTTGAGTCCACAAAAAATGGCAGCTCCAACCCTATAGGCTGCTTTTACAGGTTGCTCTCCATGTGACTTGAGCCAACTTTAAAAAATAAAATTAACTTCTGTAACAAAATAATATAAATATCAGCTCTCATCAGAATTTGGCTTTATAATAACTGGAAAATATGGAAAAAATATGCAAAAATTCTGTTCTCCATATCAAGCACAAACACTTGAGGCGTACTGGGTTATTTGTCATCATTGCCAGGCTCTACAGTGCCTGCATCCATATCTTAGCACCCACAAGAGCTGCTTTCAGAGTAACCAGACTGAGTCATTAGTGTCCTTAGCTGCAAATTTCTCTCTTTGAGCTTCAAGCTGCTTCTTTGCGTAGTGCATTTGTGCCGATTCACTGAAGCGTGGATCATTTGTGTTATCGACACATCCACAGGACAAAGGGCTGAGTGGAAGGGAGCCTGGGGTTGGGATATCGAACGCTTTGTCTCTGGGATGGTTGCGGCGTGTCCTGGGCTGGCAGGGGCCAGCAGCCATCCCACGCCGGCGGCCTTTGTGCGGTGACGTGGAGGCCGTGACCGCGCTCGTGGCGGCCGCGGTGTCCGTGCTGCGGAAAACTCGCCCGAGGGACACGTGGGAGATGCTCTGCTGCTGCCAGCCACGCAGCAGGTCCGCACGGGACCTTGTCTCTGGGGGAAGGCCAGGGCTGGTTCTCTCTCCTGTGCCTGTAGTGCAGTGCAGACGGTCTTTTGCCGTGGTATCATAAATTCTGGACCAATTATTATTGCTTCACTCATGCATAATTCAGAGAAATCTCACAATTCAGTTGGAGCAAAGTCCTTCCTCATTTCCTACATTGCATTAATTTCCAACTAACAGTGGAACCATGAAATCTCTTAAGTTTTATTATAAAATTACTAAACAACTAAGAGGCTGAACCCTTGCTTTAAGTGGAAGCCTCAGTGCAGCCTCAGCTCTGAAGCTGCTCTCCACTTCTGCAATTACCCATTTACAGTAAACAGGAGAATGTGACGCAGTGGGCTCACAGACACATGGCTGTTAGTTATTGACAGCACAGTAGACTCAGCTGATAGTTTGCTCTGCTTTTGGAAGTGCTCTACAACAGTGCAAACCAGGCAGAGGAGATAGTCAGCCACGGAGAAAAGGGAGCACTTGCAGCATGAAGTTCCTGCAAACCAGTGGCCTGTACAGATGATCAATAACAATAACACAACTGTTGTGGTTGGCAGGAGAGGCTCTTCAGCATTGGTACCTAAATGCCAAGAACTGAGCAATTGGGAGTTCTGCATATTGTGTGGGTGCAAAATCAAGATGTAGTTCTGTGGCTCTGGTGTTTGAAAGAGGCAGGAGAGCTATCAGAAGAAACACCATCTTTCTTTAAAGCCTAAATCTTTTTTTGAAAGATCCAGCCAAAACCTCATCGTTTAAAGTGGATGTATTTTATTAAGGTTGAAGGCATGGACTGGGTGCTAAGAAATTTTAGCTTTACTGCTGTTTTTTGCAATGATTCCTTGCATTCCTGTGACCAAAAATTATAGCTGTTCCACGTCTCTATTTCCATGCCAGTAAAATGGGGATCACAACATCACTTCTCTCACAGCAGTATTATGAGCTTGAATGAGTTAATACCTCCAAAGTGCTCTGATTGTAGGTGCAAAGTCTTTTCATAGGAGCTCATGAAAACAGTTCTGTGTGGTGAATGCCGAGGTTAGAAAGGTGTGAAGGCAATTTAACTTCCAAATGCTGCGGGCCTTGATGCAGCACGAGAAAATCTGCGAATTCAGGTCCTTGATGCTGAGTGGTTAATCAGGATCAGACTCTTCCATACTCTTGTGAAACCAATCAGACTATGCACATAATAATGCAATGATGCTCAGAAATCATGGTAGACACAGGTTCTGGGAATGATTTTTTGTTCTAGATACCTTGAAAGACAAAAATAATTCTCTGGCCTTTATGAAGAGGAACTCTTTTTCTGGGAGAACCTCTTACTTGCTGATTGAAAGCTTTTTACCCTACAAAAAAATAGCAATCTCGTCAGGAGTTGTGGAGTTCAGCACAGTGTTAGCACTGCAGCAAAAGCTCTTTTGCTGTTTGAAAGTTGGAATTCTTCACTGGGCCCACGTGTTTATGATGACTAATTTCCCACTCTTATCTAAGAGTTACTTAATCTAAGAGTTCCCAGTGGGATAAATGGAACAGGAGTGAGGGCGACAGTGTGCAGTTGTCAAGGTGAAAAGAGAGAAAATACCCACATATTGCACTAGGCAGGCTCTTAAAAAATGTTCTGACTTTGCCAGGAAAGATAAGGTTCCCTCTGTAGCTGTAAAGTTTCCATGAAAGACACTGTATGTGCTGCAGAAGTTGGAAAAATGGTCATACACACTGAGTTTTGGGAATAATCTCCAGCCTGTGGCACTGCTGCTTCATGCCACTGGTACTGCTCAGTCTTAGTGACACAGACACAGCCGGCCAGCTTCGGTTCCCTCTGGGGAATGGCAGTAAAAGCACATCCCTGTATCCTTTGGGATGCTTTGACGCTGGGCTGGTGGCACTCATGAAGATGTGCACAGCACCACCGAGGTTATGTGACAGTGGATATTCAGGGATCTAAGGCAACAAGTGTGTTCCTGGATATTGGTCTTTTCCCCCAAATCCATTGTGTCCCACTTGGAAGAGTAGCGAGCCACAGTGTATTGATCAGCTTAGATGATGCCTTTGTTTCACTCCTGACTCTTTAAAGTGGATTGGGATTGTCGAGCTTGTGTTCCTGGAGCAAGCCACGTCAATAACCAGTGTTTGTGTGGGAGTGTAGGCCTGAATGAGGGTTTTTCCATACAAAGTTGAAAATTTTAGCTCAAGAACCACAGACAAAGTGTGGCAGCCTCATTTAATTTATAAGGACCCAGTATTAGCTACAAGACTGCTTGATGTTACACAACATCTCTGGATGTACTTTTATAGAAAACCTCACGATGAAAATCTAATTAATTGGAGAACAGTTATCACATCACCAACCTGACTGAATTTTTTCTTTTTGTGAAAAAATGTGTGTTTAAAAGTCTAAATGCTCCTATTACAGTGATTAATTATCTGCAGAAAATTGAAAGCACACAAGAAATTATCAAGAAAGAACATTTAGACATCATCTGTCTTCCTAAAAACACTTGTCTGAGTGTATAAAGAAGAATATTATTGCAGCGTAGATGTTGGCCACTTGGAATATATTTTTCTGCCTTCTCTTTAAGTGCATCCTTGCTATGTTTTTTTTTTTTTAATCTATATAGCCTAAATGCATTAAAGATGTACTGAATTTTTTAACTGGAATGATTCTCTGGAGAAGATTGATTTCCTTGCTGCCTCAGATGCAGTTTAATTTTTGTCTTACTTACGAAATTGTGAGAAATAGACTTTAATGGGGAGAAGCAATGGCACAGAGCCCTGGTGGCACCACAGAGCGTGGGTCAACAAGGAGCCTCCCCTCGGGTGTTTATGAGCTGTGATGGTGTCGCAGGGATTGCAGTTTGCAGAAGGGAACATTGCCAGAGCCAGAACCAGTGGAGCACAAACCCAGCCACCTATAAATCTGTGTACTCTCACTCCTTATTAACTGAGGATCAGGGCTTATTAATTATATATGACTTGATGATGACATGTCTCGTAAAAAAGAAAGAAGCATATAGTGAAACTTGATAGCATTACATTAGGCAAGATGGAGATGGGTGTTTTACAACCCAGCATGGGGTTAGAAGAATAAAATTTACTCCTGCTTAGAGGGTTGCACAAACTGAGAAGATCCATGTTTTTTAAATAGAAAATCAGCAATGGATTAGCCCTGTGCCAGTCATTTCCAACAGATTGAAAATCACAGGAGGGAAATAAACAGCATCTGGTAGTTTTTTCTTAGGAAACCAAGAAAACCAAAACAAGAAATGGACCAAAGGAATCCCAGGCAAAAAAAAAAGACCAGTTATGTAGATTACACAGGAGGCACAGAGAAATCCCCTAATGTGTCTGTGATGACCACTTTCCTGTCTAACACAAGGCAGAGCTCCCACTGCAAGGATCACTCCTGACAAAGAGCAGAGAGCAATAGCAGTTTACACCACTGCAGGACCAGTGTGGAATAGGGAGCAAGGGGATGGGAGCGAGGCTTGAGAATAGCACCTTTTGTTTAAGCCAGCCTTGCTCTGGGAGCCAGTGTACCATTGAACTAAACTCTCACAACTTTGTAAAACTTCTGTTCACTAAGAGCTTTGGCTCAGCATGCAGGGCTCAATATCAGGGGCTGAATTAAATCCATTTATAGTAGCTTTGGAGGAGCTCAAGGCTGGGTGGAATGTCTTTAGCAAAGAAACTGAAAGTTAATGGCCAGCCCAGTAAGGCCTATGCAAACAGTTAGCCAAAGGAGATAACAGTGAAATGAGAACTAAAGCACCTATTTCTCCTGCTTTGCACATGCAAGAAGTCCTAGGTTTAGCCCTGCATTGATGCTTATATATGATCTCAGAGTCAGGGACCTGAGTCATGTGTCTGAGCAGGACAAGATCAAGTGAAATTTATTCTTAGAATGAATATTATCTTTTGTTTTTGAAACATCTTTAATAATAAGATAAAGACTTTTGTTGCCCTGGTCTGATTTTCAAACCAGGTGCTTCCCCAGTGTTCTCAATGCCTCCATCCAGCATGTTCAGATATGCTTACATATAAAAAAATGAAAAGAAAGAAAAAGAAGTCAGTGTTCAGACACATTAATGGCCACACACAAAAGAATAAGTGAATTTTGTAACTTATCCTCACTTTTTTCCCCCTAATTATTACGAAGGACTGTGCTGATGCCAGTAATAAATAAAAACCAGCTAAGCACATTTTGGAATTACTGTGGAGCTTTTCATCACCAGAAGGAGTCCAGCCCTGCTGCTGTAATTGCATGATGCATAGCACAGTTGTCTCACCCTTCTTTCTCCTTATATGAACAACAACCACTCTGCCACATTGCTGTATTAAAACAACTGATATCTCCAAATAATTACTTGGTGCTAATCACGCTCTTAAAAACTATTGATTCCAAACAATGACGTGTCTGTATCACTTGTGCTGCAAATGAAGATGCATTAGGTTCTGGAGAGCGCACCACCATCAATTTTCACCATGTCTTCCCACCACAGTGAGTCTTGACATCCCCAATGTGCTGCATGAACTTTCATTGAAAGCGTGAACCAGCTTTAAAGAGGCTGCAGCTGCTCTGAATTTTAGTGAGCGAAGAGGTCTTTGTAGCCAGAGGTTGTGCTTTCTCCAAAGCTTTCCTTTCTCATCTCTTACCTGATTGTATTTTTACAGTTGCCTGGCACACATTTCTTGGTGTGAGATTCAACATTCACCACTCAACCGTAGACCCCAGAGTACAGACAGAAAAAGAATTCACTTCAATAGCCAAATGAACAAAGGTGGCAGGAAAGAAGGAAAGGCTTTTGGGGGAAGATTTGCCCATATTGGTCCTTGTTTAAGAGATCTAGTGTTGTGTTTGGTTTAGGACCAAAAAAAAAAGGTGCAGCTTCTGGCTTGTGACCACAAGTGGCTGTGTCACCATAGTTTAGTGGCTCACCATTGTCAGCTGTTCGTTGGCCTCAGGATTTATTTGGCTGGTCTCACTTCCCACTGTGGGAGGAGAAGTGAGCACACGCAGCTGGTTACTGCAGCTCAGCTGTACCTCCCCGGGCAGTAAGTACTGCATCCTGGGTGTACATCTGTGCCCTGCTATTATTGCCAGAGGGAAAACACCATTTTTGGGCTCCATGGGTGTGTATGTGCCCCTAAAACGTGGATTAACTCAGAGATTGCTAAGGTGGTGTGGGGCTGAAGCACTTTTTAAATAAGTATAGAGTTTTCTATACCAAAAGTGGATGTTTCCTCCTTGCTGGAAGGAGGATGCCACTTCTGTGTATTGCTGTGGAGTTGTTAAAATGTGCCCAGGAAAGCAATATTGGAGGCAGAACGGGAGAGGCTTTCAATGAAGCCTGGAGAAATCTCTAGAGTCAGTCTGTTGCTGATTTGCTCTCAGAGTGAAGAAATAACCCATGGTTAAAACAGCTCTGAAGTAAGCAGATGTTTTCTGGACAGGCTCTTAAAGACCTTCAAAGGCAGCTAAGCCCTAGGGAATGAAGTGAACCAGGCTTGCCTGGAAATCAATATCCACATGCTGAATTTTCACATTTTGGAAATGCAGTGTGTTCATTTGGGTGCTTAACCATCCACTTGTCCTCAGCTGAGTGCTCAAAAATATTTGGTATGTATTTTCTGGTCTACCTGCTTTATGTCTGCTTTTATTATCTCCCCTTGCTGGTCCATAGCTTCTGTGAGGAGTTTGCAGCTAGTGTTTTCTAAAAGTAAAAATATTTACTGTGAAGTTTTCTTTCTGGAATTTTGAAACCTGCCTTGTTTAAAAGTTTCAAAACAAAATGTGGGCACCAAACAACCTAAAAAAAAATTATTTGGGATCAGAAAGAGATGTACCATCACACTGAGCTTGTGCCTTTATTTATGATCAAGATCAGCATGGAAGATTGTGGGAAAAATTTTTTTGAAATTTTTCTTCACTTTCAATGCACCTGCATTTTTTACCTTTCCCTTTTGGACCCTAAATTCAGTCTTGCCCTGTTCTCCCAAAGCCTGTGTGTCCTGTCCTCCCACCTGGGCTGTCCTGTGCTCGTGACAGCTGCCTGGCCTGGCATCAGTGTAACAAAGGTGCAGCACAGCAAGGAGCAGTGTCCTGACTTTGAACAGATTTCTTCCTATTGCAGTTTTGGTTTTTTTTTTCCACATTTCCACCTAATTCACTGTAGCCCTGAACAGAATCATCCTTTGTTCCTATTGAGAGGGGAAAAAGTAATCAATATTCAGCTTACTTACTAGGAGAAATGCTACTCAGCAAAACTGATCTGAAGTCATCAATTGAGAAGCTCTTGGTTTTCACATAACCTTCGTCTCTTCAAGATGCTTTCCTCAACTTCCTGGGCCCACTTGTTATTCAGACAGCTCAGCTAAAATTGTCCTGGGTTTCCCCAAAATGCAAGAGCCTTTTCTGTGTTTGATCACGGGAAGTTTAATATCCTTCCCAAAACTAAAGGGCAGGAGGTTATTTGAGCTGCAAAGCACCGAAGGGAGCAGAGGCTGTGGATGTTAAGTGGAGCTTGCAAAAACAATTTGGGTGAGACGAGGCGTTGGCTAGCAAAACTCTGTTAGGAAACCACTCAGGTTTTCTGCTAGGCATTACATATTCCCAATTTCATGAACTTGGCTGGAATCATGCTAGCAAAGTGAAATCCATTTCCAGGCATAACCCAGCAGATTTAAGTTTAATGGCTGCAGCAGGTCTCTGCTTGTGGAGCTGAATGTTGGAGCCTGGGGCTGGATCTGGGGACAGCAAGTGTTCATCCTAGGGAGGCCTTCTGCTCTCTTAAAGACTCTCTGGAAAAAAAGATAAATGCTGATTGTACTCTGCTATTGCTGTAACAGGAGTCTAAAGAAGGAAAGTGGAAGAGAAAAAGCCATAAGCAAAAGGGAGTAGGATCAGGGAGTAGGGAGGTGTTAATTGCTCTCCCTCTCTCTGGGATGGATGGTGTGAGCCTGCTGCCCATAAATCTCATGGTGTCACAGCACTCTAGTAATAAACTCCATCTCAGGCAGTAAGACAAATGGTCTGAGGAATGTTGTAACACTTCCTTGGCTTCAGACCAATGTTTTGGGTAGATCTGTATTTTCCAGTGTTTCACTGGCAGGACTGGGGAGAATGGCTCCTGGGTGGGGTAAGGCCAAATCCCCATCTGCCCTGAGTTAGTGTGTGATGTGGGATGGGAAAGGTTGGCAGGGAGAGGGGCATCAGAGCCAGTTCCTCCTGTTGTTGGTTTTGAAGTGATGGGATTGTAGTGTGGGTGCTTGGCAGGAGTTGGATTCAGGTTGGATTCATGGTCTGTGACGTGACTCTTGTTGACCAGCCAAGACCATCCTGTGACTTACCTGAACGGGTTGGTGGCCAGTATGACACTGACAGTGCAGGTTGTGCTTGGCCCCGGGCAGGCATTTGCCAATTCTTCACCTTGGATTCACCCAATGACTCCAATCAACCTCAGACAGCTACATGGCAAACAGGAAGGTTGAGCAGGTAGGGGGCACATAGGGCATGGCTGAAGACGCCATCAGTCACCCAAAAACTTATTTGTGTGGCACTGTGGTGGTTAATCACAGTCTTCACACCCCAACAGTGCCATATTCCTACTTATGTGAGGTGAAATGGGATCATTCCTGTGCAGTATGAGGGTCACCTGGCCTCGGCTGTTAATCAGAGGATTTTGCTGTTCAAGGTCTTGTTGTTCATAATAATTCTGGTGCTGTGGAAGGCACAGGGAGTTGTGGGGTCTACCAGTAGTATTTTACACTGCTGTGCTTGCAATAAGGAGTAAAACTACCTTGAGACATGTAACTCATTCCTAATATTACACTATAAAGCTTTTTGCTGCTTGTCTCCCTGTGGATGTAATTAGTCATGGGAGCTCTTTTTTAGACGTAATTACACCATTAAGCCTACTTTGACTTCAGCCACAAAAATGCATGGTTGGACTCCATAATTGCACCACTTAATGGCACTACATTAATTGTATGTAAGAGTCCGTGGAGCAAACAATGCATGGCTTGGACTCCCTCTGACTCGCTGCTGCTTTGATCTTCAAAACGGTTGCTGGGAGTGGAAACTGCACATCCCACGTCTGGATGAGCTGTGCTTGGACAAGCCGTTGTCACTTCCACTCAGTGTGATAAGGCACTTGTGTTCAGAACTAATGGAAGGATTTGGGCGTAAGTCACTGGATTTGGTGTTTTCAAGTTTGTGGAGGTTGTTAGTGGTTTGGTGACTCATCACAGTGCTACAGGTGTTGGGGTTGGTGTCCCCAAAGAAGGGAGGACTTTAGGGTCAGCTCGATGAAGGGACAGAAATAGAAATAGTGTGGAGTGAAGGACCAGGAGTGTACTTGCATTGTGAGAGCATGGCCTTGACAGGTTGGTCGACCTTTTCCTGGAGACTGGGCTGTCTATAGAGAAATGTGCCTGTCCTTGACTGTTCTTGACCTCAGTAGCAACAGGTCTTGAAGTTGGTCCATCATGCGTTTACAGGGGATGGCAACTTCAGAGCATATCCAAGAGATGTTTCTTGCATTGCCCAGTGCCCTTCTCATCGGATGGTGTCCCCCACCCACAGACAGCACTGTCCCTGATGATCCCAGCCAGGCAGAGATGGATGAGGGAGATGTCCCCAAACAGGAGCTGGGTGACACCAGTAAATAGTGGTGGCTGCTGCAAACCCAACGAAGTGTGCATCTCCATCTTTGCTCATCTGGCTCATGGACGTGGAGGGATAAGGCTGGGATACAGCCCATTTGGTATGTCTTTCACCTGTAGCTATCTCCTCCTGGATTAAAATATCTTTGCTTATATTTTCAGTGTTTTGTAGTTTTGTAGTGTGTTTTTACTCCTTGTTTGGAAAAAAAAAAAAGTGAAATTGTGTTTATTGTGTTTCTTTAGTTGAAAGAATCAAATGATGAGACCAATCTTGAAATCAAAGCCAAACATGAGCCTGGGAGCTGCCCAAGTGGCTCACTTCCTCTGGGTTTCTAAAAGAGTACGTGTCCATGAGACACTTTTTTGTTCCCATTTCTTCTATACACAACATTGCGGAAGCTTTAAGTAAAATCTGTCCCTAAATAGGCATCCCTGGGATGTGCAGCTGCCTAAACAAAAACCAGTCAACAAAACTGGGCTCCTGCCATGAAAATAATTCATCCTGTTATCTTTTTCCATTCTTTTTAATCCCTTCTATTTAGTTTCCTTGACACTTTTTTTAAAGCAATACTGTGCCTGGCTGGTGTTTCCTACTTACTCTTTGGGAGGCTGAAGCTGCTTCTGCAGCAGGTCGGGGTTTCTGGCAGTGCCCACATGAGCACTGTCCCAGGTGAATGCTCAAGCTGGGATGCTGAAGGGTTGGACTCCTTTGGACTGTCAGCCAAGGTTAAGTTAGTTTTGTGTTCCTTGGTGGCTTATCCTGTTTCTCTCACAATTGTTCTGATACCTTTTTGGGAAACAGTGCAATGAGGGGTGTATCTGGGGCTCGTACAATTAAATTACATATAGTTCTGTGAAAAAGCAAAGCCTAGAAGTAAAATAGCAGCATCAGCTTATTGCATTTCCAGTATCTGTCTGCGAGAGCTCTAGGAGGACTGTTGAGGAACTTCTAAATTAGTCAACTACATCTTTTTGTAAAACCACCTGATTCCTTTTTCTAAAATACCTTACTCTGCATTTAGGCATTGTGTAATCATCTATCCTTCTCACACATGAGCAAAATAAATGTCTCCTTGCAAAGGATCACACTTTTTATTTGAGAAAACAAATTTGTCCACTGCTACTACTTCAAGGCCTATGCAGCTTGTCTGCAACAGGATACAGTTGTCTTAAAAGCAGAAGAACAATTTTTTTCAATTTTCAAGAAAATATTCTATGTAGAAATGCTCAGATTTAAAGCAGATGTTTTCTGAAACGTCTTCTGTTAATGTTGTCATGGAAAGGGTTACACTGCATGCCCCACATCTCAGAAAGAAGCACGCGGTGATGGAATTTTTATAGACTGAGGAGACACCAATTCTGAATTTAGGGCCAATCTAATATTCTTCATTATAATGTTTTCTCCATCTGCATTTTTATTGTTGGTTTGGTAGCCTCTTTGTTCTCTGTCTGATTCTCTGAAATTGCCTGCAGTTTGTTAAAGATTGCTGCACGTCTGGCAGCAGTCAGGGAGTTTGCAGACAGAAGTTGATCTCTGCCATCAAATAAAACATAGACAAGAAGCTTCTTCTGTTCAGAGGAGAATATGAAGGACACAGAAGAGGCTGTTCTACCCCAGCAGATGCCCTCTGAAATGCTGATGTGGAAATTGGGACCTCTCTTAGTGCAGCTCCCCTTTGGTTGCTGAAATAAATTAGTCTGGTGGTTCTTTCCTGTTTCCTGGCCAGCAGTGCCAGGGTGGACATGTGTAGTTCATGGTTGTGTACTTGGTGAACTGAGAGTCGTGTGCACTCAGTGGTGTCAGAGGTGGAAAACTTGGGTCAAAACTTGGTACTGTGCTGTATGCTATGGTAGTGGTTTGGGAGCTTCTGTTAAACTCACAATGAAAAGTCATTTAGCAGCTTCAGGACAGTTCTTTGTATGATAGTGACCTAATATGCACAATATTAGTGACCTAATATTAGCAATATTGACCATCAGGTTTCCTACTTAGCAGTGTGAGCCTGTGATCATTTTGCCTCTGTTCCTGCCCCAGCTCCACACCGAGCTCACCATCCAGTTCATGCCCTGGGTCTGCTGCAAAAAATCTTGACTGGAGATGGACCATTGCATATAGGATTTTCCCAGGATGTGAATTAAAAGCATGGGGATCATTGCTGCAGTTTATCAGATCTCATCTCTTTTCAAACTAAATTAAAACTTCATGCTTTGGCTTGGCTCTTTTCAATGTCAATGCTGCCACTGAGGTCTTTTCAAAGCTGGGCAAGGAAGCAGGGCTGGGAGCAGCAGACCTCCTACATACCCTGCAGTTTGGAGGGAGAGAAGGTGACTGCTGTTTTCCAGAGGGATCATGAGATAATTTGTGTCCTTTGTCTTTGAATGTACCAAAAGTGCACGGATGAGTATTGTATATGACAATATACGGAAACGCCAACTGTAACCGTTTTGCTCTGTTGGAGAAATATGGCAACAAAACCAGGAGAACAGCACTTTATTTTGGCACAAGTGCAGTTGTGAATGTGTGGCACGACTCTGGGGTGTCTAAACTTTCAGCTTAGTGAAAAATTTTGCAGCACTGAGAGTAGTGATAGTAGGTGTTGTTACAAAATCTGGATGTCTCCTGTAATGCCATATATGCAGGCTCCTCTCTAAAACAACAAAGCCCCTGAGTGGAACCACCAGTTATACAAAACAAAGCAAAAGGAAATTTTAAGCAGGTCTCAGAGCAAGAAGCATTAGTGATATTTGAAACTTTCCTCTCGCAGTGAGTTGCATCCACATTGGCTCTTCTTGAGAGTTGTGTTCCCCTCTCTGGAGTCCTAAATACCACCTGTAGATGAGTGTGCAGATGTGAGCCAAAGGCATGCAGCCCATACATTCAGCATGGGCAGTTATGTGTCTCAGTTATTAAACTGGATACTGATCTAAGCATCTTTCCCAATAGATGGAAAAATCTCAAGTGTGATCTCTTCCACATCTCTTGCCTTTTACAGTATCTCTTTCCACCCATTCCCCCACTCTCTTCTTAGAAACGTGTAATTTCCTGAAAAAAAGATTTCCCCCTCATTTTTTTTTTTAGATTATTGTTTGTTTACCAGAATCTGTCTGAAGCCTGGCTGGATAGCAATTCAATATCCACTCATTGATTTCCTAGCTCTCATTAGCTTAAATATTTACTCGAAGCAGGGGGTAAGGAGATCTTCATTGTTTATTTTAAAAGCATTTGGTTTTAAGATGGCCTTTTCCTTTATGTCGTATCTGAATCAATTTTAAAAGGGACCATTTATATTCTCATTCTCTTTTATGTTTACTCTTTGGCATGAGTGCCTGGTTGTTTCTGTTTTATAGTACTTTGAAACGGAAACTAAGTTAGATATAGAAATTAATGAGCTCACTGATTGTTTGCCAAAAAAAACATGACATAGAAGATGCATGTAACAAATTAACCCCAAGATTTCCCTGAAAAATGCCCTTTCCTTTACCAGAAATAACGAACATCGAACAATGCAATGATGAAGCTTATTAATTTGGTTCTGAGGGGTCACTGTGCTTTTTGGAAGGCAGTATGACCTAAGGCAGCATTAGTAAACCCTGAATGCTCTTCCCAGAATTGATCTTAAATGTCCTCTTTTAAGAGATTTGAATTTTCTGAGCATCTAAAACTCATCTTTTTGTTACAAAATGCTTTCAGATCCATAGGAAAGTGCTGTAGAAGAGGCCAGATGGGAACATTGATGTCAGTAGCATGATTTGAGCCATGATTCAGCCTTTTGTCTCTTCTAGGGCAGGGAACACATTCCCTATAGAGTCCACAAACTAAGCAATGTATTTTAGCCTGGTCAGTTGTTACAGCTTACTAGGATCTGGCTTTTCTTAATGCCAAGGCAAGATTTTAGGGTCAAAAACAGTCTCTTAGCACTGCATTTCTCTAGAGGCAGACACAACTCCCATGTAGGAAGGTCCAAGAAGAAGAATTGGACACTGAAAGCAGAGAAATAAAGTAGTACTAGAAAGGAATATATTTTTTTAAGTTGGTTATTATTTAAATTCAAGACAGAAATGAGGCAAGCTTTGAAATAAGGAAATTAGAGAGAATATGAAAATGTTGTGGTCAGCAAATTGCAAAATGTGAAATTCAAGTATCTTACTGCTGTAGCTCCCAGCATTCTGTCCTTCCCTCCTCTCCCCTTCTCTTCCTGTTTCTATCTGGAAATAACAGGATTGCTTTGTATTTCCCAGTCTGGTGCACAGGGCCTCAGTAGAAGAGGTAGACTATAGAAAACATCTTAAATTCTCTGTGATTTACAAATTTTAGTGACCCTGAAGTTTTAATAGGGAACTAATGGTGGATCAGGAGACATCTTTAGATTGAGGCTTGCAGGGTAGATATCTTGTTGGTGTTCAGTCCAAAAAAAGTGTGTTTGCTGTAAAGAAGTATAAAAGATTTCCCTTGGATCTGAGGCTCAGGTGTCATCATTCAAGATGCCAGATCAGTGTATTGAGGAGCTGGTACAGCAAATATCCTCACTGACATCTGGTTGCTGCAAAGTACAGACAAAAGGAAAGATGAGCAGATTGTGAAGGTACATCTGCAGAAGGAGTATAATTTTTTTTTTTGGTATTATGAAAATTACAAAGGTCAGGCTGCAAGTGAGAATAATTTATTACAAAAATTCTGCAGTAAACAAGTAGCTAAATACATAAAATTTCACTAGAAGAAGATTTATTGAAGCAGCATATTTTCTGCTGGGAGAATATAATTGCAAATAAATGCAGTAGTCTATAAAATATTAGAAGGGCAGAATGGCATGCTTCCAGTTTTTGGTGCTGAAGTCTGATGAACAAATATTTGAACAGAGAAGGGGGAGGGAAAGAAGAATAAAACATCCATGGCATTTGCATGGGCAGATTATTTTCATCTTGCAGTTGTTATGTTTCTGTGGGGAATGAGTAGTGTCAGTTGTTTAGAAAATACTGTTGACACAGAAATGTGGGACTTTAAAGAGTAAAAATCAGGTTCTTATCTTGCCAGCTCATCTTGTGATGCTGTCAGTCATCAGCAGCTGAGCAGAGCCTTGCTGAGGGTGTCTGCTTTGTTTTTATTTTTCATCCTGGGATCCTGTTTTATTTATCTTTATTTCTTTCTTCAGCTTCATAGTAAGAGACAGTCCCCACCCTGAAGAGTTTGTGATCTAAATAGACAGGAGATGGAAAAACAAATACTAAGTCACAAAGTAATTGAATAGAAAAAGCAAGTGAAAATCTGGGCGTCCCAGCCTCCTCTCCACCAGTCTGTGTTCCAGGAGATGCCACATACTGCAATTATCCATTTTTTTCTGTAGCACTCGTGGTACTTCATGAAGCTCCTGAGCAGGGACAGGCTCCCAGCCCTGCTAGGCTGACTGTCAGCTAAATCCACCTTCAAGGGAGCTGCTGATGTGAGTGGCATTGATTTAATCAATGTGAGTCGTTATTGATGAGGGGAAAGGCAAAGTCCACCCATAAATAATGAGCCAAGTATAATGCAGCAAGAGCAAATGTGTTTATGTATTTTGCATGAGAGAGTGACAGGGTTCAAGTCAAACTAAAAAATAAAAAAAATAATCTGCAGATCTGGGACCGTGGCCAGCGTTGATTCCTCCTCCCAGTTTGCTACGTGGGCTCTATCCCCAGTGGTCAGCATCTGAGTTTTGGTACGAGGGTGAAGAGTTCTGCTGCCATATAGCACTGCCTTTGTGGGCGCTGGGCAGCCTCTTCCATCTGAACCTGTACTTCATTTACTTCCAATTGTCCGCATTCCCTCATGAGACTTGAGGCCACCTCTTACATGAATCTCACAGGTTTATATGCGCAGGTCAGGGGACTTGGTTTTGTTGTTGGCTCCTCTAGGCATGCCCAGTGGCTGAACCTAGGAAATTTCCAGGAAATGTAGATTGAGCTGACATTTCCGGTGGTAAAAGAGTTTAGACCATGTCTCTGGGAATCTCTGCCACTTTGTCATCACTGTTCTGTTTGTGTGGCACTTTAAGCACTAAGTGCTATAGTTCAGGGAGTGTTTTGGGGTGAACAGTGACATTAACATTTTTAAATGCAGAATTTCAGAGTGGTTTTATGCATGCCAGCCTTACAGAGACCTGCAGCATGGACTTCTTTGGGAGTTTGCATTTTTTCACGCTGATGCCAGAATAATTGAATCTTTTCCAGGTAAAGTGTTCCAGAATATAGTCTTTCTGTGTTCTTTTAAAAAGAAACTTGAATGCTGGATAAGAATCACCTCTAAATGTCTCTTCTGATGCATATTCTGTGTGTGCAGCTTCACTGTGAAGTGTCAATGCATGCAAACTTTGGAGCTCTCCCTTCCTCCTTTAGGGATTCTCTGTATAGGAAGCAAAAAAAAGAAAAGAAATAATGAATGTTAGTTCACAGACAAGTCATCACAAACTTTAATATCAAGAATTTGGGCAAATAAATAGTTTGGATTCTCTCTGTTCACTGCTTGACTTCTGAGCTTTTAAGGCTTAGGATTTCAAAGCTTCTTCCACATTCAATTGAGTAATTGAGAATTGCCGCTTGCTTTCCTTCTTTCCTGAACCAGCAGCGCAGCAGGATGGTGTGGAAAAAAATACATCTCTCTTGAGCCTTAACCTAAGCCCCAGTCCTGCTATTTGCTAATGATGAGGTACCCTCATACTCTCATTTGCAGCTGCTGCAGAGAGCAGACCCTACCCCTGAGTATTAGCAGTTATAAACTGTCCACTTGCATCTATCCGTTCCTTCTGTCTCTCCCAGCAAGATACTACAAATCAGGAATGACGTGGGAGCCTGCGGGTGTTATCCTTGAGATTGACTTGCTCCCGTGGTGACATCCAAACCTTGTCACCCAGAGAAAGCTCTGAGGCTGCAGAGGTTTATTGCTGTGCCAGATCTTGTCTGGGTGTAGAGACCCAGCAGTGCCAGCTTTCCCTTCTCCAGGGACAGAGAGAGCAAAAGAGACATGCTGCTTGGGCTGGGCTTGTTCAAGGAACGACTTTCATCCTGCACATCTCTGAGAAGTGAGCTTTGGAACTGACTGTGTGGGAAACGAGTCTGGAGCAGCCAAAAAGCCCCACACAACAAAGCAGTGAAGGTATCAGGACAGAGAGGGGAGCGATTGCTGGGGGTTTTTGTACTACAGAGAGGACCAGGTTCATCACTGATGAAGATCTCTTGCCATCTACCTGTCCAGGCAGCTCTGGAGTTGCCTGTGTGTTTTCACTGCAGAGCTTGGTGGTGTGTGAGGGCTTTGTTTGGGACGGTGCTTTTGGCTGCAGCTGAACTTCCTTCCTCAGGAGGAGGGCTGTAGGAACCAGCCCACACATGGGCCTTTATACCACATTGTAATTATATTGTAATTTTGTTTCAGGACTGAGATATCGCAGTGATGGGAAATGATGCCGTTAAAGAGGAAGACTGATGGGAATAAAAACACCACTAAAACCACAGCCAGCACTTTGCCATGGCGGGCAGATGCGAGAGCCCTGAATGGGAGGACCACCAGCCCTGAGATGTGGCTTCCAAGAAGGAAGCAGAGCCCTGGCCTGCTGTAGCCACAAGCTTTTGTGATAAATGGCTGGCAGTGGTCTCAGAGATGTGTACTTTTAAAAGCAAATCTCATCTCCTTTGCATGGATGTAGCAATCCAGGGAATGTCTGGAATTGCTGCAGCTTGGCTGTGTGATAATAAGGAGCAGCTCTGTGCTTGGGAGCCCAGAGCTCTGGCATTTCTCTGCCTGTAGCTTTCGTTCTCCTGTGAAGTGACACTTCTGCAGAGGGGGGTGTCACCAAAGTGGCATTTTCTGCAAAGAGCAGGAGGCTGGTGTTAAAGAACCGTATCAAATCTGAATAGACATGTGCCACAAAGCAAGCACTCACTTTGTGTGCCACGGGTACTGGTGGGACTTCATGAGCTGCTCTTACAGCAGCCACCACTGTGGGGTCAAGGAAAGGAGCCTGTGCCCATGTCCCAGCATGATTCCTGATGGGAAATCTACTTACTTGGGATTGTGCAAGGGGAAGAATTTAGCGTGATGCGTTTCTGCAGAGTTTGGTTTTTCATCAGCCTTGGCGTAGCATCCTGGCTGAAAATGATGTGGGAAGGCTGCTGGGAACCTGCTGGACCACGCGAGGGGAAGGAGTGTCATGCAGAGAGGGAGAAATGGGCATTTGTCACTGTGTTGAGTGAAAACAGTGCAGTCCCAGGGGAGAAGCTGTTCAGCAACCTTTAGGGAAGCCAGTCTGCTTTGGCAAGCAGAAACTTCCTAGGAAGGTGAAGACAAGTTTATCTGTAAATCTAGTGATTTTATTGGGTTTATATGATGGATAATTTTGTCACCATGGCATTTCTCAGAAATGTTTGTTAAAAGTCTACTTTTTTTCTTCTTTATATATAGTAAAAGTGTTGAGAAGATGCATTTTATCAAGAAGTATCCATTTGTTTCATATAAAGGTTTGTGGAAAGAACTCCTAAGCCTGCTTCAGTGCTGTTCTGTAACAACCTATCCATTTACTTCAGAAGCTTCACTGATTAATTTCATAGTTGCACTCATTTCCTTTCTTGGAGAGCCCGGTATTTAATTATTTTTAATAACTGGAATATGAATCATATTATTCAATATCTTATATTACTCTTCATCTTTCCAAGGATGTAGGAGATAGAGAAATTTGTGCTTGGCTCTTTGATGTACATGATGAAAACATAGTGGATAGGTATTTTCTTCAAGAATGTTAGTGCTCACATAGGTGTGTGTGTAGTGCTTGCAAATTCAACTCAAATTTAAAGTAGTGCATGGAGAGACACATGAAATGAAAGCCCATTGCTGTAAATAAACGTGAAAGGAGAATCTGTGTCCCAAAGGACTTTCAGTGCCAGACCAAGGGTAAGCCTGTAACCCAACAGGACTTGGAGCCACGTCTCTTGAGTTCAGTCTTCCAAACACAAGACCGTCTTTCCATTCCATACATGGTGATTTAACACTTTAGGCCAGCTTTTTTCTAAGTGCTGAGCATCCACCAGTTCCCAGTAAGAAGAGACACTCATGCAGTCTCATTCATGTTTTAAAAGGGGGAAAAAACAGTACACACTGAATATAACTTTCCTGGTGATACCGTGATCATTTCCAGCAGATTTTCTCAGGTACAAGTCAGTGGTTTCTTGTTAATGAAGTACAGCTCTCTGTTGTACTTCTATCCCCTTAGAACCTGCTGGGTGTTTTTTACAGGCTGCCTTTGGGCTATATCCCGCAGACATCCTCCTCCGAGTCACATCACGTAATGGCTTGTGAATGAAAGTAATTCAGATCAAGCAAAACAGGAACGTTCAGTGCAAAAAAAATAATAGCACAGCTCTTATCCAATTCTTTCCATTCTGTGATCTCCAAGGGATCTGTGAGTGAAACATCGTCATACATGTGTATTCTTCAAATGAGGGAACACCCAGAAGGTCCAGAATCACTCAGCAAAACGAGTGAATCAGAACTAGGTTGTGGATCTTCAATCTTCTGGCCAATCTCTTACCAAATTTTTCCAAAATCTTTGTTATCTAACAGAAGTTTACATGGTTATTTTTGGTAGGATTTTTTTTTCCTGAGTGAGCACTGTTGATGTTGATAATTTAGTTTTCCCAGTGCGTTTACCAAGGAGATGTGTTGAAAGATGGGACTTTTTTAAAACCAGGGCAACTGGACAAATATCTGTCATCGAGAGGATGTCATTCATGGAGTGTCAGAGGTAGGGAGAATGTTTTACACATTGGGACAGAGTGAAATATCAGCGTCCCATGGCACACTTCAGCTGGAACACATGTCCCAAGTGTATCAAGCAGTTCTGCCAAACTGATAAGGCCTGAAAGTTGTCCAGGAAAGCTATTTCACACTACAGATATTGCCTAAGAGTACACTGGCTTCTCATTTATTTACAGGGGGGATGTGTGTGATATGAATTCCGTTCTCTGCCCTGTGGTTGTTTAAAGGGATATGAGAAAGAGGGTGTAGAGCATCCGTTTTTCCCCCTCTGTACTCATTAATCTGCAGAAAAGAAGTCATTGCCCCTTATGTCCCTTGTATCTGGTTTGCCTGGTATTTCTGGGGGCTTGGCTGAGTGCAGCTCTGAGTGCTTGGCTAATTCTGACACAGCACAGACTGTTTAAGATAATGAGTTGAGGAAGCTGAATGTTCATGCTTGCACTTGTTTGCTTTGTGCGATTGTAGAAAATAAAAAGGGTCATCAGCTCCCAGGTTAACACCGGATTCTCTTTCTTCTCCACGGCCAAGACATGCTCACACACAGACCATGTGTCTGCAGATGCTGCTCTTGAAACAGGTCTTAACTTTTTTTCAGTATTAGATCATTGCTTTTCTGCCTGTAAACCCTGTTCAGTCCCAGACAAGCTACTGCTTGGTAGGAAAGAAAGGAAGAGGAGATACCTTTGTCTCAGCTTCTGCAGACATCCTTCATATTTTTGTCTTGTTTTTGGAGTTGGTAATAGAGAATTGTTGGTGTTTTGTTTAGCCACGAATATTCATTGATTGATTCTCCTGATTTATGCTTCTGTTTCTTCATGTGTGTGAAAGGAAGACCAGGATTAAATTGTCCACACGGATTTTTTGAGGAAATTGGTAGCATTGGGTGGGTCCAGTTTTGGGCTCCCAGGACTGTAATGGGGCCTTGCTTGGGAGGATGGGTGGCAGGGCTGTGTTGGCACAGGGCTGTGCATATCTCATGTAGCATGTGAGGGTTCTGAGTTGTGCTGTTATCTCCCTTCCTGTTTTTATCTTCCCTCCACCAACTTTCAGTATTGCATGCTTTGAAATAGTTGTTCTTACATCATCTAAAAAAGAAGAAAAAAGTAGAAATAAAACATGATCTTTATTGTCCTTAAGACATTTTGGAGCTTCTGAAAAAGACTGATTGCTGCCGGGGGTCACACCATGCCTGATGGAGGCAGGAAGAAAATGTAATTATACATCTATATGTATAGGTAAATGCTCATTTTCATGCTCAGCAGGTGATTCATGGGAGTCATGGCCCTGGAAAGTCTGACATAGCCACTCAGCTAATCAGAAAGTTACTGTAAATTTAGAAAAATAGTGTTAGTAACGTGGTGAACAGGATCTAAGCCTTGTGATGGGACTTTGGATTTTCCTTCCAAATTTTTCAGCATTATACAAGCTAACTCAAATTAATTTCAAAAGCAGATTGATGCAGAGTCCTATGTGGAAATTGGTGTTATGGCAGGGTTGGAGGGAGTTCTGTGAGTATGGTTTGCTTTGCTGTTATTTTGTCTACTGACTTTGAGTAAAATGGTCAAATTTGAGTTTATGTTGATTTGGCAGCATTGACTCAGAAACAAAAATTGTTGAACAGCTAAAACAACTTAGGTAGGCAGACTAGGGCATCTTTCCTATGTAATCAAGCCACGTGTTATGAGGAATTTGACCCAGGAGAGTTCATTTTCCATCTTTCTCTAGCAGGCTCCTGAGGTTGCATTCTCTGAGCTGGGAGCTGTGCAGAAGTGTCACAGGGAACGATAGCTTGCTTCAGAATTAATTAGAGCGAGATAAGGGTTGTGAAATAGAGCTGTTCCTTTTGTAGCTGTCAGCATCTCCCTCGTGCTTGTAGGGTGTCATGTTGCTTTTTGTGGATGCTGGCGGCATCCCCAATTATTAAACCCACTTTGTCATTCATACCTTCTACGCAGGGTGTAGGGAAATCTCAGTCTACTCAGTGACGTTGAGATTTGGAATTTCTGTGCCGTAATGTGAA
The DNA here is from genome assembly GCA_013400975.1 of Atrichornis clamosus. Lineage (NCBI taxonomy): Eukaryota > Metazoa > Chordata > Aves > Passeriformes > Menuridae > Atrichornis > Atrichornis clamosus. The sequence goes on from WBMZ01005367.1 coordinate 287,020, forward strand.
TGTCTTCTCCTTTTGCCCTTTTGCTGTAAATGTTTGAGGCCTGAGATGTTGTGAATATTATCTGTGAATTTCTCTGATCAATGTGGTGACTCTAGACAGGATCTCACAGATCAAAAAAATGGTCACCCGTAGGTCTCAGTGACTTAATCTTTCTGAAGGAGTGTATTGGAAGAGTTGTTTGACTGAAGTGACTCGTCAGTTGCTCCCACATAGACAGCTGGTTTGGAAGTAGTTACTAAAAGTAATGGGGTTGTGGGAAGAACAATACTTCAATCTGACAGGTTTGGAAGTTACATAATTTCAATGGTTTGAAGAGTCTGTCACCTATTAACAGTTATTGAATGGCTTAAAGAAATAAAGTGCTGAGAAAGTTAGAGGCTAAAAAGATGAAGTTGGAGTCTATTACTATATTTATTGTGCAGCCCCATCACCTCAGGCATGTCTTCTCTCCTAATGGGACTGTGTCCCTGTGATATTTGGGATTCAATATGGGATGTTTGGTCTGTCTCTACCTCTGTTTTTTCCATCAGTTAAATGTAATAATATTTGCCTTCTTTCACAAAATGCTTCGAGATTTAAGGAAAAAAAAAGAGAGAAAATCAAACTACTATTATTTACGGTTATTTTATTTAGTGTTTTATTGATGTAGTGTCATCTTATTGTTAGTGTCAAAGATTCTCGGGGAGGTTTCCTAGAAATTCAGTATCTCCAAGAGGAAGAAAATTCGCAGAGAATGAAGAAGTCAGAAAAAGAAGAAGGCTGCAGAGATTGGATCTCATTAAAGGAGATGATAGAAAAGGGGCTTAGATATCTTTCAAAATGTAAATCATACTTAGAGGACACATCTGAAGCTAATGCAATTAGGCGTAATGTGAGATTAATATACTTGTTTCAAATTATTCTGTAATCAACCCTTTAACAAAAGCACTCAGTCCAAAACTGGATAAATGGTAAAGATGAATGATGAGAAGGAGAAAGTACTTGAAGTGAGTGAAGAGTAATGATAGTCTTGTTGTGGTTTAATCCTACTGGCAGCTGATCCCCACGCAGTTGTTTGCTCACTCCCTGCAACAGGATGGGGGAGGCAATTGGAAGAGTAAAAGTGGGAAAACTTGCAGATTGAGATAAAGGCAGTTCAATAGGTAAAACAAAAGCTGAGCACTCAAGCAGAGCCAAGGAAGGGATTCATTCACCACTTTCCAGTGGAGGAACAGCACATTCTTCACCCCTTATTCCATACCATTTACATCATGCTCAGGTACCACCCTATCCAATACAATCTCTTTGACCACCACGCCCCTTCCCATCTTTTGATATGATACAAGGGTGTCATTTCCCTAGTCAATGGACCACCTCTGTAAAACGTCCATAAAATGCCCACAAAATGTGCACAAATGTCCACCAAATGTCTCTTGAGTTCATTTAGCCCATGACTTTGCACCCCATCTGTCCTGGTGGTCATTCAGGACAGGAGAGGTGATGTGTTGTGTGGAGTTACTGGGCACCAAAGCCAGCTCAGGTGACTTGGACTGGAGTTCACACTGGGGTCCCAGCCTGCCCACTACAGCAGCACAGCAGCAGCAGCGATGCCCTGGCCATCTGCCAGCCCAGGCACATTGCTGCTGCTGTTATCAGAGTGTTCCCAGGCACAGCAGAGTAAGATGATAAGCCACACGGCAGGACAGCACACGGTGAGAGCAAAAAGCAGCCACTAACGAGCACTAGACCTGAACACACAGTGAGACAAGCAAGCCCCATGGCAAGCACAGGAGTCTGCCAATTAATAGCTAAACAGCAGTAACAGCTATAAATTCAATCCAGCATGTTTCAATCAAATCTTTGTTGTTGTCTTGAACCCTTTGAGCCCCATGTTGGGCACGAGAAAGGGCTGTCACAGTTTAACTCCGCTGACTACCCAGCTTCACGCAGCCACTCATTCATCTTCCCCCAGTGGAATGGCGGTGGGGGGAGAAGCAGAAGAGAAAAAGTGAGAAAACTCTCAAATTGAGGTAAGGACAGTTCAATGGGTAAAGCAAAAGCCACACGCACAAGCAAAGCCAAACAAGGAATTAATTCACTGCTTCGCATGGGCAGTTGGGTGTTCAGCCATCCCCAGGAGAACAGGGCTCCATCACATGTAATAGTGATGTGGGAAGACAAGCACCTTCACTCCAGTTGTCTGCCCTTCTTACTTTTTACCCCAGCTTTATGAACTGAACATGACCTCGTATGGTCTGGAATACTCCTGGGGTCAGCTGGGCTCAGCTGTCCTGGCTGTGTCCCCTCCCCACTCCTTGTGCACCCCCGGTCTCCTCCCTGGTGGGGTGAGGAGCACAAAAAGCCTTGAGTGTGTGTAAGCCCTGCCCAGGGATAATGAAAACATCCCTGTGTTATCAGCACTGATTCCAGTACAAATCCAAAACACAGCCCCATAGAGGATACTCTGAAGAAAAGCATCTTCTCTCCCAACCAAAATCAGTCTCCATTTCCACCTGACTCCAGACCAGACTGTCTTTGTTTTCCAGATGGAAGGACTGAGGCCAGCGTGCAAGAGGCTGTGTTTTACCTCTGCATTAGTGCTGGTGTCTGCATAGCGTGAGCATCACTTGGGCTCTTTTCTAGGGTTTGGAAGAGAGGAGGTGCCAAGTTATGAATCATGCTCCCATCCCTCACCACCTATTGGCATTGAGCATATTGTCAACTGGGCAAAGAGAGATTCTATTTAATGGTGTTTCCATTTATCTTTTCCATTTACCTTTTGTGACTCAGATGTGATTGATATGATTAAATTATACATAGTTTTGACGAATCTGGGCAGTTACAACTCCTCTGTGAAGTAAGATGCATTAAATTTTTCATTGTAATCAAATGGAGGAGATGTGAATATGACTGAATTTTGCAAACACCAGCCCCACTGCTGTAGATGCATGTATCAATATATGTGTATACACACAGACATTATAAACCATAAATTTGAAAAATGGCTTTCTGCTCTTGTGGCCAAGGAACAGCCTCAATTTTGGACATTTCAAGTTGCATTAAGAGAAGACTGGCTTCTGAAATTAGACTTCCATGAGATGGTGACACAAGAATTCTTTTTTACTAGGAATACTGCTCTCACTACCCTTAAAAGAAATGGGGTTTTTGAAAGTAAATGCCCTGTACAAATATTTGTCTATTCTACTGATTTGAAGAGCTATTATTTGAGTGATCTGCTGAAATCATCTCATTATACTGATGGCTTTAAAATTTTTTGGACTTTCAGTTGATTGTTTGATTGCACTGCTTCTGTACACGGGGTAGAAGAACAACAGAATCAATTTTATTCCAAATGTGGCTGCTTGTAGCAGCTTTTTTTTTCAATTTTAAGGTTGTGTAATACTGGAGATGAAGACAGGGTGTGTAAATTGGATTTCAGCTTGACCAAGTACTTAAACACATTGTTTTCCCTTTGCCTTTTGGTACATGGCTTTGAATTCTTCTAAATTACTGGTCTCCTTGGCAGTCTTGTTGTAGGACATCAATTTACATTTAGCATTGTGTGATTAGAGAAGTAATCACCATATCACAGTTGTTCTCTGAGTTTGTTTCGGGATGGGAACATCCACAGGGCAGAGCTACCACCTCCAGGAGGAGAAGTTGCCATCTCTGTAGGAGGTCTCTACAAAGGGACAAAGAATTAAGAGGGCAGAGAAAACTGATTTTTACAGCTGCCGAAAGAAGTCTGAGACTCACGGCAGAAAGGTGTTCCTGCCTCTCACCAGTGCCATGATGGGCTCGTAGACCTCGTCTGAGCACTTGGTCTGGTCCTGAGACTTTGCCAAAATTAAGGCAGGAAGAAGTAAGAGTAGGGACAGGAGGAAGATGTTACCTGTATCTTGTGCCCTGTTTGGAGGGTCTGGCATACAAGACATACCTGAGTCTACTAAGAATGATTCCAAAAAGAATTCAGAAATTTGCTTTAGAAGTTAATTGAGCTCTTTGTTTGTCTAAACAACAACTAAACCTGGAGGGCTTGCTGAGCATTTCGCAGAGGTGTGCAAGGAATAACAGAGGATTCTTTGATCTATCAGATACCTCTCGCAGAAAATTTTCCCAGGATACACCATACACACTCTCACATATGAATTTGGCTTTTGAATATCATGGGCATCTTAAAATCAGAGCAGACATAGCCTGCAGTGAACACCTGTAGTTCCTTACTCTGCTCATATTAGATGTTATTTCTAATTCTGGTTAATTATTTAATCTGTCTATTTGAATCATGGCAAATGAGTTTAGGAAGCTGTGCTAGCTGCTATAATTTTTCAGAGATGTAAAAGGAAGCAGTAGTTTCCACCTGCCAACTGAACAAACCAATGTGATTTTCCTAATCTTTTCACATTTACTGAGAAGTAACTAATTATATCACTCACTACGAATTAATATTACACCATCATGTTTATCCCTCTGTATTTGAGAGTAATGCATCTTTACAGAAAGGAGGGAATAATGTAATTAACGATAAGCAAGTACACTGATGTGAGTTTGCCTTTGATTGAATGCTTTTTGCTTGAGGTTTAATGAAACTCATTTACTCTAAAAATGGCTTATAAAATTAACTGGGGCCAAATCCGTCCCTCAGCTGTTGTGTGGTCGTATGGCTAATTGATCCAGTACATGGATTGAACCTACCAGTGAGCTTTAGATCACAGAATCCCAGAATCCCAAACTCTGTTAGGCTGGAAAAGACTGCTGAGATCATCAAGTCCCACCTATGACCAAATACCACCCTGTCAGCCAGACCATGGCACTGAGTGCTACGTCCAGGCTTTCCTTAAACACATCCAGGGACGATGACTCCAACACCTGCCTGGGCAGCCCATTCCAATGTCTAATCACCTTTTCTGTAAAGGAATTCTTCCTCATATCCAGGGCCTAAACCTCCCCTTGCACAGCTTGAGGCCGTGTCCTCTCATCCTGTCCCTGGCTGCCTGGGAGCAGAGCCGGACCCCCACCTGGGTACAGCCTCCTGCCAGGGAGTTGTAGTGAGATATAAGGTCACCCCTGAGCCTCCTTTGCTCCAGGATAAAAAAGTCAGCTCCCTCAGCTGCTCCTCACAGGACTTGTGCTCCAGACCCTTTCCTAGCTCTGTTGCCCTTCTCTGGGCTCAAATGGAGCCCTGTACTGCAGCTCTCCCCTTAGGAGGGTCGCCGTGGCTGCGCTCAGGGATGTGGGTCTGTGATTGTCAGCTCCACAGGAGGACACACATTTCTGAGGATACAAGCCAGTGTCACTCCTTCTTCTGTATGTTTGCTTTCTTTGTTCCAACGTGCAGGCTGTGTGGCAGGAAAGGATGGGTCGCCAGCTGAACAAGGATAATCCCCTTGAGCACCAGCCTTGGGCCAGGATGTGCCCAGTACCTGGCTTGAGTTTTTAGCCACTGCATGTTCACAGCAGGGGCTGTTCCTAAGAAGGCTGGGGAGTGAGACTGTGTTTCTGCATTTCAAGGAGACTCTCCAAGGGGTGAAATGCAAACGTCTGAAAAGAAGGAAATAACATTCACTCATAAATACAGCAAAGAGAATCAGCCTCATCTAAATGCTGCGTAGTGTCCTCTGTGCTGCCAGTGGTTCAGGAGGTGCCTATTTCATATGTATTTCTTTATTGTTATTGTTTTCTGTTATTATGTGCTGTGTTATTTCTGCTGCCACAGCACCCAGAAAACACAGCTCCTCATCTAGAGTAAAAGCATTAAAGCAGATGTGATTTATGCCCCAAGTGCAATGAGGCAGGACCACACGCTCCCACCAGCTGCTCTCACCTGGGCGAGCAGCAGTCCTGCCATCTCTTTGCAGCCTGAGCATACACCAATACACCAATACACCTCTGCTCAGATGGGGCCATAGCTTAGGATGGACCAGGAAGCATGTAAAAAGTCATGTATATTATCTCATTTTCTCGTGTATGTGTCCTCTTCCTTTTATAGAGTTTTCTTGGAGTTAAAGACTGTTTTTCTGATTGTGAACATCAATTATCTCACCAGCTGCAGCTATCAGCTTTGATTTAGACCTATGAGCCTGTTTTTATAACTAATCAAAGCTTTTAATAACATTAGCTATAGTGACGCCCTTGTAACTTTGCTAAAAATTACCTAACACCTGTCAAGAGATTTCTTTTATTAACTTGAACAGTGACAGGATTTATCCAGTTGGTAGCCAGTCATTCTCTAAAGAATCATTTTATTTTGGATGCCTACTCATTTTTAAAATGCTAAATGTTTGCATGTTTTTCTCTGTCATTTGTGAGTGACTTCACATTCTGCTCTATAGGAAAACCAAATTGGAAGGGCCTTATTGTATAGCAATTAAATTTAGAGGACCAGATATAATGAGAGCTGGTAACAGGCTATGGAGGGTTATGTAGAGAGACAGCACAAGAAGAGATGGATATTTATTCTTGAGAGTGCATTTTTTAACAAATGGTAAAATTTGTGTTGTGCTGAAGTCTGGATTAGGAGCATCCAATTGCAATCAGTGATGGGATCAAGTGGGCCAAGTGCATATTAACTTATGTATTAACAAGATACAGGAACTGGGTGAAAATGTTTATCCTTCAAATTCAAGTGATGTTTTGACCATGACTTCTGTGCAGTCCTTTACCACTTTCAAGAGGAAGATGATCCTGTCCATGCCAGTCTAGTCTGTGCACCAGGGAGGATAGATGCATTCTCTGGGGCTTTTCTGGAAGGCTGCTACCTTCTGATTTAGAGAGGCAAACATCTCCCAAACCCAGCAATTGCATCACATTCATTCCAGGGATTAATTTTCTTAATTCAGTAACAATCCCATCTGGAGTTTGGTCTGTGAACCACCTCCTGGGAGAAATAACCTCACTGTGTCTTCTCCCTTTTTGCCACACTATTAAGATTTTAAGCATCTCATGGAGGGATTATGCATTTTTAGGAGGCCTGAGGTGCTTGAGCTCTGGTTTTGGACGAGCCCTCCAAGTATGATCTGAGTATGACTAATGCCCACTGAGGGTGTGTTGCCATGGCAGAACCTGTGCTGAGCTTTGTGAGAGAGCCTTGGTGGAGCTGTGTCTCTGCTTGTGGAGGTGCACCCTGGCATCAGGTTCTCACTGATTAATTCAGTCAGTTCTCACCTAATTTTTTATCTAAATCTGAAATTAAAATTTTAAAGAAAATATTTTTATCCCTTTAAAGCCCCTACTATTAATAGGTAAAATAAGATCTTGAAAGGTTTTTACTATTTCTGAATACCTTCCAAAAGATGTAACAAGACGTGTAATACAGCCCAGGGAAACACAGCCCCCACCTGTTGAAAACGGTGCAGTTTGTATTTCTTCACTATCTGCAACATCTAGAGATATATCACTCCCAACTCACAGAAGTGATTTAAAGAGTGTGGCCCAAAGTTTCTGAAATCAGAGTAAACTAAGCCTGGATGAAGGATTTTATATTCGGTTTGACTATTCTCTCCTGCATCAGGTTTGCAGTAAAAGTGAAGAAATTAATTCCTGTCCTGCATGTCTGAAATTTTAGCCCTGGTTACACAGCCGGGGCCAGTTTGGCACCAGCAGTAATTGGATGTCTTCATGGGCACTGCTCAGGATGCACCGTGGGGCTCTTCTGGAATAAACTGCACTGCAATGTATATTTTAATACCTTTACCTTTCACTTAGGTATTGAAAACAATATGTCAAGTTGAAAGGCCATAAAAACCTTTGTGTAAATATGCCCTAGAGGTAGGTTGATTGAACTGTATTTTTTTTTTTTTTAATTCCTGGTGTCTTGTGAGAAAAGTCTTTGTTGGAGAGGTGGTGCACTGCTGGATTTTATAACAAGGTTCCAACAGAACTTCTAACAAAGCAGTAGCTGTGGACTGACAGGTTTTTTTGGTTGGTTTTATTTTTGTTGTTGTTCTTTCAATTCAGCTCGGGTTCTGTCTTTTAACAGCACAGTTTCTCGTAAGATCTTTGTATAAAGATTCCTGACCAATTCATGTTGGCTTTTAGGAATGCCTCTTTGCTAATGCCCAGCATTTTTCTTAGCATTGTCACCAGCATGTTCAATGTCTGTGGCAAACTCCCACCTTTATTCCATAAACCCAGAATTTCAGCACACTCTTCAGATATTGATTATGGATTGGGTACCAGCACTGTCGTTTTGCTCATTTTATACCAATATAATTAGAAATTAAGGCTGTACATACAATACAGATTTTGCCTATTTTTTTCTCTAATTCAATAGTGTTTCCAGATAGTGCTTGGCTCCAGCAATGGGCACACTTGGACTAAGGTTGTGGTCAGTAGGAAAAGAAAGTAGAGGGATTTCATCAGCATCACCTGCACTGCTCTGATCTCTCATCAGCCAAGGAGATGTTGGGCCCTCAGGTGAAAAGGGAAAGAAAAAGAAACGGGTCTTGAGCTCTGGACATTTTGCCCTTACATGTTGATTATAAGGAGCTGCAGCAAAATAGAAATTCAGATGCTAAATCTAAAACTCTAGAGAAGTCAAGTCTCAGAGTTAAAAACCAAGAAACCATCCAGTCTTCCTGGAATCATAAAAATCTCTCTAAAAATAATGAGATTATATAAAAATTTCGGTTAAGTTCTTGGTTTTGAACCTTTAGGGTGTACTTGAGCCATGCAGTCAGACTGTTCCCTGTAACCCTGAAGGCTAACAGATACCAAAATGAAACAAAATATAAATGAGAGCTGAGCCGCACGATTACTCATGTCTTTACAAACTAAGACTTTACAAAAAAAGCCCACAAGTACCCAAGGGCTGAGGACAAACTTAAGACACTTGGCAATATCATTACTGTAAGTACAGGAGAAGCAGAGAGTGAAGTTGTCTAGAAATGGATGGTGAACTTAGGTTGTCTTGACTTAAATGTGTAAAAAGAAAAACAAGTCCATTATTAATGTTAAGAAAATGAGTCTCCTGCAAATTCTTGCGCTTTTTTTTGTCCTTAAATATATAGTTTAAGGTGCCATTTGGCACCTTAGGAAAGAAAATTTATTTTATTTTTGTAGGTATATTCTTTTCAACTTGACAGTACCCTTTTCAATAATTCAATGAGATTGGTGAGAAATAAAAAAGGAGCTGTAGTGAGTCAACTTTGCAGCTCAGCAGTGAGTGAGAGGCACTGCAGCCTCAACGCAGGTAATAAAAGGGAGAAAGAAAGATCAGGACAGAGAGCCTGAAAACGAATAAACTAGCTGAAAATTTCTTCAGTGACAGACTTATGGAGCAAAGAGAGACATATTACCGCTCTTTCTGCTTTTGCATGGTGAAATTATGCCTTGAAAGTTGCTGGAAAAAAAATTTCATCATGTAGAGTGTGGTATTTGCTTCTTGGATTTACTGTAATTTTTCTTTGGCACATTTTCCTGTGGGAAAAATAGGCACCAAACTTCATTTGACCCATGTTCTACTTGGGTTTCTTTTCTGTTCTAAATGTGTCCTTTCTACTTTCTTCTTCAGAAAATAAGGGAAGGGCAAGCAGCACGTGACCTCAGTTGTTGGTATGAAATATGACAGGATAAGCAATGGTACTAAAACAAGAAACTCTCCTTTTTCTCCTCCCAGGCACCAGAAAAAGTTCACATTTTCATGCAAACTTTATATTTCAGGATTATCTCTAATTGGGATGTACCAGACTAAGAGGTTTTAACCACAGATTCTCACAATTCACTAAACTGATCAAAGGGGAGGTTTTCAGCAGCAAATCCGTGTCTCTTGGGCCCATCTCTAATCACACACAGAAAGAGGGTGGAAAAAATAAGAAGCCTCTTCTTTCCTCTTGCTGAGCACGGATCAGTGTGGGAACTTGAACTCAGCTCCCTATCAGCTGACAAAAGTAGGAACTTTGCTCTGAATCTTTGATTGAGGTTTCATGTTGTGTCCCACTCTGGGGCAGGTTTATAGGGCTGCCAGATACTGCCTGATCCCGTAAGTCCAGCCAACTTAGAAGTACTTTTGTTTGATGCTGGAGCTTCCCACCCTAAATACTTAACAGCTCTCCTGCTGACGTTCCGCATCAGAGCTGGGGGCTGGGGCTGGCTTCCCTGGTCATAAGGTGACGTAAATGAGAAAACTGCTTTTCTGTGACAGTGTTTCTCTGGCTCTCCCTACAGTGGAGGACATGCTTTCCACCTGAGCACATCAGCACTGCTTGCACCCAAACAGAGCCTGGAAGGACTTGATCGACTCAGCCAAGGCGACGGTTCGCCGCGGGGGTGGAGGTGCTGCTGAGATCCACCTGCCAGTTAGGGATGTCATCAGCACGTGCTTGATGCAAGGAGGCTTGGGGAAGACCCTCACATGCTTTGCACCTGCTGATGACTGAGGACATGGAAATACAGGCAGGAGACACATGGGAGCTAAAGTCAACTCAAGTAATGAACTGATGGAAGCAGAAATTTGGAGCCATGTCTCCAAATGAGTTCAGATTTTTCCCCTCATCTTCCACTGAGGTCACCGATTTGTTAGAAAGGGTGGCTGGAATAGAGCTTTCTGGCATGATCAGTGATTTAAAATGAACTTGTCTTTTTCTGGGAATAATTGCAGGTGCTTTTTTTAAAGCAGGACGGAGGAGCAGTGTACAGAGCAAGACTGAGAATGTGCTCAGGGGGATAAAGAGCTATAGTGTGTCCCACCCTATTTCCCCTGGCATAATGTCAGGCATTACATTGGCAGGGATTAGAACAACCCAAGGGATTTCAAAGGATAGAGGGACCCATCTTGAAGGAATAAGCCAGTATTTAAGTAACAAGGGTTAGCACAAAGCTTTCCCAGGGATGGAGTACTCTTTTACAGCCCTGTAGCAGTGCTCTTACACCTTTCTCTAACAGACATAAACCAGTGTCTCAGGCATTGCACAGCACTTGCTGGACTAGATCCACCTTTTTGATGGATATTTTGTATATTGGGCATCAGAAAATCTTTTGAGAAGGCAGAGAGGGAGAAGAGGGAGGTCATCAGCTGGTATAAAGCAGAACAAGTCCATTAGTATCAATGGCACGCAGCTGGCACCAGCTGAGGCACTTCTGTGGCTTTTCCCTGCAGAGCTGCAGCGTGTTGCTTGTCTGAGAGCTGGCAGGACATGGAAACTGCCATCATGTCGTGTGTGTGAGACAATGCCTTGTGTGTCCAATGGGCCATTGCATGGGTGGGCACACAATGTTCCAGTGCACCCCTACCCCTGTAGCCTGAGAGATCAGGAGAGTGAATCGGGTGAAGAATCTCTCTATATTTTCTCTCTTTCTTATGCTTTTCATGCAGACATTTGTTACAAGCCAGGAGGCATTTTGCTAGAACTGCCCTTTGGTCTGACCCAGTGTGGTGGGTCTTTTCTTCCACACAGGCATGTGGTTGAGGGATCTGTAATTTCCACAGTAGGCAGACAAAAGAGAAAGCACTGGACTCACTTCTGTCTCTTGCTCAGTCTAATTTCTGTGGCTGAGTGTGTGTAAGCAGCACTGTGTTCCCCTTGCAGGCTGAGTGCACATTCAGGTGATCTCCATTCGGGCAAGAGGACAAACCCTTTGCAGGGTTACTCATTGCATGTAGCATCTAGAGATAAACATGAAAAAAGAATGGCTGGAACCTGCAGAGTATTGGTTTCTTCAGGGTTGTCTTTGTGCTGTCAAATGATTAGAAACCCAGAGATTTTTGTGGCTGACGAGCAACGACATCTCAAGGGGCTGTTTCCAAGCCTGGCCGTGCCGTCAGGATCCCTGTGCTGGGCATGCAGAGCTGGGCCAGCAGCCACCGGCATATTTGATGTGATGCCACTGAGAATTAGACAGTAAGAAAGTTTAAATGTGGGGTGGTTTGTTAATGCTCCCTTGGAGCCCCTGCTGGAGCACGGTGGATGCGTGTGGGCAGCGTGGGGTGCCCCAGCCCAACCGGCGGGGAGTGGAAGATTGTCCAAGCTGCAGTAATAGCTGTAATCCTGGAGTCAGAGAAGGTGTTGGTACCTAAGGCAATCTGCCTCCTGCCTGGCACTTTTCCTTGGTGCACTTCACGTTCTTCCCCACGTTCCCCAGGGCTGATACGGGAGGAGCAGTGTCAGCCCGGGAGAAGGTGACTCCCCGACCCAGCTCCAGCTGCAGCCGGCACTGTGACTTTGCCTGTGGCACATTGGGATGGCTGACGGGCAAATCCTGTTTATTTGTGTCCGTGGCCTGAACCAAGGATGCTCCACGCAGCTCCTCCTTTCCCATTTCCCCAGCTGGTGCTCTGGGCATCTGCCCTCTTCTCACGTTTTATGTCACTTGGGTTCACTTTTGTATAAAACTCCAAGACAGTTTGAAAGCATCAGCGTTGGTGGTGCAGAGTTTGGCGTGAGGTGATTTTTTCTGCTGCACAACAGGTTTTTTTCCTAGTTCAGAAGTAGCTCAGATATCTCTGCAGGTGCTCTGCTGATGATATACAAGAGGAACTAAATTCACTCTTACTTAGTTGGACCGATGATGCAAAGAGAATGGTGTTAAAATCAACAAATCCGTATTTTTTTTCCCCATCTTGAAGATGTTATTCAGGATGCAAAGAATGAGCAGGGCAGTGGAATAAGAAGCTGCTTTTACGGATGCTTTTTGCAGAGCTACATTTGAAGTGTTTTGTTTGGATTTTTAAATGTCAAGGCAGTCCTGCTGTTTAATTGAGATTTAAATATGAAATAGGTACCCAAACAGGCACAGACTGTGCAATGTCATGTCTGATATTAAACCTGGCACTCAGCTACCTCTCCCCTTCCATTTAAACAGCTCAAAAATGAGCACGTGTAAAATTTGGAAGGGTTGCACTAAAGGGATGCCTGCATTCCCTCATCTTCTCTCTTTGTTAAGTACTTAATTATTTTTGTTGCCTTCTTACCTATTCATAAGTGGGAACTGCTCTGTGTCTGATGTGGGTAATTTCTCATTGTATTGTGCTTCCAAATTGACATTTATAAATTAAACAGTGGTGTAGCATCCCAGAGAGCACCATTGTGGTACAATTAGGAGTGTAATTGCATGGAGTCACCTGGGAGGCAGCTGGGATGAGGAAGGCATTGCAGATATTAGAGATGGGGGTGGCAGAGGCAGCACCAATGTGCAGAAAACTTGCCCAGACAATCTCATTAAAATTGTACTCACCACTTTACTCTGGGGAGGGAGGGTGGAAAAGGCATTTGAGACCCAAGTGCAGGGTCTGCTTTCATTGAACTCAGATGGATTTTCTCTTCAACTTCACCCCGAGCAACATATTGATTCCTAATGTAGAAATTGTAGGTGCCTTATGCTAGGTATGGAAAAAAATACTGGAAAGATCAATTAATTTCTCTCCTTCTGCATGCTGAGACCTGCTACAGGTCTGTGGGTCCCTGATGACCCATGCTACCACCTCGTCTCCTCCCAGGTGGGATGCTCTCCCAGATAAAGCTGCACAGGACGGAGCTTTCAGGTAGGACCAAGTCAGATCTGAGCTTGGAGAACTTGGCAGGAGAAACCATATGCTCCCTGAGCTCAACAGAGTTGTGTTTACTTCTGCTTTGATCACATGGGTTGGCTTGTAGCCTCCTTTCAGATGTGATTATCATCCTAATTGGCCCTAATGAGAACTACACATGCAGAGGAAAGGGGATAACAAGTGTTCCACCCCCAATCTTGTTCTATCTCCAAATTACAAGTAATAAGAAAAAATATGTGTTGCTTTTTATATGTATATGTGTGTGTGTGTGTGTGTGTGTATATATATATCTATATATATATCTCTACCCTCTGCAGTGCTGTTGCTTTCATAATAATTTTCAGCCCCTGAATATGTTTAACGTAGGATTTTTTAGCTTCTTTAGGCATATAAGGCTGAAAAAAAGATTATGGGGGATCTTGGTTGAGTTTTTTTCCTTTTCTGAATTGGAGTTAAGACTAAACAGGAAACTCTGGAGGCATCAAGCATCCTGCTGGTGCCTGCCCCAGTCTCACTCTTGTGCTGCCAGCACTCACCAGTCCTGCCCTGGGCAGGGCAGACCTCCTGCCTGGGTGTTTGCAGCTCCCTGGCAGAGCTGCTGTTTGTGAGGGACCAACCTCAGCCCCTGCTCATGGGTTTTGCAGCACGTGACTGGGTTGAATCTGTGAAATTTGTTTCTCGCTGGGTAAACACCTCATGGTAACGTGCCAGGGACTGCTGACACTGGCCATGTTTGGAAGAGTGACCTCCTGGGAAAGGGGCCCTCAGCAGCTTTATCATTAACATTTTAATGGTATGCTATCAGGGAACATTTTTCCCTGGCACAAATACCCAGAAAAATCCATGTCTTAACTGCTTCTCTGGTTGGAATTGGCACTGCATGGTTGCTAGGTGTACTGGAGGCTGTCCGGGCTTTGGTGAAGAAGAAGAGGTTTCCTTGGAGCTCCTTGAGGTCCTATTTTATCACTGGGAAGGGAATTATGCTTGCATAATTATACTCTTCTGTTTCTGCTTAACTGGATAAATGGCACTCTGGACCATTTATTAGTCCAGGCTGTTGTGATTTATTGGATGATGCTTGGAAGAACGCCTCTAGTTTATTGGAGTTGCATCCCATCTTGGGGTTGGGATTAACAGCACAGCCTGAGCTGTGCTGGAGCTGTCAGAATAGACCTTGAGCTGCTCTGCTATGCTAGCCTATGGAGAAATTAGGTGCCATCCTCTGTATTTAATGGCATTTTGGGAGCAGGGGTGTTCTCTAGGTATAGCTGTCATAGGGAGTAGCCACAGAGACTGTCCCTGGCCCCACCATTTGCCCTGAGTGTGTTCCAAGATGGATAAGTGTGAAAATGGACATGGTAGAGCTCATCCTGGGGGACAGGAGTGAACCTCCCAGCAGATACCTCCCTAAACAACATTCCTGGTAAAAGCAGGAGCAGCAAATGGGTAGCTTTCTAAGGGTTCCTTCCCATCCTTAGGGCAGCAAAATTCAATCTGGTTTATATTGCCAAGGAGCTTTGAATTGACTCTATCCTTAGCTGATGTGACTCAGCGTAGCATAAATCAGTACAGCTTCATCAGCACAGTAACTCATACAAGTACCAGGAAAGGACCTGGCCAACGGATAACATGGAAATAATATAGAAAGCCAGGGATGAATGATTTCAGAATATAGATGTAGTCATGGTAGTAGTAAAAATAATAATATTTTCCCTAGCGGGAGAAAAACAGACCTTTCATGGTTGTTGTGCCTGGAGCTATTAAATATGGATGAGACAGATGAAATGCTGCTTCTCCTATTACACAGAAATGAATAAACAGTAATTCTCAATCACTATATGCATCTCAGGCTTAAAAAACCCACAAAGACAGGTTAAATATGAACACCTGCTCACATTCGTGTGTGCCACTCCGAGGCTTTTGTCAACAAAGAGAAAAGGTTTGCTTCTTTCTAAAGACTCTGATGGCAACTCAACTAAAGTGTATTTACCCTGCTAAAGTTAGGTTCGATGCCAAACATGGGGGTCCAATAAACAAGTTTACTGCTCGACTGTCTGGCTTGATGATTCTGCTTGTTTACTGCAGCTTTAGCAGAGTGTGATGTAGCAAGCAAGAAACACTTCCAAAATTTTACATTTTCATGGCAAGATGGGAGGGAATGATGCCAGCTTTTTAGTGAATCTCTTTTCTGAGGAAGAATTAAGCTTTAGTCCTATCACAGATGATAAAGGTGTGGGGACAGCAGTTTGTGATGCAGGAGAAGGGCAAAAGCAAAAGGTCTAGGGAGTAAAAGCTGGGTGTGATTTGATAGCATGTGAAGGCATTCTCCCAGTTCAGTAATAGATGATGGACTGGGGAGACCTGGGGTTAATCTGCTGTGTGGCCTTGCTTGCCCTAGTTCCCACGTACTTCATACGTGTGACAGCACTGCTTAATCCCATAAGGATGTCATAAGGATAAATGCATGAGAAATGGTGAGGGTTTGGGCTATTCTAGCTGAAGGGATGCAAAGGCAAGTTGTTGTATGCCATTTAAATCTTGGGGTGTGAACTTCAGTTTAACCAGCTGTTCTGATGCCACAAGGAGGAGAAGACTGTTATATGCAGTGGTAATAAAAGGCCCATTGCTTAGAGCAAAAATAAGGAAGACAGGGGTTATATTTATTCCACAGAGATCAGTCCAAGAAGATCACAGAGACTGTTTCCTCCATGTATTTTTGATGCACCTTTCAAAACTGTGTTTTCCCTGGACATCCTGTGGTAATTCTCTGCTAGTTTAATTCCTCTGAAGTCAGACATTGTCTTTATTGCTTTGTGTCTGATGTACTATTAGATGAATGGGTTGCTTAAGTGAAAATGCACTCGATGGAATTAGACAGTATTTTACGTGCACTTTTCTTTGTTTTTTTGACATGACTTAACCCTAAAGAAGTTCCTGTCTGTCTCAGTGACTGCTTCCCTATCCATGCATTTTGCATGCCATTTTTTCCCATGGGCTGCTGTTTGCTGCTGCTCTGCTGCATTAATCGACCATAAGAACATCTGTATTGGGTCAGACCAAAAATGCAGCAGCTCATGCAGTGCCCCCTCCCTGCAGACAGTGCCAGATGTCTGGGGAGGAAGGTATAGGTCAGCATTTAGCAACAGTGTAATTATAATGCTGCGAGTGCTCCCCTAGCATTCTGTGAGACGTCTGTGGGCATTTTCTGAGACTCAAATGGTGCCTTTAGTGGTCTGGGATGAATTTTATAACCAGAATTCATCTAGTTCTTTTCTGGATCCTTGTTAATGGCCACTGTGTCCCATGGAAAGAAGCTGGATGAAGTGTTTTGAACGGGGTCCTTGCTACCCCCATGTGCTGACACCTCAGCCTTGTGTTAGAAGGGACAGGGATAACCTCTCCTGCTCCACTCAGAGCTTTATTCTGCCCCCCTCAGTTGTGCCTTTCAGGCTGAAAAGTCTCAGTTGATTCAGTGATTGCTCATAACTGAGCTGTTTAATAATTTAGGTCCTCACTGTCACCCTCCCTGGTTCTGCTGTGTCCTGAGATGAGGAGAAGGATCTCAACAACAGCACTCAGGCTGTGGTAAACTGCTTTCTTAGTGACTCCTAACACTGGATATTAAATGGATTTATCACTGGCTGTTTTCTGTCTTTTAACCAGTTCTTTGTTCTTGCAAGAAGTTTCTCCTATGCCCTAACAGCATGGCACCCCATTGAAATCTAAATAAACCATATCAACAGGATTTTCTCATCTGCACAGTTGTTGACCCTTCCAGAGTGTTCCAGTACATTCATGAAGCCCGGATTTCCTTCTCAAAAGCCTCAATCTGTCAGATTCTTCCAAGTGTTCAACAGTTTTATCTTTGGCCAGAGGGATATGCTTCATTATAGTTTTTACTGGCCTGTTGATACCAGTTTTGCTAATCTGGAGTACTCTGTATCTCCTGAATTACTCCCTTGAATCCCTTTTTTAAAGTTATATCATGTTAGCTGCCTTATAAATTTTGGGTGCTATAAAGCTTTAAGGGGGAGACTCCAGCCCATATTTAGAGCTCCAGTAGTTTCATGTCCATGTTCCCCTAGAATGCCTGGGTCAGTCCAGTCTACAACCCCTTCTACCAGCCTTGTAAAGAAGGTTTCCAGTGTAAGAACCTTCCCAAACCTCCCTGCAATGAGCAAATATGCCAAAAAAAGTAATTTTTTTACTATAGTCATGTGGGTTTATTCATGCTGCTTCTATATTTGATTTCTCCTGGTCCATCAGTGATGTGGCTCATGTCTTGCTTCTGATATGTGCAAAATAGTCTTTATTGAGTTCCCTGCATGGTGAAATGGTTCTTCAGATGCTTTTCCCCACCTTTTGAAGTTCTTATATTTTAGCCACTGGAACTTAAAATCCGTTTTTGCTTCCTCATTTGGACACACAACTTCTGATTTGGAGGATGCTGTCTTACTTCTCATAATTTCTCTTAACCCAGCTGTTTAGCCTGCCAGACTTCTCTGTTTCTAGAGTTTCTTTACTTGGGGTATATATTTGTTCTGTGTTTCAAGCACTGATATTTTTAAATAGTGCTTATGTCTCCTGAAAGTTTTAACTCTCCTGGTTCTGCCTCCCAGGACCTTTTCATTCTTAACAATGTCACTCATTCTTATAGTTATTCTTTTAAAATTAAATATGACACCAAAGATTTAACACAGGGTAAGAGGTAATGTACTTTATTTCCTAAGAATTCTGGGTTTGTCTCATGTATATCCTACTACAAGTTGAGAGTTTCTTGCCTTGGAGGATGAGGGGGAATCCAGTTCTTGCAGACTCCTCTTGCTGATTGTTCCTAGCACCACTCTCTATTTGTGGTTTAAAAACCATTCTGTATATTTGTGACTAAAACCCATTGTGTGACACAGGAAAGCAGTTGGTTACTTAACGTATTTAAAATGTGTTTCACTAGAGAATTGTGGAAAGAAATTACCGAGCATCAAATTTAAAATGAACAAAGAAGAAGAACACTTTCTCATATAATTGCTACTTTGTGGAGCATAATTCTGCAGGAGACTCACATGTAAAGTGTAGGTGGGTTGGAGAAAGTGAATTATACAGATTAGTGGAGGACAGGTATCTAAGACATGATGGGTCAGTGCAACTGTCACTTGAAGAGAGATCACTTTTCTGGATCTCTGAGTGCTGGAGGCTGGGAGATAAACAGGGTGGGAGGAAATCATATGCTACATGAGCTCCATTTCTTAAGCTCTTTCTTTAAATAACTGTTAATGGCTATTATGAAAAAAAAAGACCCTGGACTGGAGAGACCCTGTTGCTTAACCCTGTTAAAGTTTTTTTGGCTTCTTCATTTATTTCTTTAAAAGGTAAAAAGGATACATTTCATGAGTACACCATGTGAGTTTACATTTCAGGAGTCTCAAGTCTCCGTTTGCTTGGAATGAGTTTTCATTCTCTTAGAAATGGAAATAATTTAATGGGGGAAGAGCTTTGTTTCAAAGGGGCCATAAAGTTTCAGATAAAATTAGACGCCTACACCTGGAAGAAAGCAAACCAATTTTTCCCAAGAAAGTGCCACGTTTTTTCTGTTATTCCAACAGCTTCACATTTTGACCTGCCATGTTTTAGTGGACTCAAAGGTTATTTCTTCATGGTGAACCTCTCCATCTGATTGTAGTGGGGAGTGATGCTGTCTCATTTTGATCCATCCCTAAATCCCAGAGATTCATTTGTGCACTTGCCCTCAGCACTGAGTGTCCAACCCATCCTCCCCTTGAAGCCCTCTCAATGACAATAAACAAAAGCTCACCAGGAAGCCAAAAGTCTGGAATCTTTTAAGCTTTTTTTCTTTAATCAACTTTTAACCTGTTTCGAATACTCTGCAGCCCACCTCTTCTGTGGACTGGCATACCAACCACAGCACATTTGTACCACAAACAACCTGTGGCAGCTTTTACCAGCTGAACCACACACAGCTCGCTGCCAGTGACCTGTTGTTTGCAGTATTTTTGGAAATTGGCTCTCAGATAACCCTAAACAGTGCATTGGGAGAGATATTCCTGCAATCCTGCTTGTTTCTTATCGTCCTGCCAGTGTTCTTGTGCAATCCTTTTGGGGTTCTCTAAGCTTCTGGAGGGCAGGTCACCTGGGAGGACAATATTCTGCTTCCTTTTTTATTCATGAAATTATGCAACAGCTTCCAAAGAAACACAGAAATTATTGCTGCCAGGTTTGAAGAGCTGTGTTCTCCTCTTCCCGACCTCATCAGCTCTTGGGGCATGTTATGGTGCCTCTCATCCCTGCTGTCCAAGGTCTGGGTTATCTGGACCACATGAAGGCCGGGAAGCACAGTGGTGGCAATGTCAATGTGTGTGTGTAGCATGTCAACCCGAGATGGAAATGAATTCTAAGAAATTTCATTTTAAAAATAGTCAGGGCGTGTGGCAGTCATCTCCTAGGAAACTCATCATTGTATTATGAGACTATAATGTGCTGTGATTACATTTCAGATAAAGGGAATCAGCGTTGCTGTCATATTGTTTCTGCCCAAGTTTTCCAACACAGAAGGACATCCCTATGCAGCAGTTGATTTTGGCTGACGTTTGTGAGCTGGTTGAGGCACAGAGATGGTTCCCCCTGTGCTGTTGTTCACTGGAGGATGGGAGGTGAAGGCTGAGGCACAAGTAGCCCGGCTCTGTCTGGGTTTTACTGTGTGCTGGAGCTGTGGGCAGTTGCAGTCTGTCATGGCTCTGGTGAGTCAGGTGAAGCTCAGTAGCAGCAGCTTGCCCAGGGAAATCTGCAGGGCTTCAGTTCTCATCTCCTTAACAGCAGAGTTGGTAAATACATAAGAATTGTTTTCTATGAAGACTAAATCACTGCTATTGAAGCAGGAATCGGAAGACTTTATGAACAATGTGGCAGAAGAATCAATGTCTGTCTCACTGCTGATGTCTTCCATGGACCATCTTAACAACGTGTTGCTTCCATGGACCAGACTGAACTCTCTGGGCAGGGAGGTGTGTCTTCTTTCCAGGTGCAATGCAGGAAACCAGCACCTTTTCTCTGCTGTGATTCTCTAACGTGTTCAGCTGCTCTCATGCAGGTCTGCCATGCTGAAAGGGCTCAGTCCCTCGTTCCCTGTCTTCTACCATCATATGGGCAAGGCAGCAGAAGGCAGGGATGGCTCCCTTCCTCAGGGGACAGGAATGCTGCAGAGGTCACTGGCCTCCTCTGCTGTTAAAAGCATGGAATGAACTCAGAGCACCACTGTTGCCAGGCCTCGTGGGCTCCCTGCTTCATCTGAATCCATGCTTAGGCTGGGCATGATTTGGAGGGAAGCTGGTGCAGCTGCTGGTTCCTCACATCTCCTGGGCAGTTCCATTTTGGCCAGTCCCTGTATAACTCCATGACGTTAAAAGATGTGCCTTCAGAGCAGCGTGGAGGCTCGTGACAATGACTGTAATGGGAGGAAAGTTGTGCTGGTGCTCAATCTCTTTGGCAAGTAACCTCAGTAGTCTCAACACAGCACCATAAATGTGGAGCCATAGGGAAATTTCTCGTCCACAGAAGCTGAAAGGAAAACTCTTCTTACACTGTGTTTTAAGGAGAACCACTGAAGCTTGCATACGTGGAAAGTGTGTGGCAATTCTTTCTGCAGAAGTATCTGTGAGTTTCAGAGTCCCTGGTAACTTTGTGTACAGTTGCACTGAAATAATCTTTGCGAGAATGTTTATTTTCAAGCTTGCCAGTTGCTAGGCAAGCCAGTTTGCTAAGTTTCCTAATGTACCTCAGCTCAGACATGAAGCCGCATGTGGATACATGAGTGAAGAGGCTGGGGAGCAGAAAAGCAAATACTCTTCCTAGTGTTTTGAGAGGTGGCCATTGGAAGTAAAGCTGCAGATGGAGCTCTGAATATCCTGCATTGCCTTTTCTTACCAGAGGTGTTTTGAGCTGCAAAATAATTAATTCTAATCCTCAACTTGGAGCGGGCAAGGATACAAAATACACATCATTTTTAGTCCAGATATTTAAAATGGATATGCAGGACTGGATGAAACAGGAGAATGAGAACAAGCCAATTAGTTTCACAGAGGCACAGAAGGGCTCTCACACAATGGGGGTTGTTCAGCTGTGCGTGTGACAGCTCTGAACCCTGTGGCCTCCTCTTTTGGTGCCTGCTCATCACATTCTTGGAGGTGCTTCTTGACTGGGGCTCTACATTGGAACTAAAGAATTAAAGTGGAAAAGGTAGATTCTAGGAAATGTGCACTGGTTTCCTGGTGTGGTTATCTAATCTAAATTTTTCCTTAGAATAGATAGGAACCAAGCTGTGTTCATCTGCGCTACTGTCTGGGCATCTCAGATTATCTCAGTGATCAAAGTCATGCAGCAAATGGAAGAGAGGGTTTTTGGTTCTCAGGGTTTGAGGATCCTACAGACACACAGTGTGCTGTCATTAATGTTTGGGTGGGATGTAAGCATCTTTTGGAGATGCTTTTCAAAGTACAACAGGAATGTGCACTTTTAGATGATACGAAGCTGCCAGCCTTTAAGTAATTAAACTTAAGTAAGAAGATGCAAGGAGTTGTTAAGGTTGGAAAAGACCTCCAAGATCATTGAGTCCAACTGGTAATGCTGCCATCTTCACCATAAACCATGTCTCGAAATGCCACATCAGTCCATGTGGTTCTGTTCCTCAAGTCCCTCGTCTGTGGAATGGGCAGAACAGTTCATGAAAGGCAGGGCTGGTGTTTGAAAATCACAGCGTGAGTGATACAATCCTTTGCCTGTGATCACTGAGGAAGACTACAGGAACTGACACTGTGGCTTTACTTTGTAGAGATAGAAATGCTGCGTGAACGAATGATGTGCTTTTGCATCTTGGATTTGTGAAGTTCCAGACACCTTTAGGTGAAACTCGGGGCTAAATGGGAGTTTCCCATGGTTTAGTCACAACTGCGGTTATTTGATCTTCAGGCAGTGACTTGTTCCACCTCCACTACAGACCTCTTTAGAAGGGACACAGGAATTGTTGCAAGCAAAACTACAGTGTCTGCACTAGCTTTGCTTTGCTAGGTGCAGTATCGTCTAGTTGTTCCATAATTGATTCCGCTTCTTGGAGAATGCCACGGTGTCCCTGATCTTTTCTTAAGTGTCCGTGTGGAGAAAGAAGGAGAAGAAGAAGGAACATGTTTTTTCAAATTGATGCAATCTGCTTTATACGGCCAGATAAGATCTCCAGAAATAATAGAGTCTGCATATATCACTGTTGGAATACAGAAATACTTTGGAAAAAAAATTATGGAGATCACTTATGCCTCTAGAAATGTTTGAGGTCATTATTAGAAGAAAAAAGGTTATTTTTTTGTGAGAGTGCTGCTATCAGATAAATCCTGGGAGACAGTGATCTCTTTTTGACTCATAAGATGGAAGTGGAAAAACGGTACTTAAATATTCACTTTGGAAGGAAAGTGATCATCAGGGGAGGAAAAAAACCTGCTTTACAGCTCATTTGTGAAGTGTATAATGGAAGGAAGATCTCAGCACAGAGAACTGTATGTTTTGCTTTTGCTTCTGGATAGCTTTACTGTGACTGGCACAAAGGATGTAATGTAAATGTAACAGGCCTTTAAAGACAATACTTCCCTTTCTAATAGGGGTCAGGATTAATCAGAAAGGAGCAAACAGTTCAGGAAAGAAGAGGACTGTAATAACAAACATGGCTGGGGATCTGAGCTGGGCCAGTTTCCCTTTTTAGCATCCATGCATCACTGTCTGAGAACAGACTGCATAGTATCCTATTAAATTAGCATACACCAGGCAGCTAAAACAAATTAGTTCATCTCAGAAAGGGAAGAGGTTCTTCAGAAACTTTCCCTTTTGGCTAAATTTCTGTGCTTTGTGTCGTTCATTCATCTTTGAACCCAAGTTTTATGGCACTGAAGCCTGCATGCCTCATTCTGCTCTGCATGTGATGGCCTTTCTTGCCTGGAGGTCTCCTTGATCGTGTGCTTCGGTGCCTTCACCCTGCTGGTGTGTGAGCTGGAGTGACAAGTGGTGCTGGTGGTGTGTGCCCTGCCCTGCTATGACCTTGAAATTAATCCTGGAGTAAAGAATTAATTCCAGCTATAGAATGGGTTAAAGGGTTTCCAGGATTTTTTTTTCCTAGGGTAAAAATGATTGTTGCCCTCTGAGGGGATTGTTACATTCCAGTGAAGGTGGTACAGGGACAGACAGGGTTGTGAGAGAAACCACCTTGACTATACTGTCATCAATTCATGCTTGATGATGTGCAACTTTAAATTGGTGTTTTCTGGCTTCACAGAAGTTTCTTTCCTAGAAATAGCTTTCCTTTAAGTAGCTGATGTGGATTTCCAATCTTAATCCTAGTTCTTTTGGTGGGTGGGCTCTTTTTTTCCCCCCTGAGATTATGAAATATTGAGTAGCTAAACTAGAATAAATTATAAGCCTCAAATTGGCATTAAAATTCTTGCAGCTGACTCTGGTAAGAAAAACTGTCAAAACACTAAGCTGTTGTAATTGTAGATAATAGTAGCCCCCCCCAAAAATGGAAGTTAAATCCAAACAAATAGAAAAACTTTTGGTGACAAGATCAAAGCTTTGTGCTGCTCATTCTGTCGCAAGGAGTTGAATGGTGGGAGGAAACCAAACTGGTTTATAAGGAGGGGAAAGAAGAGGCTCTACGTGGAGTGTGGTATCATTGGGTGTCTCTGTTACAGTCATGGCTGTAAGTCCCGGCAGAGATCTGGGTATTGATATGGTTACTTTCTCCCAAAACTACATATTAAAGGGGGAGCAGCGAAATGACTGGAAAGATGAAGTCTGGAGTCGGGGATGTGCCGCCCGTCCCTGGGCATGGTGACTCCCAGGGTCCTCTCACACTGCAGGGAAGTGGCTGCTCATTGCAAGACCCCGGTGGTTTTAATGTTCCCCCTAATGTGGACAAAATGCTGAGGGAATTGGCAATGGAGCCATGGCTCGGGGCTCGCAGAAACTGTCAGTGCTCCAGCAAGGAGCTTCTTGCTGCAGGAACACCCAACAAAGAGTGTTTGTGCGCCTTACTATTGTTGGAGTGTCCATTAGGAGATGGCAACAGCATCTGGGCACAGTGGGAAGTGCTGTTCATCGTCTGTACTGGGTTACAGCAGCCCCAGCCCCGGGCATCAGGAATCTCCACGGGGTCATCACTGTGGACAGGGATCGGCATCAGCCCTGGAGAGGGGAACTGGGGTCAGACACAGCCCAGGGCAGGGCCATGTCTGGTGTTAAGCAGACACTCACGGGGCCCCAAGGTAGGAAACAGCATTTTCAGTGGTGACTGGGTGGCTTAGTGGAAGTTAAATGAGTAGTGAGGCTAAAAATAGGGTGTTAATTCAGTGATCCCAGTTGTTGTGCTTTTGCCCAGGCGGAGGAAGCATTGCCATAGAAGGGGCTGCAGGGTTGGAAGTGTGTGTTTGATGAATGAAAACAGCTAGAAAAAGCATCTGTGCTCTAAAGAATACATGGCTGCAACCAGATTTGTCAACTTTTCCCATAAATTTATATTCAGTTCTTGGGAATGTATAGGGTTTTTTTGTTTCTGTGCCATGTGGAGCACAGCCCCAAAATCCTTCTCTTTTCCTCTTGGCTGACTAAAAACACCCTCCACATTTTGGTGTTGTTGAATTCAGACATCACTGAGCTATTGAAAATTAAATTGTAAATTCATTTTCACCCAGCTGTCAGAACATTGATGGACATGACTTCGGAATGAAAAACCTTATTTCCAGCTTCAGTTTTAGTTTATGTTGGAATGCACCTGGATCATGTATGAGGAGAGTGAGGAGGTGTTTACAAAAACAACTGAGTAGAAAATTAAAAAAAGAGAACATGAGTTCTGCAGAAAAATGGCTTAGTAGAAAAGTAGTCTGCAGGACCAGAATCTCCCTGGTATGTGCTGGTTACACAGAGCCTGAGCTCATCCCACAGTTAACTCCTTAAGGTCCATGAAAAACCTGAGAAAATGCTGGTGAAGACTGTTTTTCTTACATACCTGCTTCTGTTTGTGGTGCAGTCCAAAGTCACCTTTCCCTGGGGAGTCAAGGAGCAGAATTTGAGTGTGGTTGCCAAAGCCACACTAAGAAAATGACCTTTAATTTGCTAGGTCTTGCTGTGATTCAGTCAGTCTCCCATCTCAGGGTGATGTTCATGATGGACATGGTGTATTTTTCAGATGATGAGTGTTCACTATTTTTTTTTCCATGCTTTGTCCAGGGCAGAGTACACATGGAAAGGCAATTGTATCACAATTAAGAACATTAACTATATGCAGCCTGAAGATGTGAAATCTGTTTCCTGGCTATGTCTGTTGATTTAGTGTGACAGAGCACCTGCTAATGCAGTGGAAAACTGCTCAACTTGGAGGTTGAATGGAAAAAATGAAGTCTTACTCCTCCCTCAACAATTTGTCTTCATATTGTCAGTATTTCTGTCACAGCATTTTTTCTGTTGAATGAGAACAGATTTGCTGTCACAGTATATGCTGTTCATTGTATTTCAGAAATTAAGTGTTCATATTAAATTATAGCTCAAACAGAAGAAGGAAAAGGTTATTCTTTATTTTGCTTTGATCTGCAGGGTAACCTTGCCTTGCAGCCATTGCTTTCTCGTGGAAAATCCAGTCTGTTTGGGTATCAATACCATTCATATTCCAGTGTTAATCTTGAAATTCTAATCTTTAAATCTAGATAAAAGAAAATGACTGGATGAGAAATAATTTAAATTAATTAAAACTCTGAAAGATAGCATCTTTTGGGATACTGCCTGGTCCAGGTGTGTGCAGAGGGGTGAGGAGTCAAAACATCTCAAGCACCCTCTAGAATTTGCCATTATCTCAATGTCACTCATGAAGTCCTTTAACCTCTCTTTTTTTCTTACATTGTTCCTAATTCATGTGGAAGTGATCTAAATTATAAAATTATTCAATGCCTTAATTAGAAGTTTGAAAAGAGCAGTTCCTCTAGGGTAAATGATAACATGGTCAAAACTTTCAAAAATAGGTTGTTGCTGCACATGGATTTTGGCAGCTAAAAGTGGTTTCATTTTGCAGAAGTTTCTTGCTTACCCATTTCCACCACTGTCCTACTTCCTCAAAACCATGATACTTTTTTACTTGTTTGCTATGATCTGCAGGCAGGACAAGGAAAATTCCTGAAGGATTTTGAAGTCCCTCTTCAGAGAAGTGAAGACTTTGTCCCTAAGCATACTGGAAAGGTTGTAATTACCTCTTTCCCAGCTGAAGGCAATGGTGCATACCAACAATTGCAGACACATTTAAAATCATAACTTTTATCCAGTTAACCTCTTTTCCCAATTTAGAAAAAAAATCTATATCACAGTGTGAAAATATTGGTTTTTTTCCTTTTTATCATGTAACACTGCTTAATGATACTTAACATAAGTCATGTCCTTTTCACAAAAGTCCTGTCATGTTGATGGTGTAAAACACAGTATTTTCCAAACCCCAAACTTCCTTATAGAATTTTGTACACAACTAATTTTTAGCCCTTAATAACAAATTGTAATAAATTCTTAGAGATAAATTGCTTCCTTGTTTAATATCGTGGTTTTAAAGGCAATGCAAATTCTTTTTGGTGAAAAAAAAGTCTTTAGCAAGCCTGCCATGCTGGTAGTTCTGGGGAACTGTTTTTGAGTAGGTGGGGATTTGCTGTAGGATGTATTGCTGTTAGCAAGAAAATGAGCAGCCTTGTCTTTCTGACTTTCTCTCTGATATTTATCTATTCATGCGTAAGTCAAGAGGGGTTTAGTGGGGGCTCGACTGGATCATTAAGGGTGGATTAATTCTGCTGCATATTTGAAATTATGATAATTGCTTGCCCATCTATTCAGTATTATTTTTGACTCTTCCCTGACTCCATCAGACTCCAGGAGTATCTTTGCTGCCTTCCCCTTGCTGGTCCTCTGTCCCACCCTTTCTTTGTTCTTGCCCTGTACTGCTGAGTCTCTGTTTAACACTTTGATCCCTATCTGCATCTGTTCCTGCCATTCTCTTTCCTTCCAGCATTCACTTCTCTTTCTTTCGTGCATTGACTTGTTGCTTTGCCCCCTCCCTTGCTCTGTGAGCACAGGAGCACACACAGCACACAGGATAGTGCAGACTGCCTCACGTCTGCCTACTCACATCACCCTCCTGCCTTCCCAGCAGATCCACCCCAGCTCTCCTCCTCCCATTGCCTGGAAACTCTTCCCAGCATTAGCAATTTCATGCCATGGCCTCATATAAAAATCAATGTAAAAAAGCACCCTGTCAGTGCCCAGGGTTGACATGTGACCAAACACTTTAGTTGAGCCCCAGGTTATTTCATGCTTTAGTAGGAAAGGTTGTTGAGGAGGTAGGGAGTTGGGTTTCATGAGTATTTCGAAGCAACCCCAAAAAATTTCATTTAAATTCAGAGAGTGTTTCCAACCAGTGAAATCCATGTCTGCCCTGGTGAGTGGAGAAATAAATCCATAGAAATGATGGAGCCAGCTGAAATAGAGGCATTTCGCAAACGTGGCTTTATTGTGTAGAGGGGAAATAAAGGGATTTCCATCATTTTGTTGTCTGAGATCAGCAATGAAATGCAGATTGGGATGGGGGCTCCCTCTGTTTTTATAATATCGTAAACACTGTGAGAGCTGTGTGCTCAGTAAACGACTGGTGCGAATATTGCAGCTTCTAACAGCATTTAACTGAAGGCAAGAAGCTTGTCCAAGACAGAGCTGGAGTGAAGTGCAGTGCTGAAAGCTTAAGCAGATGTGACTCAAGGGGTTCATGAAATACACCTGGGAGCAGCCCTGTGAGTTTCTGAGCGCTCTGGTCTGCAACTAAAGCTGAGCACTGAGAGATCTTAGGGCTTTCCAGCAAAAGGATTTTACTGCAGTTCTGGTCTTGGTGTCCCAAGCATGAGGGTCAGGGTGGAAACCTCGTTTGGTAGATTGAATGATTAGGACTGTTGATAACAGAAAAGCAAAGGACAGGTCATGAAAAGCACTCTGGGTGGCTTATTCATGCAAGCCGGTTGGATCAGTTGCATGGACCCTAAATTGGAGCCTGTGATGGTCTGATGTGCCATGGTGGATTATACACATAGCAGAAAACAGTGAATCATCCTGGTGCTACAAGTGGCATAAATGTAGTCATAGTCTATCCTTCTTAGTAAAAATGATGCAAAACATTCTTGTTTCAGAGGATCACTGCCTCACAGAGACAAGCTGTCAAACATCTGCCATAACAGCATGCAAAAGTGTTTCTTCATCCATTCCTAAACTTCCTATCACTATTTCCCTATCACTGCTGGCTACAAAAGCATTTCTGAGTAAACGGGTACTTTGTTTCCAGAGCAGCAGCCTCTTCCTTTTGCTTATCCACTTAATGATTCATGTGACTGTTTTGCAGCTCCGGAGCTGTTGGTGAGGTCACAGTCGCCTGGTTGTGTCATCCAAGTGCATGACTTAAAAAGGAGGAGCCTGCCCGGGAAAGGAAACTTTTTGTTTGTATAAACAGCAGTTGTGGGGAATGAAAGCCAGAGAAATTGGTGGTAGTCAAATGAAGCTGTGACCAAACGCTGACCTTTTAAGAGCGGGCTGGAGTGTGACTTGGGGGTTTGCTCAGCACCTTCCTGAGCATTTATCAGAGTGAGCTGTGTAGGAGAGCAGAATAATCTGCTGATGGGGAAGGGGGAATAATAAAAGAGTATTTTTATTTTGTATCAATACAAACCTTCAGCTGATGGATCATAGAATCAAAGAATGGTTTGGGTTGGAAGGGACACCTTCCACTAGATGAGGTTGCTTAACCTGATCCTTCAGTTGTCATCAGGTTGGACAAGTCCTTGAATCTGATCTCTCTTGGACAAAGTGGGTGCTTCAGGAGGAGGTTTTGATGAATAGCAGCAATGATTTGCTGTTCCTCATCAGGCCAGTGCTCTGTCTTGCCCAGTACCTTGCTGCTAAACCAGTAACAAGCTCCAGAATATAGGGATGGTCCTAAGGTACCACAGCAAAGGTCTGTCCAGAGTAGCAGTGTCTGAAAGATGCTCAAAAGCTCCAAAAACTGGGAACTGAAAAAAATGTGTCCGTAGCACTGACTGCAACGTTTTCCTGGCCTCTTCTCAGTCAGGTCCAGAGGCTTTGGAAGAAGCACTGACAGTGCAAGAAACAATAGACTGTTATGAAATAACCTAATGAAGGAGAGACACTGCCCACTCTTGGCAATTAGTGACTGGCTGCTGTGATGATGTTTCTTCATTTGTGTAACCCTCGCTGGGGTAACCGTAGGGAGGCTGCTGCTAAGGCCAACATTTGGACTTGTGATTTAATCTAATTCTTTGGCTTTCGTGGTTACACACATCAGTTTGTGTTGTGGAATAACTGTATACATTGAGAAATTCTGACGTTGTCTGAATCAGGGTTGATCCAACAGTGAGGAGAAGCTTTGGGCTGCCAGGGAGGACCAGAGTGGGGGCCCTGACCTCTTGTGGTGACTGAGGAACTGGGAGCACTCCTGGCACTGGTGTGTCACTTAGTCCTGGGGACTTTGTGCTCCTATGTGAATTAAACCTCCAAAAATCTCAGAAAGGGGAAAAGTATGTCATCCACCAAGTCAGCAGCAGGACTGTGGTCTGTGCCCCTGTGTGCAGAAATGGTACTTTCTCATTTTCAAGCTTTGTTCATATCTCTACTTGACTATGGTTCTTTATTAAAATTGTTGTATTTGGTAAGCCTTTAATGTTTCACATGAGCATGAATGTCTGCATATGTTTGTAAAGGCAAAGAAAGATGCTTTTAATGTCATTTCTGTGATTAACAAGAGCAGCTTTCAAAGGACACCAGAAGAACTATATTCAGTGGTTGTGTTTCAGTGAACAGCTTTCTAAGAAAAAGCACCACTTTAAACCAGGGTTTTTCTTCTCTTCTTCCAGAGGTGCATTCTCCGAAGTTGTTCTGGCTGAAGAGAGAGCGAGTGGGAAACTCTTTGCAGTCAAGTGCATTCCCAAGAAGGCACTGAAGGGAAAGGAAAGCAGCATAGAGAATGAAATCGCAGTGCTGAGAAAGTGAGTACCAGACCTTCATTTCTGCCTCTTTGCTTCAATTAGACTCTTGCATTTAAGGAGCAGGAACAGTGTTTGACAAATGCGACTGACAGGTTGTTCAGCCCATCATGGGCAGACAAGATCACTTGAGTTTAAATGGTGCTGAAGATGTTTTGAGAAATGCTCTCCTCTTCTTTTGTATTAATGCAACCAGATAATTGCAAAGTGGGAAAGAAGAGGAGTTAGGCTGCAGTAAAGTCTATGATGCCATAAAAAGACCTCATCTACTAAGAATGTCAGCACTTGTGTCCTGGGCTTTGAAGAGAGAAAAAGCAGGGTTATAATTTTCAAATGCTTCAAACAGTCTGTTCACTAATTGCTCTAAAATTATGACATGCTGTGGATTGTCATAGGAGATGGTGTTAACCTGTGCCATGGAGAGGTACCTCTGCTACTTCTGTAAGAGGGATGTGTTCTTTCCTGACTGTGGCGGGAAAACATGGATAAGAAAAAGACATTTCACAATTGCTATGAATTCATTGTAGTCATTAGAGGCTTGATCCTTACCTCTCCCTCATCTTATGCCCTGAAGGTGGGATTCCTCTCACGTGATTTGAGACATTTGGATCTGAACTCGTCACCCTTGACTTTCTTTCTAGGAAGTAGAGATTGCTCACTTTAGGATTGGTTCATGTTCATTCATCAAGTATATTCTCGCTGAGTTAAAGGTAGCACAGTTGTATAGAACTGACTCTGCATTGGACTGGGACACTCTGATTCCTGATGCACTTCTGTCCCAAGTGGGACTTCTTGCTCCAGCTCTTGGTCATGGCAAAGCTGATGGCTGACCATTGGGCACCACGTGACAAAACAGATCCTAAAAACTAACTGGATGAACTAAGCACTCAGACAGCCTAAACCAAAGGAGCTGACTCAAGGGCAAATTCACCATCTCAGTAGGCAGCAGTAGGGGATCCTTTTCAGAGGAAGGACACAAAAGGGGCTCCTAACAGCTACAAGTATTTGTAGCCTTCCTATTGCTGGGCCCACCTCGGGTCGGTACATGTAAACCCAGTGACAAACGCAGCATGTTGTCTTGCTGTGTAGTGTTATTGAGAACCTGTCAGAAAACTCAGCCACTGCCACCTCCGTAACCAGGCAATAATGGCCAATAACCACAGCTTGAAAGTCTTTATGTTGATGGGTTTGTCCCCTGGTACTTGTGTGCCGGGTGTAAGAGTGGCAATATCGACATGCAGGAAGAATTGCCTTGCATCAGCCTTGACCCTGAGCTGGTAGAGCAGAGAAACCATTTAGGTTATTTCTTGCTTCTGCATTGTGAAATGTTTCTGTTCCCTGCAAACAATTTCCTGAGAAACCAGGAGGCAGCACCCGGGCTGTGCTATTCCAGCTGTAAGGGCAGGAGAGGGAGTGGTTGGAAAATTCCTTAATTTCATGCAATTTTATCTACTCAATCTCTTGTCCTATGCGTGTTAGGACCTCGAAAGAGAATCTCCCTTTTTAATCTCCTGGTGTCTTCTACTTAGTTGTTGCTAATACAAACTTTGCATGTCATTGTCTTTATTCTGAAAATAGACATTCTTGCTTGCAGATGCAGTATTGAATTTGTATGTGCCACCAAGGAAACGTTTAGAAAATAACAAACTAGATCTGCCTACAGTTGAGGAGAAGGGATATCAACCTGTTTCTCTGTTCAATGAATTATCTGCTTCAAAAGCTGTCAGTAAAAATAGATTTGAGAGTAGTTGAATGGATTCTGAGCAGCTGTTGCTAAGCTCCATCTAAGTGCCCTTGCTTTTGTTTCTTGTAGCTTAACACTGAACGGGGATGGCTAGTACTTGTGTTTTCTAATGAGTGGGTGAGATCCCAGAGCCATGGGCTTCCCTGCATAGCTGTGAGGTGCCACAGCCTTAATGTGCCATGCACTGAACCACCTCTCCTGGAGGATGTGCACAGAGGATGCCTGGCAGGAGGAACTGGTCCCTGTTCCCCAAGGGGAAGGTGTAGAGCCACAGACTGTGCTGGCATGTCCAGGATCAATACTCCCAGTGTCCCATATACTTTGTACCCTCAAGCTACTCCAGTGAAGGTTTGTCCCCTTGCAGCCCTGCCAAATCGTTCAGATCTGGCAGAATCAATATCGAAGAGAGTTTGAATGATGTTGTGTGTTGAAGTAACATTTTGAGTAGCATTTTTTGTGTTCAGGATTAAAAGTCGGAGCTTGGAGTACTACAGGAGGTAGAACCTGGTGATGAAAACGCTAATCAAATGACCAAAAGCCTTGGGTCCCCTCTCACATCTGCTACTTTCCTTCCGTGACAAAAGTTATTGTCTGTCTCAATATTTATTGTCTGTGAAACAGCCTTTATTCAAAAGACTTTCAAATAGACAGTTTTACCTGCAGTTACTTTCCTGTCCTCTCTTGTGTCAGCAGACCCAGAAGAGTGGGTGTGAGAGGGGAGGTTTGTGGGCTGGGCTTTTAGTGCGAACCAAAAACTTCTGCCAGCCCTTCTGTGTGTCTGAACTAAAAAGCTGTTGGGAGTATTAATCCAATATTCTGTGCAGGGTAAGGTCGGTGATCCCCATGTGAAGTACATGGAAGGTAGGAGATTTTATCTCTCTGTCTGTGGGCTTGGACGCAGTTGCTGCCAAAACAAAATGACACATTTTAGAAGCGATGTTCTGCGAACAGAGGAGCCGAGCTGCCAGCCAACTGATCTGCATGTTTGTGTGAGTGCCAGAGTGAATCATGCATACTCCATAATTCTATTTTTCCAGCCATGGCCAACAAATCTGTTCTTAAAAAAGAAAAAAGGCGGAAGAGCCGTTAAGTCAATATTTACGCCTAGCAACCTTAACAGGGTTCTTCCAATATGGAGTCCTTTGTGTCCCGTGGAAATCCATGGCAACATTCCCCAAAGACTCAGATGGGTGGGGACGGAGTGGGAAGAGCTCTCTGTCGAGTGATGTGCTGGGAGAGACTGAGTCTGCAGTTAATCCAGGAGCCCTGACAAAGCATTTAAGCATGTGCCCAATTTTAGGTAGCTATTAGTTCCAGTGAAATTGGTGAGGAGGCCGATTTCCCCTTGCTTGGATGCTTCAGAGCAGGCTGAGAGTCCCACTGGGCACCTGTGTTTCTACCACATCAGGAGAGGAGTTTTCTTAATGTTTTCAATTAAGACATTAATACATGTGGAAAACATGCTGGATTTTAGAATCTGTTTGAGGAAGAAAATGGGGTCTCTAGCACTGGACTGGCACAGCTCCATTAGCTGGCTGTGGGGAACAACAGCACACGGTCACCTTTGTGTGACACAGACTTTTTCTGACCTGACGTGTGGGGAGTTTCATAACCTGCTCTGAAAGCAACTGTGTTCTGGTTTTGAACAGAAAGAGAAATGCAATCCTTTCCATTGTTTGCTGTAGAACAGAGGAAATTTCTTCCACTTATGATAATTGTGCAGGTGTGGAGAGCTGGACTGCAGAGAAGCAGCAGTCTGAGGTTCTAGTTAAATAGAAAAAAGAAAAAATGCTTGTCAGTCAGATAGAGAAAAACATGCCTGATTTGCTTGTGGTGTTGGGTTTTGTGGGTTTTTTTCCTGGCTACACCACTATTTATCACAAGAAATTCTCTGCTGCCTGGGTAATACCTGCCCAGTTGTACAGACTCAGTGCTGAGTCAGATCAAAGCAAGGGGAGGAAAAATAAACTGTGTAGCCCTGCACCCAGGTTTATTGATTGCTTAATGGCAGTAACGTGCACATGTAAGTGTCTTGTTAGGCAATACTGTTTAGGTAGCAAATCATACTCAGCTAGTTTCTGCTGAACAGGGATTTAAAAAATAATTTCAGAACTATTTAGGTATCTCTTACCTTCTCCCCTTCCTCTTTACTATCCTAGATCCTGTGGAAGAGGAATTAAATTCCTTATTACAAATCAGATCCATGCCCTACTGAGGTCTGAGGCTATTTTTTCCTGCTCAACAGCTTAAGTGAACTGTTCCTAGCAGGTCAGCTAAACTTCTGCCAGAGCTTTCCATCCCCTTTTCCTCAGAAGACAGGGTGTTCAGGCAGTGATTCATGCCCAGGCACTGCCTCACTCATATGCCTGCACCTGCAGCCAGGAGTTGCTGCTGTCACAAAGAGCAGGGAAAGAGGAAGAGAGGCATCCTTCTGCAAAGTCTGGGAGGTCAGGGCTGTCCCCATCGCAAAACCAAACAAAAACAGCAGTGAAAAGTTTTCCTAATGTGGGTGAAAGCGTGGGAGGTCCTGCTCTCCCATAAATCAGGTGATGGTCAAAGGGGCCTCCTGCCCCATTCCTGGAGGCAGGGCTGTTCCTCGTGTTAAAGAGGACACCCTTGATAACAAAGGTGAATGCATCACCCCTTCTCAGGATTTACATGAAGGCTAAAAGGATAGTTAAAAAATGGTACCATTTTGCTCCTTTTCAGTAGTCCATTGACAAACTCCCTGTAAAAACTTCTCTCTGTCCCAGATTCTTGTCCCTGTAAGGCCCCATCCCTCCAGAGCTAACCTGATAGCCTCCAGGAAGACGAATCCAAATTTAGTTTTGAAACCCATTAGTTACCTCTTATTAAACTCTCTGTGCAATTTAACTTGGAATCAAAGGCTACATTAATTCTGAATAAAATTGGCCATGCAGAAGTTTAATGTGCCCTAACATACATTCAGGCATTTAATGAATTCAGAGGAACATTCCTGAATGACTTTGTGGGACAGTCCCATCTATTCAAGACACAGCTGTCTTTGGATCAAAAAATACAGCCCTTGCAGGCCTGGGTGGTCCCATACTCCAGTTTCCCAGTGTGGAGGCTCTGCTGGTGCCCAGTAATGTTCTCCTATGGTAATTATTTTCCTATCTGAGGTCAAGCAGCAGAGTACAGGGGCAGCTGAACTAAGAGAAGACATTCAGATCCTGTGTTGATAAGCTAACATTAACGTGGTGGTAATTAGATTGTGTAGCTGATGTACAGAAAGCTGTGGGCGTGAGCTTTGAGGGGTTAATGACTAATTACCTCGTTGCACCCCTGCATTAAAGAGCTCTTTTTTTCTGTCAAGAAATGAATGGGATGGTTAGGAAAGGAAAAAACAAAGAAAAAAAAGCACTTGGCATCTCTGTCTGTCAGGTATCATCACTTCTCTGATTCTTTGCTTATCCTATAAACAAAACAGGCTTGCTGCCTTTTTTTTTTCCCCCTAATTTTTCTCCTCTGTGAATAATGGTGAGAAGATCAGCTGCCTCAGCAAGAATTGAAGAGACAGCTGGTTGTTATATTAAGTAATCACTTTCAGAGAAAGCTTTTATGTAGATTTACTTGTTAGAACCTGGCTTGCTCATGCCACTGCAGTTGAGCTGGGGTGACAGAAGGCTGACTCTGCTGTCCTTGTGCAGCCATGCTCCAAGCCTTGCCAACTGGAAATCCAGGGCATCCCAAAAAACAGCTCCCCAGCAGGGCCCTGCATCCCCAAGGATGGCTTGGGATGCTCAGACACACAGCCACCAGTTCGGGGGTGATACCCAGTGGTACCATTAATGACGCTGATGTCAGTGGTGTCAGGGTAGGGCCCTTCCAAGATTTTATTTGTTAGCACCAGACATGGATTTGCTTCATCATTACCCCCACCCATCTTTTGGGCTGATCTGGATGCCTGGCAGGACCTTCATGCCTGCCCATCGAGCAGCCCTTACAGCTGGGCACTTCTGCAGAAATCCCTACTAGGGAGGCAGGCAGCCATGGAAAGGAGCCAGGATCTACAAAACTCGGGATAGGGGGACAGTTGGGCATGCCTGGAGGCTGACATCAGCTTAAACCATGAGATCATCTCCTGGATCCAGGAGATGCAGACAGGATGAATTGCCCTTCTCGGGTTTCAGGCGAAAGGGAATCTGACCCTGTGTTTGTGGATATGGCACAGGGCAGCTCTGCCTTGGCACCAGCCGTTGGCTCTGCGTTACGCAAATAGTTTTGCTGCAAAGAATTCATCCGAGGGAAAGAAATGTGAAACCTGAAACAAGGCTGACACCATTCTTGATCACTAAGTTGCTGGAAACTTTGCAGGGGAAGACTTGTGGCCAGGACTGCCTGGATTGCATTTCATGCTAGATTAGATGTAAGCAGATGTAGGCAAACAGATCAAGGCATCTTAAAAAATCCTTAAAATACATCAAATGAAAGAGAAAAATCCCCTCTGAAGTAGTAAGCAGAGAATCCTTTGTATCTTCTCTGGTCTTTCAGAATTCCATTCACATGCAGTGTGCTAGGTCAGGCTTTAGTGATGGTGTGTGGCATTTGTGTGTCTCAGCCCGACTTCACACCCTGCACACCCAGACAGCTGTGTTCCTTCAAGGAGGTTATAGTGTGATAAATCATTTCTCTGCAGTTGCTGGGTGATGATGCAGCTGTCCTCTCTTTTGGGTGGTGGTGGTGCTTTACCAGCTCTCCCTGGCATAACTGTTGTCCCTCAAGGTCACCCCACACCCTGACTCATCTCAAAAATTGGCATATCCATGTTGGGAGGAGGGGATGGAAGCACATCATCACTCAGTGCTCTGACTTCTAAAATAGTCCAAGGTGTTATGGAAGAAACAGCTGATTTCTGGAACATTTGTTCTAATAAGGGTCCGAATTAGCAGAATGGGCCTGTCAACCTTAGGTGGTGTCTGCTTCTGTGCCACACAGAATCACAGAATATCCTGAGTTGGAAGGGAACCACAAGGATCATTGAGTCCAACTCCTGGCCCTGCACAGGACAGCCCCAGAAGTCACCATGTGCTTGAGATCACTGTCCTAATGCTTCTTGAACTCTGGCAGGCTTGGTGCTGTGACCACTGCTGTGGGGAACCTGCCTTATGCATAACTGGAATAACAAGGCTGGGGTCCTGTCAGACCTCCTTGCTGAAGAATGACAATATGTGGCCTATTTTCCAGTATGTAATACTCAGGAAGATGGTTACGACTGTGTTTCAGTGGTACAAGTATCTGATCATGTGTGCCATTGTCTGTTCCCTCAAAGGAAGGAGTTGTTAAGATGCATAAAGCCTCTTTAATAAGGTCTAACAGTTTGATAAATGACTCAGCTTTATATCTGGATGCATAAGGTCTGTCTTTGTTACACCCACATGTTTAAACTTAAGAGTTACCTAATTTGCAAGCACGTGCCTTTGGTAGTAGGGACAGCATTCTCACCAGTGCTTGCAGCTCACATCTTCAAGGATGTGTTGGTGCCTAAAAACAGCTAAGGATGTACTTCCTCGGTGGCTTCAACAGAGAAAATACTTCCTCTTCTGTTTTTTCTCCCAAGATTCTTCATAGGGAATCTAGAATGTTTTGTCCAAAAATAGGGTTTGGGGGTTTTTTCCCCATGGAAGTAATTTCTTCATTTGGAAGAAATATAAAAGCTGTTTAAAGGTCTCATGACATTAGAGAAGTGAAGATGGTCCTTGTCTAAACATTATCAACCTATTGTGTTTTGCCTGTATTCTCTACTTTTGTCTTGAAATATGAACTGGAGGAATTCAATGTTTAGTAATAAGCTGTTGTGATGTGCTGTTGGAAACCAGTTAGTTTCTAACCTCAAGATGACCATATTTTGATGATGGGTAAGTTTTTACCTGCATAGTACAAGCATCTCAATTGATAATCCTTTATCTTACTTCAATGCTGTTAAAATCCATGGCAGTAACTCAAAAACACTGGAATATCAGAGTGGTGAAGCAGAGTTACAATTTGTGAAGCTCTGCATAAGGAGAAAAAGTAAATGCGAGGTAAGAATCATCTGGCCAGCTGGAAGCATCCTCAAGATACACAGCTGCATCTGAGCTCAAATCTCACTTGCTGTGGAGATCATCAAATATGCATTTCTAAGTGGATCAGAATGTCCAGGAAGGATAAACAACTATTCCAAAAGTGTCAGTTCAAGAAGGTAGAAACAGAAATCTTATCAGAAATGACAGTTTTCATCAGTACTCCTTGTCCAAAGCAGTTGCTGGCTCTTAGTTGCATACCGAAATGCCTTGTGAACACAAGGTGCTGTATTTTTGCCCTTCATTATAAGAAATTAGACCAGTAATGTTATCAGTGGGCAAGTTTTTCTGAGACTCCAGCATGAATTTAAAACTTCGTTGGCAGCTTCTACCTCCTGTTTCATTTATAGAAGATGAATCACGATTAAATTTGGGTCTCATTAAGGTAACAACTCTAGGTGTCTTAAACGAGAGTTTTGCAGAAGGGGGTTGGTTCTGACCATAATAAAATGGGGAAATATTTGCACTCTATTCCACTTTCTGCTGCATCAGGTTAAACCTGACAACAGCCTCTGTGTTTGGAATATACCCAAAATATCCCAAACTGACAGCTGCACAAATTAATTGGTATTTGACCAACAAAGTCTGCAGCTGTCAACTGTGATACATATTGATTGTTTTCTTATAATGCTTACTCATACAACACTTGTCTGTGTTCAGTAAAAGTTTTGAAGGGAAAGAAAGTTTAAAAAAAAAAAATCTGTAGGTATGGACTTTATCTTTTAACAAAGACAGACATGCAAGACACTCATTTAGTGTGGGGGCTGCCCTGGTGATCAGTTTGACCAAGAAAATGGTGATGAGAATTTTGTTCCAAATTAAACATTTATTATCTTTTTAAAATCAGAAATTCTAATTTTTTTCATTGTACCTTATGTTCATAAGGCTTTGGCTTAATCAGAATCTTTTTTATACTGAACTAAGAGTGGCCCTCCTGAGGGGTTGTGCTTCTACAACTACAGGACTTTAAGCCTATTAATTAAACCAGTTTTTAAACTAAAGCCTGACATTTTCCTTGCTTGCATCTATGTTTCTATGTCTCTGGCTATCAGAGGCATCTGGCTATATTGCCCAGCTCTTAATCTCTGTAAGGGCATAAACCCATGGGTTAGTTTTAATACTGACCATTTGTATTAGTATATGGTCTATGAAATTGTTTCCCTAAAGATAGGTGACAGCCAGCTTTTACTTTGCCAGATATTTTATCAAATGAGAATTATGGAGCATTCCATTAAACAGGGATGATTTTGCCTCCTTGACTTACCCCTTGACTTTTCCGTCCAGGAGAGTAGACACAGGTGAATTCAAGCTTTCTTAGAGATAATACATTCTTTTTTGAAGGCACTTAAAAATATAAATTACAGAACTTATTTCTCTTTCTTGAAAGTTTGTTCAATAACTTTGAGAAGGGATATTTGTAGGAAGCTTTTGCAAATAATCTAATATATATTACAGCTCTATACTGAACCAAAACCAACTGACAAATGCAAAGCAGTGAACTGTGCCAGATATGTTTTTGCACACCAGCAGTGTCTCCTCCTGAGATTAGTCCAAATTTCTATATATGATCTGTTTGGTTCCCACCAAATAAAATAACAACCTGCTTCAAATATCTTCATACCTTTGCGATATCTCCTGTCTTGGCTGATGCAGCAGGGATTAAACTGCGACCATTTTGGACTTACACATACATATCTTTGCAGCCTCAGCTAAGCAGCCATTCCCTGCAGGCCACTGGAATGGATTCAGGCCTTGGTGGACTGGGCTCTGAGTGCAGTACGTAACTCATGTTTGAAAAATGCACATCAGCGTGGGGTTGGTTTTCATCTGTTTAAGACTTTGTCTCCCCCTCCACCAAACCAGAAGAGTTCACATGCAGCACCAGCAGCAGCACTTGGCATAATACATTTTGTCAAGAAGCATCTCTCCAGACCGAAGCAATCTGGTCACTCCCATGTCTGCTGTGAACTTGATAATTAGAAGAGAAAACAGCGGCTGTTCACAACTTTGCTCTTAAAGAGGAGAGGACTTCTTCATTATTTTATATATGCTCTCTTATGCGAGACACAACAAATGTGTGGATATGACATTATCCACAAAGATGTAGCTTTTTTCGACATTTGTATCAAAATGCCAGTTCTCCCCTTGCTGTGTTACAGTAACAGTGATGGCTGTCTGCTTTTATATTTACTACAAGTGGGTTGGTGAGAGGGAAGTTGAAAATTTTCGTGAAGTTTGAGACTTTTCCTTCTGTGTTTTTTTTGTGTGTGCATGAGAATATTGCTGTTGAGTGAGACTGCTGTGTGTGCCACAGTGTTTAGGACTTGAAAGCATTGTCCTTGCCATTTATGGTGTCCAACGCACACATCCAAGCCATGTAGCATCAGCATGGGTAAACGAGCACTCGTCATTAACAAATAGACATGGGTAATATGATCTAATTCTATTCTGGTCAATAGGAAAATTCAAAGTCATTGAACTTGGTTACGTGACTCCTCGAGGCTCCCTTGAGAATCTCAGCCCAAAGCAGAAGGGGAAGAAAGCCCGAGCTGAGGTCACCCATGTGGATTGCGGGGCTTTGTCTGTGCAGTTGTGCAGTGTGGACTCAGGGCTTCATACACAGCAGACGTGCTGCACAGCGCCCTCTTCTCATCCCCAGTGCATCCTGAACGGATAGATCTAAAAAAAGGGCCACAGCCCATATGGGGCTTTACTGTTCCAAAGGTAGCTACTCCTTGTTCATGCCTTTGTAACTCAGGCCCACCTGAGCCCACACAGGATCCTGGCTTTCCTTTAGAGATAGCTCTGTGCCATTGCTGGTTTATGAGTGGGAACAGTGGGTGCTCTGTGGTGTTGCTGCTGATTTCAGCTGCTGTGGCTGAGGCCAAACTTCAGCCGGCAGAGAGAGAATCTGCCAGGGACTGGCCACGGCCCCTCTCCTCCCTCCATGTAGCCACAGAACTGGAACAAGGGAATTCAAAAGGCTGCTTCTGTGAGAGGATGGGGAACATGGTCTGCATCTTACCTAGCGGGGGTTTCTCCTGCTGGTGTCATTAAGTTGGTTTTCCTTCTAGAAACTGAAACACCAGACAAGAGTTCATCACCAAACTTCACCCTGAAAGGATGGGTTTGGCACGTAGAGATTTTCTCCCCTCTTTGCTCTGATTTACTATTAGGACACTGAATTGCTGACTTTGTTTAAAATTCCTCCTACCATTAGAAGCATATGTTTCTGATTTTTTTTATGATGACGTAGTTTGCACTCTTATCCGAGAGCTGTGTTCTTAATAGGCCCAACTATATTTGGAATCACTGAACTGCTCTTGAAATGGAAGATGGATGTCAGTATTCCCGGCAATCTTTCACTATATCTCTTTCCCCATAGTTGAGTATTAAGGAACTATTCAAGCTGGAACACCTACACCATTTTATTTTAACGTAATTTGATTTGGTTTATTTTAGTGCTGTATATGCTCCTAGAGTAGCTGATGTAGGTAAATATATTAGTGAGATGATTTGGGGAGTATTCATTAAGTAAGAGGAAGAGTATGTCAGCAAGTGTAGAGGGTTTAGCTTTGCATCAATTTACACACAACGAAATCTTACAAGCTTTAGAGATGTGATCCTGTGTTGCCACAGTCACATCCGTGTATCAGGCAGACTTGAGTGGCATTTTTCAAGGGACCTGCACAGCACAGTGGTCTGGATCCCACTGAATCCATGGGATGTTAGAAGACCTGATGGGTTTTGTTAGTCAGCTGTAGAATTCCCTGTGTCATGATTATGCCTACAGCATCCATGTGGGAGATGACGGTTCTCTGCTCTTGGGGGCTGGTTGGTCCTCTGTAGTCCATCAGAGTCCTCCCAGTCCTGGACTACAAACCAAGAAATGTCAGTCCTGAGAGGGAGCACTCAGGTCAGTGCTGGTCTTGGCCTCACACCATCGTGGAAACCTCTTTAAGACTCCCTTGTGAAAAAGCAATGTGCCTTTTTCAAGAAAAAAACCAAACCCCCAACTGCCCAAAAGTTCAGGTTCATTTTGGAGCAGACTTTGTGTTTCAGCAACTTTAAACTCTGTGTTTGATTTTGGAAGAAGAAAGTCACTCACTTGATCTGACCCACTGCAGACAAGTGGGCTGTTCATTCTGTGGAATCTGTTTATGCTATGGAAGCTTTGATAACTGGCTTGGACTATTGCCTGCTGGTTAAAAAGGTAGCCAGGCTTCATGGGAGTCTCCTCCTTCTACACTAGAACTGCAAAAGCATCCCATATACTCCTTCCAAAAAAAATACTCTATTATTCTCTGGGAATTTTTCAGGGTTTAACTTCTTTTTACTTGTGGGTGTACTTCTCAATGCATTAAAAGGTCTGGTGTTTCTTTGATATTCTGCCTGTATAGGTCCTTATCTTGTGGAATCTGTCAATTTTTACTATGCAGAATTGAGAGTAGGCTTCTTTATAGACACCCTTGGGTACTTGGAGAATACTTTTGACATTCCTTATGTGTGCTATGTCACTAGATGTGCTCCTATGGCATGCAGTGATTTACGGGAAGCATGGCAGGAGAAAAATACACATTTTTAGAGTGGGGTAATCCTGAAAAGAGTGCTTGATTTGACAATAATTCCTAGTGATAATCCAGATTTTATCTTCATTTATTAAATCCATTTATCCCCCTTGTAAGTTTTGGTTAACTGAGAGGTAGAAAGAGCTGTTTTTCGGAGAACACTGATGTTGTGAGGGTGATACACGGCAGAGACCCATAACCAAGGACATGAAATATATGGAAATGAGGCAAAAGGAGGGATTTTGGTGAGGTAATCAGAGCTCTGACTGCTGTGGGTGATTTGTGTCTTGTTTTTAGGAAAATGAAAGAGCATAAGCCCAAGAGCTCATTCTGGAAATGGCTTTATAATAATGGTTTTCAGCTAGTTGAATAGGCAGGTACTTAAATTTTTTTCCAGTAGCAGAGCCAGCTCCTCCACAGTAATTTAATTTGAAACTCCTGAATGATGGATTTACTTTTTTAGTTATTCTTTACAGACCCTGTGAAGCCCACAGCCTCCCAGGGGTCTTCACTCCCCTGGGTGGAAACCACCCCTCTGAAGTGAGGAGGAGTGAAAAAAAACCTTCAAAGAAAATGACAGGAGGAAGCAGAGGCAGATTAAAGCTAAAGCCGAGGAGCCGTGCTGGTGCCTCCAGTAGCAATGCAGTTGTGAAGGTGTTAGTATTGGATACTTTTTTCAGGAAATTTCTACACGTTAACCTTTTTTTCCAAGTAAGAACTTGAGCTCACAAGACTTTTAATTGACCTCCCATGAGTCTCAGCCAGTCCTTGCCTGTTCCTGTGCTGTGGCCTTTCTGCAAGGAAGAAGATGGTGTTAAGGGATTTGGTGCCACTGAGGGTGTTGGTGTCTGTGGTTTGTCCTTGGTCCTGGCCATGATTTCCCTTCTCCAGTGTGGAGGAAGAAGATCAGAAAATAGGTTTTTTTCTCAGACTATTCCAGGCTAAACTTTTCATTTGAGGGTTCTAAAAGACTATCTCTTCCCCAAGAGTCCTCCTGAAGCCACATGTGCACCAGGGTTCATTGGGTGATGGCATAGCCCCACTGAAATAATATA
The DNA here is from genome assembly GCA_013400975.1 of Atrichornis clamosus. Lineage (NCBI taxonomy): Eukaryota > Metazoa > Chordata > Aves > Passeriformes > Menuridae > Atrichornis > Atrichornis clamosus. The sequence goes on from WBMZ01005367.1 coordinate 331,043, forward strand.
TTTGAAGCAGAATCGTAGCCATTGCTGAGTTACTTAAATATCAGCACTTTGCACTGTTGTGCAGAGCCAAAAGTATTGCTGGGAGAAAGCAGTTAATTAAAAACTGCTTTGCAGTGCTCTCCTTCTCCTTGTATTAAAAATAAAGTAGAACATTGTGAGCATTTGGTCCTTCTGTTTTATAAACAATTTTCCTCACACTTTCTCCTGTTTACTGTTGATAATTGTGAGGAATTATACTGCTGATCAAAGAAGCTCCATTGAGTCTGCTGTGGTGGGACCAGATGCTTTTCTGTAGCTCTGCTAATGGGAGCTCTTTGTCCCCTAACAGAACAAAAATGCTCCTCACTTGGGATCATTTCACTTGTAGCAATCCCCTCTTCCCTAGGAGGCATAACACATGCACATTACTGTAAATAGAAAATATATTTAAACATGACACATGGCTACATGGATGCCTTTAAGATTGAGTAATCCAGGAGAAAAGAGGAATGGAGGAGGAATGGAGCGAGATGAGAAGATTCAAGAAAAAAAACTTTCTCCGACTTGGATGCTGAAGAGGTTCCCAAACAGTTAATTCCTGCTGCATATTTTTTCGCTTCTCACTTAAAATAGAAAAAAAATCTGAAAGTGATCACAAATGCCAAGAATTTGAACAGGAACTGTGAACCCCCTTGCAAACCTACAGCTTGTTCAAACTCGCCTTTAGTATTTCACAGAGAGAGGAATTTTACAGGTAAGCTCTAATAGCTATAAAAAGCTGAGTGAAAGTATGTGCCAGATCACTCTTGCGCTCAAGGAAGCCATTTCCAAATGTCATCAGAGGTTCACCCATATGATTGAGACTCAAGGCCAGATGCTGGCCATGGTCATGGCTGGAGAAAGATTTGGACAAGGGCTTGAACCTCCCCAGTGTTTATTGCCTGAGTCAAAACAAAGTCAAACTGGAACCAATAAGCCCTCAGGGCTGCAGAGCCACGGGGGCTCAGGTGTTGGTTGTGGCTAACCCAGGTCTGTTTTGCCACATGTGCATGAGGCAGTGATGGCAAATCTGCTGCTTGACTGAGCTCCTCCCGCCCTCCCTGTCCTGCAGAGAGATGCCCACGAGGATTTGTGTCGATCTGAGGAAGTGAATTTCGTGTGCAAGGCATCTCATACAGAGCACAGTGTGCACCATGTATTACAAAATAGACATGTCTGTAAACGATGCTGACCTTTACTGTGGTTGGGCCTGCTTGAAAAGAAAGCCCTGAGGAGACATCCTCCACCGAGGAGACAACACTGTGATTTCTGTAATCTGCGTGTGGTATTTCTGGCTTAGGAAAGGCTAAGCCATTTCTGTGCTGTCACTGCCCACCAGATACCTTAACACCTTCTTGTGCAGTCTCTGGCTGGCAATTCTGCTCTAACCCAAATTATTTCAGTAGGACTGGGTGCATAGCTGACCCATGAAGAACTCCAGTATTTTTGCATGCCTCGGTTGGAGTTAACGGGGTTCCCCAGACAACTGACTTGTCTGCTATAAACAGAAAAGCCACATGCAAGCTGTCATTGATCCCCGTCCCTGGGAGTGTTCAAAAACATGAGGATATGGTATTTGAGGACATTGTTTAGTGGTGAACATGGTTGACAGTTGGACTTGATGATTTTAGAGGTCTTTTCCGTAATGATTCCATGATTCTGCGACGTGATGTGTGTTGTGGTAAGGATCCATATTATAAATGCATTTGTGTGTGCATTTCTTAGCCTCAAAGAAATATTTTTAAGCATCATAGTTCATAGCTATCTCTCACCATGGTATCTTGGCACTGTATTTGCAACACTGCAAACAATGAAGTACAAAAAACCCTTCTTTGCCTGTGAAGAGGCGCAAGTGTTTTGTTAAGGTCTCTGAGAAACGCGTTCCTGAAGAAACGTGTCTTTCAGCAGATCTGATGGTGGCAAGGACATGGGTATTGGTAGAAATCCTTTGGACTGTGGTGTGGTTGAGGGCCTACCCTGGACTTATATCCTCTAATAGTAACTCCTGTAGAAAAAGCCCCATTACTTTGCCCAAACACATACTGTGCCCCCTCCTGCTCACCTTCAGGAAGCTCTTCCAGAGTGTTGGGTCAGCCATTGAGATCCCCTTTTGTGTTTGACTGCCATTTCTAAAATAACTGAGTCTGGTAGAAAGGCAGATGCTCCCTGGGATAGGATAGGCTTAACTTGGTGTATGAGTTCCTTAGATTAGCACTCAAACCTGGTTTTGGATGCCCTACAGAGCAGGGGACCAGCAGAGGCTGAAACACCCTGGTGTGATGCAGCACAAGGATGTTTGATTGACCCACGGTGAGAATGAAACCAGGCACCGAGCCCAGTTTCTTGTGAACTCTTTGCTCAGACAAATATGCTCACCTGGAGTCAAGGTGGGGACCAAGTCTTTTTGTTTCCTTTCTGGGAACTGGGAAAGGCCCCACCTTGTTCAAGTCATCCCTGCAGGAGGATGCCTGCCCTCAAATGGTTAAGTGCTGATGCTTGTCTGAGTTACTTCCTTCTTCTTGGGAATGTGTTAAGCACTAAATGATGCATGAGCACCTTGGAGGGAGGTGTTACATTCTGTATGAAACCGTACACAGAGTATTTTTCACTGGTGATTTTATTCTGGTTCCAGGCTAACTTGACATGCTAAGCAGGCCCTGAAGCAAAGCAGTAATTTGCGTTCCTCTAAACAAACACGTCCTCTAATTACTGTTTTAAAGGTGATATCACATAGAAAGAAGCAACAGAAAATAATTTAATAGGGTGGGACACGTGTCAAACTGGCACTGGCATGAACAAAATGTCTTGAAGTTGTAGCAACTTGTCTTTGTACTTGGCATGCTGCTTTGCTTGCCCCAAATTTAGTAAGATTTTGAGTGTGATATTTCCTAGGAAAAATTGTTTCTCAGGGATCAGTGTCTGTCCAAATTGCAAAAACGGTGTTTTGCTCATCAGTTGGCCTCTGCTTTATGGTTTTTACTTTTATTATTTCCTTCTTTCCATGCATATTTTAGCAGGTGAGCACTTGTAATGTCAGCTGGGGACTGAACAGGGCTCTCCTTCAAGGTAAAGACAGGAGACACTACAGCCTCAGCTGGAAGACCCCCATCTCTGCAGGAGGGGTTGTAGCAGGCTCTTAACAATCACACACAGCCTACAGAGGGAGATCCAGAAGAGGCAGTCATCAGAGTTGTCTCTTGAGGAATGTGCAATCAAGACAAGCCAAAATCTCTTAGTAATTAAGATTGCAGTCAACTTTCATTATGAAGCCCAACTTCTGATCCTCTCTTCTGCCCCTGGTCACAGCTTACAAAATTTAATTGGTCTCAAAGATGACATATTTATTTTCAAATAGCCAACTTTTATTTCTTCAGTGTGAAAAGGAAATTAAGCCAATTTGGTTTTAGTGACAAAACACTAGACAAGTTGGCATTTGTTAAACATTTGTGTGTGTTCTTCTGAAGCTGCCATCCCTCTGCCCTGCCACCAACAGTGATATAGGCTCTGGGCAACAGTGTTCTCTCCTCTCCTCTCTGAGGGATAATAATAACAACAGCAGCTTCAATCTGAGCTCCTTTTTTATTCCATGTATTGACTAGTAGAGTTGGAAGATCTCCCATATAGCATGTTGGAGATTATGACTGTGTATTTACTCTATATTATTTATTGTCTCTTAAGAATTTCCCAAATGCTCGTTATGCTGTCACTTTTTGAAAAAATCTGAAATTATTTACTCAAAAATTAGCTGTATTATTAAATGAAATGGCCTTCTAGTTACCTAGGTTGAGGCTGTTTTCCTCTTACTTGTATGAATTTTTTCTGTCACTTTTGTTAGGCATATTGTGTATATAAAACCCTCTTCCTTCAAGAGGAAAACACTCCAAGAGGAAAATAACATGCCTGGAGAAAGCAAACATTAGACAATATCCCAACATACAAGGTCTCTGCAGTCCATATTGGTAATAGAGAGAGAATAAAGATTTAATTTAAAATCCATGTCATCTGATTTGTTCTCCTGTGTTTCAGCAACACACGTATACCGTGACTGCAACATCCTGGCAGCGTGTCTGAGAGTGGTCCAAATGTACCAACATTTGAGATACCAACCTAGACAGATACCCAGCAAAGAGCAGAGAAGGTGGGGAAAAAAGTGCCATTTTTAGCTGTATGGATCAGTACAATTCACCACCAGAAACCTGTTGACATTTCAGAAAACAAACACTTGTTTAAACAATTTCCTTCCATTAGAATTCAGTCAGAGGCTTCTTTGTTCACACTCTTCCAAGTTGATTATTTATTCTTCATCCAAAAATATTTTAGATTAATGAGAGGAAACTGTAGCATGCTTTGGCTAGCAGTAACTTGAGTTTGCACGGTACAACATTGATGCAATAATTGCAGTAAATGGTGACTTTCACAAATGCACGTTCCCTTTTCTGGGTGGGATTGCTTGTGATAGGGCAGGAATTGTGTGCAGGCAGAGCCCCTGTTTGTATGAATATCATGCCCAGCTGAGTTTACATATTTGATACGATCCTGTTGGACTCCAAGGAGATAAATTAAATTAAGTTCTCAGAAGGGAAGTAATTAGACCATGAAACAATGGCCAAGATAAGGCACTATGGGAGAAAATGTCCTCGAATAAACAGGCAGTGGAGGGGGCTCTTAGTGGAGAAATACACATTTCCGCAGCTCTCAGAAGATTAGCAAAGCTGAGATTTCTCAAAATTAAAATGAGGACCAAAGGGGCTGCTACAACCCTGGCTTTGGGTAGGGAAGAGGATAGTTGGGAATGGTACTGTCAAGAAATCTCCATCAGAGATAGATTCTCAGAGAAAGGTTTTCAAGGTGGGTGAGCTCCAGGCTTCAGCGTTTTCTCTTGCCACAGACCTGTTGTGAAATGAATACTGAGGTTGTTTCCTACATTCAGTGTCCACAGGAAAAAAATAAAAGGCTGAGAGATGCCAAAAGTGGAGGACCATTTGTGTGAAGGTGTCAGGAAAACAAGGAATCTGGACACTGGAGTCGTGGGGCAAGAGGATTTAGCCAACAGCCTTCCACCCAGAGAGTAGTGAGAGAAGTGAAAGAAGTGTTTGGGAAAGAATGCTGGTGGTTGACATGGGATTATTTTTTCCAAATTGGAGCAAATTCCCAGGGCTGAAATCTGCCTTTGTAGTCACTGAGATAACAGATTTTTTATTATTTTTGCTGACCTTTAGTTAAACAAATAATAAATGCTACCACAAGGAAGTACTGTATCACCTTCCTTTTAAATTATCTGATAGAATATCTTGTTTGTTTGGAGAATCAGGCTCTAAATGTCTTCCTAGTTACATTAGTTTTACATTTGTTTAATTTTTTTTTACTTCAACAAGGTTGTTTCTGAATTAAAGACTACCTGGATGTAATCAGCTATTAGAGTGAGCAGCTTGCAAACAGTGTCAGTGGGATTCTGAAGGTTTTTTATGTGGATCAGCCAGAGGATCTGGAAGCTTATGATTGTGAGAAGCAAAGGCATATTTTCTGTACAGATGTTTTAAAATAGCTGTTGTGCTATCTTATCAGGTTTATGTGAGCCATGGATCCCTACAGAGAAGGATACTGCTTGATTTTTCATGGAATGAAAGATGGTATCACCACAGGCACTATGCATGGGAGGGATCTTCTTCATCAAGCAGTGTACCTAATCTTATTGAATCCTTAGAAATTATTTGAAATATGTTTTAGTTTTAAAAAATGAATTGATATTGTAAAATGTGTAACAGTCCCCATTTCAAGGGCAATCACCTGGATATCATGGGTTTCTGTGTTAGAAATCCATGAATATTTGACTAAAAACGTCAGGCTGTGGGTGAGATTTCTGGAGATGGGAGCAGATGGTCGTGCTGAGGAGCAGGGAAATAGACACTTTTGCATCAGTTCTGGACCATGATTTGAAGCTCAGTGAAGAAAATGCCCTCTTGATTTCAGCTGCTGGCCTCAGTCCCTGCTGTGGATGGACATTTCATCCTCAACAGCGCTCGGCCTGTTTATAAAGCGATGAAAAGTAAATCCTGTTTGGAATGGAGGATTAATGTAGTTGAGGGGTTGCAGTGAGCAGAGAGGGTGTGCATATATCTGTCTTGTTTCATACTGCAAACCATCACCACAATGTCTGAGTAATGCACCAACTAGAGGAGGAATTGCCAGGTTTCTGGCACATTCAACATAGGTGTTAATCACCTCGCTTTTGGGTTTATAAAACATGGGTCACACACATACCTGCTTGAAGTTTGGTAGCTAATTTTAGATTTCTGTATACAAAAGTTCTTTTTAGCATTTCTTTGTGGGCAACCTGGGTAAGGAAGGAGATGTTTTAGTCTTGGAAGAGGTTAGCAGTATTTGATGGAGAGTCATATTCTAGATCTTTCTGGCCATCTCTAGAAATGCTCTTCATTGCTGACATCCTCAGCACACACGTACATGGGTGAAGTCTAGAACCAGGAAGCATCTTACACAGCGAGTGGATTCATCCTGGGAGGCAGCTGACAGAATTATTTTCAGAAGGCAAACTCCATCCTCGAGGTTTCTGCAAGTGAGGGGAAGTTTTCAAAAGGAGCTCTGCTCTTGGTCTGCTGAGCCAGGTAGCTCTGCTTAGGCCCTGTTCCCAGCTGGCATATCCCTCTGCATGGGTGCTGAGAGAGGTCTCAGTTCCTTTTCAGGCTGAAATCCCCTCCCTGAGTGAATTTTTTCATTTTCAAGGGCCATTTCTACATTAATCAACTGAAAGTTGAGTTCCTTTAGGCCCTTAGGCGTCTGTGTTCTTCCTCCCAAGAGGACAGTTACTTTGGAAAAAAAAAAAGAGATAGAGGTTGTTTATCTGCAGAGCCCGTTGGCCAAGTCCCACCTTCAAATTGTAGAATTGTTATTTGGAAGGAAAAGGAAACCCTGAGAGCCAGGTTAGGATGCAGATTGCCTTCATGTGTTCCAAGGCCTGCGGAAATGATCTGCAGAGGGAGCTGGGAGCCTGAGAGCAGCCCTCCAGAAAGTCAAAATGTTGGATGGAGATAATGCAGAGAAGTAGACAAAGGCAGTGTCTGTGTTCCTGTCTGGAGCTCAGAGATTTAACTCTGGGCAGTAGGTTAGCAGCCTCTGCTCATCTAGGAGCCCTGTTGTCCTGGCTGGAGGTGGGTATCCAGCTGAGAGGGGCTTCCTGCTTGCGGTTGTGCACTCCCTTCCTGGTGAGACTCCTGGCAGCTCACAAGTCCCGTCTCCTGGATGGCTTTGCCGCCTGCCACCAGGCTACAGACCCTCCTGGGTTTAGGTGCTTTGACCTCTTCCTAATCACAGTGGCAGCAGGAGCACAGGGTTAAAGGGTCCCTGAGCAGGGTCTCATGGACAGCACAAATGGAAGCACAAGCCCTTGGAAACTGTGACCTGCTGTCACCACACGGCATGGCTGGTGCAAACAGCAGCCACAGAGGTGACTTGTATGATGAGACAGCTGCCACAGGGAAGGAGAGATCTTTTCACCTTCAGGTGCACTTCTGACAAAGAGTAAATGAGTGGGGGCGAAGGCAGCTGAAACTAGAGGAGAAAATAAGATGTAAAAACAAAAGCAGAAATGCAAACAAAGCAGGAGACACTGAGCAACAATTAGACTAATGTGAGATTAAGTGTTTTAACTGTTCACACTGTGTGATTAAGTACTGTGAGATTTGACGACTGATTATCTACTCAGAAGTGTATTTATGTCTGTCAAAAGCAAAATGACATGTTAAAGCCTCACCTGCCCCACCTGTTTCTGGTGTGGAATTCACAAAGCTTAATTCAACAGTCTATTAATCAAAATGGTAACAGTGACTTGTGTCTGAATTGAGCACATGCCTGACTGATGCAATATTAACTGCTCAGCAGATTTTGCACACTGGATTTCAACAGTGTGACTTCACTGGTATTATAGGCCTGGTTTCAGTTTCAGAAACCTGTCTGCCCCTCAGGGAGTCTGCTTCTCCCTCGACTCATTCATTATGGTGTCATCAGAACCAGCTCAGAGGTCTCACACCAGCAGGGTCTGGACCAGCTCGGGTGTGAATAAAGACACAAGATTTGGTTATCTTATCCTCTAAATATCTGCAAGTGTGTGTCTTTGGAGTAAGAACTGACAATTTTCTGCCCATTCCAACTGACTGGTTCCACTTGGTTATACCTTTCAGAAAGATATGTAAGGTGTCAGAGAGACATTCCTCGGTGTCTGGTATCTCTGGAGGTTTCTGGCTGGTTTCTTGACAGCAAGTTTGTACCTCTTGATGTGCCCATTAGTGGGCGTGAAGTCACAAATCAAAGCCCAAACTCGTTTTGAGCAGACAGATTCATGGTTGTTTTCCCCTAAACATTTCCAATGTATGTTTCACAATGTTTGCTGATAGCTTGTACCAGCCTAAAGCCTGAGCATATTTCCATGCTAATTCCAGCTCCCTTTGAAATCCTCATAACTTAAACAAATGCTATTGGCTTTGCAAACTTTGGTTTTTAGTCCTAAGTCAAAGGTGGATTTTTTTTTTTTAAAGTGTAAGAACAGTATTTCCAGTCATATTTCAGAGCCATGTGAGTGGGGAGAAATGTACTTTTTCCTGTATGCTTGGTTTGAAGTTCATGATTTCATAATGAAAAATAGTTGAAATTAGAAGGTTAATGGAAACTCACAGCCAAAGCATTAACTCAGCAGGTAGCTTCCTCCCTCTTACCATCTTGTTGAGAACACACAAATGTCCTCCTGGACGGAGGAAATAATTATTTGCATCAACTATGTTGTTATTTTAAAATCCTACCAGAACACAGAGTAACCTGATAATGCAGTAATTCACAAGTTGAAGTATAACTAGATGGACAGAGCAATAAAACAGAGCAAAAAGACTGGGGCAGGACGCCTCTCAGGATGCTACTCCTACGCACTTTGGGTTTGAACTTCAAGGGGCACTGTGCAGGAGAGTGTGAAGACACATAATTGATAAGGACCTGTGCAATTCTAGGTTTTAAGCTAAAGCACAAATTAGGAATTGTATAGGAACATCTGTGCCTGCATTTGTGTTGCATTCGGAATTGAGCCATTCTGTAAATTTTATTCCAAATCCGGCTCTTGAGAGATCACCAGATCACAGATGATAAGGCCCGTGAGAATGTGTACATTCATCTAGAAATGAACTTCTAACCTCATCGGTTTGTGATGCTAATCACATCACCAACAACTTTCCCAGCAGTTTCTGCTTGTTGTGTTCAGCATCTGTGAAGCACTGATATACTTGCCATTTGTGACAAGACATTGGATTTATTGATGCCACATAAAGCTGAGGTAATGATAAAAAAGAGAAAGGTCTGATGACTGTTTCATGGTGAATGGTAAATGAAGGCATCATTCCAGTTAAGCAGACAACAGGCAAGAGAGAGTGCTATAAAATCACACCCTTTGATTTGTAACTCCTTTTTCTTCTGGGAGAAGCCAAGCACTGAATTGCCTCAAGGGCTGAGCTGGAGAATACCTTGTGCCCAAACACAAAATGTCAAACTCAAAATTGACATACCCCATGTGAAACAAGATGTATTTGTTGTCCTAGGGGTCCTCCAGCATCATCCTGACAAGCTCTATTGGCAGGTGCTCTTTAAACAGGATACAACTTTAATTTATTAATTCAGCATTATTTGTGGGGAACAACACAGCTTTTAGCACAGCAGAGGAGAGGACCGTGTTACCAGAATGCCCTGTGTCCATCAGCACTAAGGCTGCATTTAGTACCATTTATTTTAGACTTCATCTAATAGGTACCTTTCATTCTAAATACCTTGAATTAATTTGATGTATTGCTTAGGAAAAAATGAGTCATCACATGTGACTTGTATGTGTGACTTGGCTGCATAAAATATTAAAAATCTATAGCACTGCAGCTTATAAGCCAGTTGGTTAGAAAACATTCTCTTGAATGCCATGAAACAACCCACTTATACTGATTTCTTCTTACTTGCATTAATGAAAACAAGGAATGGACAAAGAGAAATCTACTATCCATGGCTTTTGAAGTACATTTATTAACTCTTGCTTTCAAAGTATTTTTATTCCCATTTCTATTTAATCATGACTTGCAAAAAGTCAATGGGCAGTGGTAAAACCCAGCTAGAATAATGGGAAAATAACCACATGTCATTGCAATATTGCTTTTTAGCCCTACTGTTCCCACAGCTAGACATGCATTTATTTTACATGAAGGATTTGCTGTCTTTTAACACTAATTGCTGCTTATGACATTAATATTGTGCTTGTTGCTGTCTGAAGTATTGATGTTGTTAACCTCCATGCTCTGTTGCAGGACAGTGCCACAGTGACATATTTTAAAAACATAAATTCCTTTTGCAGTGGTTATTAGGGATTTGAAACCATGGAAAGATTCCAGTCTTCCAGCCCTTTAGTGCCTATATCACCCTTAGAAATCTTTTAGATATATATTTTTAAGACATTTAGCTATCTGAAGATACCCAGCAGGAAGTTTGAAGGTACTTTGATGCTTAGTTACTGTAGGAAGTTACTTGCATCATATGGTACCTAATAATCTTTAGAAGTCTGGTCCTTGGCTACTAAGTGGGTGTTTTTAAAAATTGTTCTTTCATGCCATAAGAAAAAAGGGAACTGCAATTTAAAGTGGTTTTTACTGGGCAAATGGCTGCAAGTGTAGACCTGGCTTCTGGTTTAAATTCCTCTGTTACCTCTCCAAAGGCACTCAGGGGATGTTTGTGAGTCCAGGTTTCTCTCTACTAAAAATAGAAAGCTACACATAGGGTCCCTGTGTTTCACAGTGATACAAGTAGCAGGCATAAATTAACTTCACTATTTAATTTTAATTAGACATCCCTTATGATATCCTTTGTAAAACTGGGGAGATTAAGTTCCTCAAACTTATTCTCACCTGGTTACAAACCAATTAACAGTTATACACAAGCAAAAGGTACTCTTATTAACAAGGATTTCAGCTAATTATCTTGTTCTGGTTAAGTGACTTTTCTGCCATTTGATGTATTGAGTTCAAGTATACTTTGGACTCTACAGTGACTCTGCCAAGATGTGAGTCCAGCCAAGTGAGACCCCAAGCAGTCTTGCCTAATTAAAAACTCCAAGATCGGGCCCAGCTGAATTGCACTATGATTCATTCTGGCCATCCCTGGGAGTTTCTCTTCCCTCCCTCTGCTTCTTTCCTGAAGACCCACATGCAAAGCAAGCCCAATAGCAGTGGAAGTAGAAGATGTATTTTTGACCTTAGTACCTAGGAAGATTGAAAATAAAGCAGGCTTGAACATCAGTAGCCTTCACCTAAGCTTTGAAATGGCAGGTTCAGTTATGGAGGGCTGGAGCCGTGTTCTCCTCTGTCATCTACCAGCTGTGCAGTGGAGTGGCTCTGGGACTGTCAGGAGTCCCACTGCTTTCACATAAGTGTCAGGAGAAGTGGATCTGCCTTTGAGTTTGGTTTTCTGCACTCTGTGATTGAGGACAGTAACTCATAATGAACACAGAGTGGCACGGTCTGTCCTCTGAGATCAATCCCCTGCTGTGCAGAGCTTTCCCACTGACTCTTTTATGGTACAGGGTGTATATGACTCACCCGAGGGCTATTGGCACTTCCCACAGGCAACTGGGGGAGCAGTCTTCTGTGTAGGAGTGTCCTAATACAGTGATGATGAAATGTGGAAACCTGCCTAGCCTCTTACTTATCCTTCTGTCTCAATAAATAAAATAAATTGGCTTCCCAGTAGCCTGGTGGGAAGAAGAGGGTTTTCTGACAGGTTGCTGCTGATGAGTTTGTCATGTGGCTTGTCCCTGCAGACAGAGTATTTGAGTCAGAGCCACTGCCTGGATGCCAGCTAAGGATTGCCCAGGAGCCCCAGAAGAGCTCTGCTCCAGCATCCCAGTCTGCCAGGCTTCCCTGCTCCCTGGGCTTGTGGTCCTGGGCCAGCCAGGTGAGCAGAGTGCAGGCAGGCAAGTGGCCCAAGTGACACAAATACATCGAGACCTGATCAAGACTCAAAACCTCACTTGCTAGGAGAAGCAAAGTGGTTATTGCTGCACCCATAGGGTCTCCAACCCATTTTGGAGGGCATTTGCTGTTCCTCACTGTAGGAGACACCTGCAGCTGGGCAGGTGTGACACTGCTGGCTGCTGTCATGGCACTGAGGAACTGTAATCTGCTTTAATTATCACATGCACACCCAGTCTGATGAGACTCAATCAAAGCTTGTGATTTTCTAGGCTGCCCAGCAACAATCTGCAGAGCTGAGCATGCAGAGGAGTCATCAACTTCACTGGGGGACAAGAAGTTTATGTTCAGGATGTAATTTGTGCTTTGGTTGCCCATTTGCTTTTCTGCTTCTCTTGTGGAGAAAATGCAGTTTTGAGGCATAAACCTCTTTGGGTATGACTGTAGAGCATAGCCCTGCTTCCTGCTGTGAGCCAAAGTGTCTTTTTGGTTACATCACAGTTCTCTGAGTACATAAGCCATCTCTGCCTCTGTGCTGTTACTTATCATGAGCAGTTCAGCTCCACCTCACCCATATGCATTAGCTCTTAGGGTAACCCAATAGCTAAAGATCCTCTAAAAGTCACAGCTGGGAGTCCCAGCTCTGTCACATCTGGGTGACAGCTACATTTATTTCCCATATGGTGGCACAAAATACTGAGGTTTGTTACATCTTTCAACTCCATGCTTGTCTGAATAGGCATTGTTCCATGTTTTTGTGTAACTTACCTGTACAGGTGCGTGGGTGTTGTAACATTCACCCTTCATTAGTACGTATTCAAACCAATGAAGGAGATAACAGGAGACAACAACATCCCTGAGTCTGTGTCAAATGGGTATTTCACGGATGGCAGGGCTTTCTGTTCAGAGGTGTAGTACCTGCTGCCAGGTTTCAGATGTAACTGAATGTGTACATACTGCACTCGTCTGAGAGCCAGGAGGCCACAAAAAGTGCTATACCAGCTATTCACCTCTTCATTCACTGGAAACTAGTCAGGCCTTCTCATTTTGTAAGGCAGCGTACAAGGATATTTGTTCTGACTGCAGCCAGATTACCCTTCCAAGAGTGTCAGTCCTCCTGTTTTTCAAGGGTTTTGCCAACAGAGCCTCCTTTTATGCTCATGAAACACCTCCAGAGCAACCCACCTCAGCTCAGGAGCTGCTCACCACCACACGTAGCTCCTCAGTCTCCCAGGCGGAGGAGTGGGAATCAGCTCTAATTACCAGCTGCACATATAAATCCACAGTTCTCCACACTCCAAAAACAGGGCTGCTGCCAAGAACTAAAAGATGGCACGCTGTTTTTGTTTGAGATAAATCCTTGCAGACACCACTTTTATCTTTTTCACCTTTAATGATTAATTCATCATTAATACTTGTTTTGGTGTGTTTCACGTTAAACATCCTGGAGGTTTTTGCTCAAGCTTTGCACACCTTTTTGATTTCTGCCAGTTGGGATGCACCAATTGGAAACCATCATTCTCATGGTTTGGTCTGCTTCTTGTGGAAGTCAGGGATATTCCTGAAATCAGGGATGGCACTGACACGGGGATATTCCTGTTGCCTTCAATGGGCTGCTGCTTCTGCTGCAGGAATACAAGCATTTCAGAAGGTTATTTGGACCTCATCTTCCCACTAGAGTAGCAAGTTTTAGTAATAGAAGACCCAGAGCTTGAATTTCTTTCCCTTGAATGGCTGCTGAGCAGCATTCACCTGAAAATGCTTGAGACAAGTGAGCACAAGGTCAGCACCTAACTCCACATGTGTGATCCAGGAATCACTCATGTTTATTCTCAAAGTGGTTATATTAATTTGCTATGTTTATAGGGGCTTATAAAGTTCCACCAGTGCCTGGTGAAAAACCATAAATCTGTTCTGGAAATGTTCAGCTTTTGTCTGAGCTCTGTTGTGGTCTGGCTAGGAAGTGTATCATGAGGTAGGGCAGGGATCAGAAATGGCGAGGTGTATGTGGGTAGGTTTTGTCACAGCCAGTTAGTGCTGCAGCTGCTTAACTGCACAGCTCAGGGTTCCAGCTGTGGAATGTCTTCAACTTGACTTTATTACTGTGAAATCTCACAAGAATATTTTATGCACGTGGTACATAAGGCTGGCATTTGCTATAGAAGACATGCAGTGCTGGGGAGGAAAGGAAGGCCATTGAAATGGATGGAAATATTTCTGGGTCTTCACTCCTGAGTAACAAGGGGTTACAGAGGTGATGAGTAGGATCTGAAAGATGAAATGGAGAGAAGTCAGCTGTATAAGCATGAGACAAGGTGTCCTGACACCTCCCCATTCCTTCTCCTCCGTGTGAAGGGTTATATCCCATGTAGGCCCCAGAGGAGGCAGCTGCATTGACAGCAGAATCTCTCAGCATCCTGCTACGACACTGGATCAGAACAAATCCCATCCTGGCCCATTACTTTGCATACAGAAAATTACGTGCCTAATTGAAGTGTTAAATTGTGAAAAAACTAAACTGGAAACAACGTTAATATCAAAATCATCTTCTAAGGCTAATGGAAGTAGGTGAGCATCTTCCTCCTTAATTTTGACTTCCTTCAGACACCTGCTCTCAGCCACTTGCTGCTTTCTACTGGCACTGGAGCTTTTTATCACAGTCTCCTCTTCAGTCACAGCCAAGGGAAGGTTATGAAGTGACTCATCCCTCCACGTTTACTTTTGTATACCACCTTCTGAGGCATCCAGGGTCTTTCTCTTCTGGCTGGTTTTCCAAAGCAGACCAAATGAACCTGACAAAAGCATAGAGGTCTTAAAAATATTAGTGAAGACATTAATTTCCTTCCTATGCTGTGAGCAGTCTGTGGTTTGAAACCCCCACGTGACCCCAAAGATCAACTCCTTGTCCTTCCAGCCACAGAGATTTAACTAATTTGGCCAGGCAGTCAGCATATGGGCACTGAACCATCTGGCTTTGAGCTGGAATTAGCTCTTCCTTGCCCAGTCGTTGGATCAAGCAAGGCAAGATATGTAATGTGGGTGGGAACAAAAGGTATCACAGTGGTAGGAGATCAGAGGAGGTCAAAAAACACCGTCTGGTATGGGGAAATAGCACCATTTCTATGTTTCAGCTATTAAAAATGAGCTCTCTTTCATTTTTAATGCAAGGGAATATTCAGCACTGAATCCAACAAACCTCCTCCAGCTCTTTGCAATAAGCAAATTAAGGATATAACTTTAAAAAAACCAGCAGCAATCTAAATGTACTAGGAGAGAAAAAACAGATATTTTGTCTTTGGAAACTCTGTAGAGCCACCTTTGCTGAGCAACTGACATTGGCCTGGATTTGTTCACATCTCTGCTCTGTGTCTGAGCTGAGGTTTCTCTAAGTTTCACATTATTTGCATGTGTGTTTGTTGGGGAGAGAGAGGGAGAGTGCTGGTCTCAGATGGTGGGAATCAAAGCCCTTTCTGCAGCCACAGAAACTGTCACCACTGCTGCAGCACGTTCTTGTTGGCTGCAGTGGGAGGACAGTGTGGGGGACATGAAGTAGTAGAAATTTATCTCAGTGTCATTAAACCTTGCACGTTTCTTCCAAAGCTGTCTCCACGGATGCCCATTTCAGGGGAAGGTGGCTGACTTGGTGACATCAATCTGGTAGCCTCTTGTGATTTGGACCTTTCAAAACCTGCCAGCCATGTATGATGTGAGGCACCACACTCTCCTCCTTCCCCTTCATATCCCATAGCCCCCAGACATCAGCAGTGGTGTGGCCAGCAGGACCAGGGCAGTGTCTGTCCCTCTGGACTCAGCACAGGTGAAGCTGCACCTGGAATCCTGTGTTCAGCTTTGGGCACCTCATCAGAAGAATGAGGTAAGGCAGTGCAAGTCCCATCGACAGCACCAGTATTGGAAGGTTTTTTTGGGAGCAGGAGTGGTGGGCAGAGCTCTGCTGCAGCCAGCCAGCCATTTCCAGGACAGCCACCAGTTTCCTTCCCCATACCAACCCCTGCCATCTCACTCTGCCCCGTTCCCATCTTAGCAGAACTGCCATGGTTTCCCCTTCAGAGCAGGCTGTTTTGTTCCCATGCTTCCTCACATCATTCCAAGCCATCATGCAGATATTTTGGTAGTTTTCTTTGAAGTGGAAACCAATCTGATATGATCACTCCCTGTGAACATGGGTGAGACTGTCCTACTATCTGTTGAAATTATTGACTCATTTCAGTAGGTAGGTTGAGCAGAGGTAAGTTTCCAATGTCCTCCAGAGCAGAAACTGTGATTTAAACACTTCCCTTGGCCAACTTGTGGATTCATCAAGCCCAGAAACCTTCATGCTGCTGGCAAAACTCTCTCCAGGGTGTGGAAATAATGGAACATTGATTCTCAAGGACATTTGGTTACTCAAAGCCACAAATCCTTACAGACTCAGGCTTTGTTAGTTCCGGCTTTCACAAAATTATTCATGCTTTCTTGTGGCATTTTATCCATGACATGTGCTGTTCATGGAGGTGCAGCCTTAAATGTCATGTCTTGCAAATGTAACACTGACTTGGAAAGAGTTGTTGTGGAGGGAACCTGCCCTACTTAAGCAGCTCTCATGTTTGCTCATGGTTTTTGTACAGTATTCTTCTAACTGATCCTAGTTTTCAGTGTTAAATTTAATAGATGTTAATGTAAGCAATTCAATTGTAGTTTGCAGCTGGGGTGCTTAACATGCTCTCGTGGCAGATCAGCAGCCAAAGCAACACCAAAATCTGGGTTTTTTGCTTTTATCTCTAATTAATGATCCACGGCAACACACAGCAGGTTTAATTCCAGCTCTTTGGCCTCTGGGATGGTCAGGGACCAGCAGAGATGTACAGAAAGCTCAGTCATTAGAGGATTTAATTTCCCTCATTGTACATCAACTTCCAAATTTTAATCCCTTGCTTCTTTAAAGCAATCTCCAGCCAAAGCCCATGGAATGTATTGATGTTTAAACTTTTTTTGACAAATGTTGAAGTGAGTATTGTCCATTACAGCTAGATCTGGACTTACGGGGCTTGTGCACTTCTGATGACAGTGAGTAGGACATGGTGTCTCTGTGCCAGCCAGTGGCAAGGGAGGATTTTAGCATCACTGGGGTGCCATGCCATGTACTCATCACCACTCCAGTGCTGCAGCAGAGCCCATTTGGTGTGATGGGAACTGTCATGCAGGGCCAAATGCCACTCTGGCCAAATGCCACTCTGGTCAAGTTTCAGGGATGTGTTTCAGCCCTTTTGGAGGCGGATGTTTCTGTGTTTCAGCAGTAACAGTCAGGCAAGAATGCCAATTCCCCTATCAATGCTCTCATGCAATGACTCCACAGCAAGCAAAGGGGAACCAGTCTGTGCTTGGGGCTCTGTCACAGATCAAACACTCTTTCATCAGCCCTTGTTTGCACAGCTGCCATGCCCAGAAAAGTCACTTGGAGTCCGTGGTTGCCCAGTTCAGCTTGCTCCTTTAAATCTTGTCTGGCAATATGTTGATATGCCCAAGTGCAGTATTGCCTTCGTTCATTTGCTGACACCTTTATAACAGCACATAGACCTGAATCACAGACCTGAAAGTCTGGGGGAGAAGCTTGGTAATTTTGCATGGTTGCATCAAGCCATGAGGTTTGTGTCTGCCTGAGGCACAACATCCAAACCACGGCTGCTCTGGGGGGGAATCCATCCTTTCTTTTCACAGTTTCATAGTTTCTTTCTTCTATTAAACTTTTCATAGTTTCTTACCAGGCTTAGTCCCTCTTCATGTTTTTTTGTATACTTAAATTTCCCCAATTCTCAGTCCTAGATTTATTTTCCCTTCCCCCTTTATTTTCCTCTTTTTTTTCCCTTGGATTGCAGCATCTCATAGGCCTTGTAGGGTGAAAAGTCCTGAGTGTAGAAAAGAATTAGCCTCTCTTTATTTGTATTTTTATTTCTAGACATCTTCTTTCTGTCTAATGGCCTCAGAATATTCCTGAAACTGAACAAAGCAGTGGTGGCTGGAGATGGTACCTGCCCCTTGTGTCACAGATGGAGGGATTTTGGGGACACATTGGGATGTAGGAGATGCAAGCAACACATGAGGTTTGCCAGGATGCAGGAGGAGCATCAGGAAAACAAGTGTGATGAAAGGGAGGTTAAAAGGGTGGTAAGGGTAATTTTCCGTAGTTCATATCACTTTGCATAGTCTGATCTAATTTGCTTTAACCAAGTCCATGCTTTGACGTTCACTTTCAGGGCTTTTTTTCTTCCTTTGGAAAAAAGTAATGGGAATTGCTGTCACCCCAGTCCATGTCCATGTTCCCTCTGCTGCTGCCATAATTTTGCACCACCACGTACCCAAACAGCATCCATGAGTTGCTTTGTGCAGAGTTAATTCAGGCAGATTTATCTACTGCGGTGTGGGAGCCACATATTGGGAAGGGAGGACTCTGGAGAGGGAGGACAGAAGGAAGAAAAAGGCTGCAGAGAGGTGAGGTTAAGATTCTCTCACTGAGATGGCAAGGAGAAGGAATTGAAATAATATGGCCCATTGGTTAAGATATTACTCTGGGATTGAGGAATTTGAATTCTTGGCCCTTTCTGCTCTCTCCTCTCATGTGGTTACAGTAAAATTTGTAGGTTTTCTGCATGCCTCCCCTTTTGTAAAGTGAGAGCAGCACCTTTCAAAATAATAAATCCTGTCAGGTCTAGAGGAGATCAGACAGTCCAGGGAGTATTTCTGCAGGGCTGCATGCAGGCGTTTGAAGGCTTAGCAGAATGAATCCTCTGAACCTTTGAGACTCACTCAGTGCTCCTAGAGAGGGATAAAAGTGAAGTTAATTAACCCATTCCCAAATCCCTCCTGATCCACGACCATCAAGTATCTGCCATTGCACAGTGCTTTCCCTGGCTCTCGATGTACCCAAGCATCTGCAAGCCAGAAGTGTGTGTCTGGCTGTTACTCACATGCCTGGCACTGCTGATCTGCTTGCAGAGAGGAGTAGGACAAATTTGCTCCATGCCCATTGGACTCTGTGATAACAAGAAAACGATGTGATGATGCCACACCCAGTTGCCCAAACCCCAGGCTGTTACTGAAATGAACAGTGTTCAGCCATGAAGGATTAATTATTGTGTATCAAGGCTGTAAGCGATTGCTTGCTCGTGCTTTGAAGGGGAGAAAGGAGCACACGAATTTCTGTGTGAATTTCTGGAGTGGCAAAGGAGCTGCTGCTGGCAGCAGTGACCTCTGCTGGGAAGCTCATGGCTGCTCCTGGTCCGGCTTCAGTAACACAACCCCCAACTTCATTGAAACTGTGGGTTTCACCACAAGTGATTTCTGTGTTGCTGATTTTTAAAAATTTTTAATTCTGTTTTCCTTTTAATAGCTTGTCATTTGAGAGTTCATCTGAGAAGAGAAATGCTGTGCAGGACAAGCTGCTTCTTTTGCAGGTGTGAGATGTGCACTTGGTCAGGGATATTAAACACTGCGTAACACCACGATTAAGGCCTTGCTGGTCTTGGAGAGGCTGAGAGAAAGTGGAGAAAAGTGCCTCCTCCCTTCTCATCATACCCCTGGAGTGCAGCAGGCAGCAGCAGTTGGGGTGGCTGGTATGCACAGACATCACCTCCCAAAGGGACATCGTGCTCCAAATGCCATCATCCCCATGAGGCATTGCTCTCTGTGTACTTTAGGGGTGATTCAGCTTCTTCAGCTATTTTCTCCCAGATTACACTTTATATTTGCTCTCTCCGCAAATCCCACTCACATCCTGCATCTAATTTCAAACAGGGGCCAGGTGGGCTCAACACAGAGGACCCTGCAGGGGTGGGACTGACTCTTTTCTCCCCCCTTCTCTGTAGCACTGAGCAGGTTTATCCAACTTCCGAGAGCACAGGGCGAGGTGCCCATTTGGTTTGCAAATTAGGAAGGGGACAGGGTCTTGCGGCAGCCCCAGCTCGTGGCATTGCCTCTCTTGATGAGCTCTTTCCTGGCCTCTGCCTCCTGGCTTTGTGGGTAACCACGTGTGTGATGCTTAGGGGTTGCTGCAGCTGTCTCAGAGGGGTTAGGCTGGTTTGGGGAACCACTGAGGTTCTCAAAAATAGAAGTGCAAAGCATTAGTGTATGCATGGTGAAAACCACACCACAGGCTAATTTGGGGGCTTTAAACTTTGTGGCAGATTGTTTGCATTAAACTGCCATCACGGCGATGGCAGGAGGAGCACAAGTGATCGTGTGAATGTGCATGGTGCATAAAGGAAAATGGATAAATACATAAAATAATTTTCATTAAAAGTGATTAATTGCTTGCAATGTCATTTGTAATGTACCTTCAACTAACCTAAACAAGGCAAATCTGCCTTTGTCCTAACCCTTAAGGGACCAGGCACTAGACCTGCACAACAAAATAAATGCGTCCAAACATTTGCTGTGTAAAGCCAAGGTGGTGTATTGGTTTCCTGTTGCAAATACTAAGAATTTAATTTGTGATGCAGTCTACCTGGGAATTTTCCTAAAATATCATGGGATTTTCCAGCCATTTAGGTAGAATGAAGAGTCAAGTCATGTACTTGTTGCTCTAACATCCTGCAGCACATTATATTTGAGTTCGCTTATTGTTGATGCTAAATTTCCTGTGTGTGAAAGTCCTTACATGAACATAGCATTTGATGACTGATTATAGGCATAAATTCAGGTCAGTCATAATCTTTCCAGTGAATTCAGGGGAAACTGAATTAGTCTGCATGTTTATGGGAAAGATCTTGCTGGGCACAGAGAACTTTCTGCTCTCCGGATGATCACACAGGTGTTAGGACACTTGTGACCATAAAGGATAAAGTCCTGAAACATGATTAAGCATCTTAATTAAGTTACTTGTACCTAGAAACAGGTAGAGAGTTTTGTATTTGCTGACAGTGCACATTTACTTTCCTTCTGAACATACCCATCTGTTGCTTAATGTGTGACCTCTGCTAAGTGTTTTCCATCTTTCTCTTGCTCTTTAAATGTTGTCTGGAATTGGTGTGACTAATATTCTGCCCTGGGGTTGTACTGGTAGTCTCTTTAGGATTTGCACAAGTCAAATATATCAAATATATCAAATATACAAATAATTGCAAATTATTTGTAAACATTTAAGGAGCAAACCCAGAGAGGCATTGCAGAAGTACCTAATTAGATGTGTGCTTGTAGAGATGATTTTTCTCTTTAAAGCTAGTGTTTTGGCAAGAGGCTTGGTGGGAATGGTGAGGGTGTCGAAAAACCATGGAGACTCTTGGAGCTGTTGCACACAGTGCTTAATAATGCTGCAGGGAAATTCAGGCATCAAAACCAGGCTTAACATCAGAGCAGCATGAATTTGGTGGGAAGGAGCGTGGGACTGCCATACAGCTGTGATTCCCTGTGCCAGCTTCTGCATGGGGTCAAATCTCTGCTTTTTCCCTTCCAGCCTGGACCCTGTCTCCATCACTCCCTTGCACCTTGCAGCAAAGCCGTCCTGAGAATTCAACCTCCAACCAACCATCTTCATTCATCTGACACAGCAACTGTGAACCTCTAATGCCTCAGATACTTAGCCCTTACACATTTTGGCTTCAGAGAGCATTGGAAGGATTTTCTCTGAGTAATAACAATGTTCTAGGCTGTGAAACACTTCTGATTGTTTACTTTGCTTGGAAGGAACCATAAAGGTCATCGAGTTCCAACTTCCTGCCATGTGCAGGGACACCTTCCACTAGAGCAGATGGCTCAGAGCCCCATCCAACCCAGCCCTGAACACTTGCAGGGATGGGGCATCCAAAACTTCCCTCCACAACCTGTGCCAGGGCCTCACCACCCTCACAGTAAACAACTTATTCCTGGTATCTAATCCAAATCTACCCTCTTTCAGTTTAAAGCCATTACTCCTTGTTCTATCACTATGTCCTTGCAAAAAGTTTATGATATTGAATAAAACACTGACAAATAGTGCATAACTAAAAATAGCTTTATGTTTTACAGTCAGGCAAAAAAAAAATTAAAATCACCATTTCATCTTATCTTATATCTTACGTTGTGTTTTTTCAGGATCAAGCATGAAAATATAGTTGCCCTGGAAGACATCTATGAGAGCCCGAACCATTTATATCTGGTCATGCAGTTGTAAGTACTGAACCTAATGAAGTTTAAGTGTCAAAATTGCCAGCTCTTCCTGTTCTGGTTTTGTTCTTTAACCCAAAAGATGGGATATGTAAGAGGTATTTGTCCTGTGTGCTACAGACTGCAAAATCCCTGGAGGGTGGTTAAAAACGAATCTCCAGTCGTGATGTGCTGGGTTGTTTTGAAATTGGGAATTGAATTGTTCTGTGACTAGTCTCACCCAAATCAAACCAGAGTGGTTTTGTGAGATCACGTCAAAAAACAGCAGAACAGACAGACAGGGCAGACAAGGAAATTACAGCTGGGAAGAGTCAGATGTGCCATAGGGAAGCCTGGAGCACCTGGTAGAGGCAGCTCTGGGGTTAAATACCCCAGGGAAGCCCTCGGGGAAAATGCTGGTCCCTTGTGTGTTGGGGGGGTCCGGGCATGGTGATGTCATTAGAAGTTGTTGTGCTGGCATTGTGGGGAGTATAGTAAATTTTTCATGTGTTTTTGTAGTCCTACTTTTCAGTTCAGAGTGCTGCAAAGGTACTTCCACAGGAACTTTAGTGTTGCACAAATTCCAACAAACCAGCTGGATTGTAGGAAGTACCAATTTTGTGATAAATTGATTTACAAATCCTTAGTTTTGTTTAATCGCTTTTAAAAAATGAAATAGATATTGTTCCTACTTATAATTAGCATGTTTAATGTAGCGTAACCACTTTAATAAAATCCTTGCATCCAGATATTTGGGTTATCTGAACCATAGTTCTGTAATCATAGGTGACACTGAATGTATCTTGGTATAAATTTGTACTTGCTCACAATTCAACATTTACTAGAGAATTATCCTTTCTGTTATAACTGTACTTGTAAACCCAGCCAATTAATTTTCCAAAGGCCAAGCATTTAGCTCATCCAGAGGGACACAGGTTCACTGATGCCCTCTGGGGTGAGATGCCCAGCTGAGCCCAGCAGCAGGAGCCCATCAGCAGCATTTGGGGTGGCAGCTCCAAGCAGTCCCCAGCCCGAACAAAGAGCTGTGCCTTGTGTGACAAAATAGACCAAGAGCACTAAACTGCATGCAGGGAATAACCTCTCTGCATTTTCCTGGGAAAAGGCTGCGTTATCCCAAGGTGGAGAGGACAGCAAGGCCAGGTAGTGACCCTCATTGCTGTGGGCATTACGTGAAGGATGGTGCTACCTCTCCCCTGCCTCTGAGTTTTCATCTGTAGTTGGGCTTGGGCTCAATTGGTATGCACAGTTGAGTGGCAACTCTGCAAAGTCCACAAGGCTCAAAATCCATTCTGCATGCCTCCTTTCATGGATTCCTGTTTGGGAGAAGGCATGTACAGATAATCTCTCGTTTCCAAGGTAACACCAACTTGTTGATACAATAGCTGCAAACCATTGCACAGCATGATGTATCTATTTGTTTACATATCTGCCCTATTTATTATTAGATTCCTTGTGGGTTTTTTAGCTTCTCATTTTTGTGTATTTCTCCTAAACAACACAACAGTTGCCTACACTTAAAACTTGGGTTGTGATATGAAGCAGAAGGGGTTCTGATCAAGGAGCTTTGAGAAAGCAGGATTTTCATTGCAAAAAAAAAAGAGAGAGTAAAATCAGAGCCACTCAAAGACCAGCATCATGAGCACAACAAATCTCAAATCTGTATGCCCTTCTCCCTGGGTCGTTGCTTGCTAAGTGGACTCTAGCTAATATTTCCCAAAGACTGTTTTGTGGCATGGACAGTATTTTCATTACCAACCTTTAGAGCACTCCTTGCTATGTTGTGGAAAATTCACATTGCAGCACCTCTGTGGAAGAAGGCTTTTGGAGGTACACCAAGCTTCCCTGTTTATGTTTGTCCTTGGGTACATCTACTTTTACATTAAAGCCATGCTTGTTAGCAAGCCAACTTGAAGGATAAATATCACACCTCATTTATTCTGTCAAAGATATGGACAAGTAAAGGTCTCAGTGTCTGTGCTGGAGTTGCAAGGAAGGGAGGTTAAGAGGCAGCTGTCCATGTCTACTTGACACTTAATTTGTTCCTGCCAGTCCCCCTGGGAGCTCTCCCCAGGGTTACGTAGCTGTTGGTGAATCTGCCCTGTGTGTTTCCTGGCATGTTCATGGGGAAATAAGATCTCTGGCTTTGGTTTCACCACCTTGTTTTCACATGTATTGTATACCAGCCATCACAGAACTGTTCAGACTGACACAATCCTCTTAGTGCAAGCTGGAGCAGAAGTCCAGGTTGGAGAGACCCAGATTTGACAACTCAGAATTTCGTGTGCTGTCTCAAAGGGTTATCCTGTTCCTTAGAAAGTGCTGGGCTGGGCTATTTTTTCTTTATTTGTTTTCCCAAAATGCAGGATATTCCAACCCAGTGCCTTTAAGTTTGGCAAGGTTGTGGACAACTCCTTGCAGTCTTTCACTCCCAGCAGTCTTGCTCAGCTTTGGTTGGGGTGGAGTTCCTGGTGCAGATGCAAAGCAGAATACAGATGTAGGATAATCACTGCCTCTCCTATGATGACTCTGC
Source organism: Atrichornis clamosus (assembly GCA_013400975.1). Taxonomy (NCBI): domain Eukaryota; kingdom Metazoa; phylum Chordata; class Aves; order Passeriformes; family Menuridae; genus Atrichornis; species Atrichornis clamosus. The sequence goes on from WBMZ01005367.1 coordinate 355,721, forward strand.
TAAAATTTTGCAGGCACCATAGAAAACTACTGAAGAACATTTGCCATATTTCCGTGAGGATGATATGCTTTCCAACCAAGAAAACACCTGCTCCTTCCCAAGCTTGGATTTCCTGTAGTGCTGTTAAGACCTACACAGGCAACAAAGACAAAAGCTAAAATAAAACAGAAAGTTTCATTCCTGCTGGATGCTGGGTGAGATTTCCCCAGAGGATATTGTAGAAGACAGGGAAATAAATTGCTTTCAGAAACAGAAGTTTTACTGAACTATATTTTGGTGTAATAGTGAGCTCTGTTAATGAGCAGTTACAGGATTTTTGGTTGTTATTGGTACCACTTGGTAAGAATTACCCTACTTGTAAGCAATCTGCCTTATTTCACTTGTCAGGATAGGGAAAGACCTTGATAATCTGTTGTGGTTAGTATTGTCAGATACTAATGTTTCATTAGCATAATTGGCCTCTTTGGGTATTGATGATTCATTTGCTGCATGCTGGAAAATCATGCATAAATACAAGTTTACATAAACACACAGAACCATAGAATCATTTAGGTTGAAAAAGACCTCAAAGATCATCAAGCCCAACCATTAACCCAGCAATGCCAAGGCCACCACTAAACCATGGCCCCAAGTGCCACATCTACCTGGCCTTCAAATACCTCCAGAGGTGGTGACTGCACCACTTCCCTGGGCTGCCTTTTCCAATGTTTGACAACACTTTCAGTGAAGAAATTTTTCCTAATATCCCATCTAAATGTCTTTTCTGTTTGAGTTTTACTGGTCCATTTGCAAATGCTGTTTCTGAATATGCTACCCAGGCAGATCAGAGCAGATTCCCAAGGCTCGACTCTGTCTTCATCTCTATTGTTCACCTGCATTGAAGCATGAAGCAGCAAAGTTTGGTTTCCCAGAGATTTTTGTGTAACCTACACTAGTCAAAGCCACAGAAACTGGGGCTGTTACCTCTCTGAAAGGATATGGGGCCATGTTAAAAATCAAGACAGTAATTTCCTTTTTCTCCTTTATTCATCCATATTTGCTTAAAATATGGAGGAGCTTAATATTTTTGCAGTCTCTACTCTTCTGTCAAAGTTGGTTGAAGTTCACCCAACAGGTCAGAAATTACTAAGGGCTGGCGAGTTGGGATGGAGAGTCATTGTCTCAGTGCCTTTGGAAAACAGGCTAAAAACAGGGTCTAAAAGGCACTTCCAAAACATATGGAGCAGCTCAGGGAGGTGTGTAGCTAGGTAAGTAATCAAAGCTGAAGACCCACCTCTGAGTTTCATTGCAATATTTTCACAGTCAAGAATATTGCCAAATCCAGAGGAATTCCTAATAATACTTGGATCAAGTTAGAGAAGGCGAAAACCCTAGTGCCTGTCTGGTATAGCGTTCCACCTCTTTGGGGGAGCTGTGTTCCCAAAAAGTGGGTCTGATCCCCTCAGTAGGAGGGCTGCTTTACCTAGATGCTGTCAGTTTCTGGTGCTCCAAGGAAACCAGGGTATTTCCCCTTTGTGATGTCTTCTGAGGCTTTGACGTCTCTGCTGGGAACAAGCTTTTTGGGATGAATAGCCTGGTTGACCCAACCCCGAAGTGCTTCTCCTTACCTTTGCAAAAAAACTCAGCCCAAACTGAGCCTAAACCCCTGACCTTGGGGTTTTACCAGCTTGGTCTCTTAACTCTGCTGAATTATTCAGATGATTTCCATCACAGAAGAGCTGAGATGACGGAGGCTCCTTCGCATCGGGTGCAAGTCATGCAACGAGGAGAGCCCTGCCCACAAGTTTGCAGGCTCAGAGTCCCAGTGTCCCATTCCTGCTGTTTATCAGCTCTACCCTGCAGACACAAGCACCTTATAACCCTGTAATGCCTTGGGAGGCAGCTCAAACAGACAGGTACCCACCAGTGGTAAAACCTGCACAAATGTTTCTTTTTACTGAAACTACTCTGCTTGTGATTTTACCTTTTAGCTGTAGGTTTTGCTAATAAGTAAGCAGAGTGCTGAGCTGTGATTAAGCACTAAATTGACTTTGTTTTTTGAAAGCCCAGTGCCTGAGTGCACTCCGAGAGCAGCCGAGCATGGATTGCGTATGTAAGTGACATTTCAATGAAAATATTCAGCCTCCAAGAAAAACAACAGACAATGGAAGGAAGTGTCATGTTTGCCAGGTTCCTTAAGGAGTGTAGCAAGGACTCAGTGTGTTACAAAACAGCGATCCGCACGCCAAGCCGGTATCACATCAGGATGCTAATTAAAACAAAACACAGATCTGCCAGGCCACATTCCTTAGGTGAGGTTTATTCCCGTACTTGGGGGTTTTTGTGTAAGCTATATGCAAAAGACAGAAGGAAGCATCTCTGCATTCACAATGGAATTTATATCATAGAACCATAGAATGATTTTGGTTGGAAGGGACCTTAAAGCCCCTCCAGTTCCAAACCCCTGCCGTGGGCAGGGACACCTTCCACTAGACCAGGTTGCTCAAACACCCATCCAACCTGGCCTTGAACACTTCCAGGGATGGGACTTCCACAACTTCTCTGGACAGCCTGTTCCAGTGCCTCACCAATGAATGATAAAAGTATACCAGGTTCTTCAGGAGCAGAAAATACCTGTGTGGAAGCATCTGAGAGAAGGTCCTCAGCAGCACCTTTTTCTGAGGATGGTGTGTTTGGTATTATTAGTGATGGCAGTAATGGTAATGGGAGAAAGACTACTAGGAATGAAGGACACTGGAGCTGATGACAGTGTGCCAGGAATTCAGTTTGTTTCATGCTATAGGATGGGACATCAGCTATAGGATGGGACACACACAGACTCTGCTCTTCTTTATTTTCAAGACTCCTGGCTTGCATGAGACTTAGGGGCTGTAGTTAGGCAAGGCTTCATTTCCTCACAGCTCGTGGCGTGAAATGTCAGTAATTTGGGCAAGGCAACCTTTGTGAATGGGCAGTGGAACAAGATATGGCTATAACTGTACCCAGTGCTGAAAAAAGTCATTTGCTGCTTCTGTGGACAGGAGCTTCTCAAACTGAGGGGATTGTGCTGCATAGAAGGCCCAGCTCTCCAGGGGTGGATCCAGCTGGTGAACATGGAAAGCAAACTGGGACAGCAGCAACAGGGTTAAGCATGTGTGACATGACTGGGAGCATAAGACCATGATGGTGGGAGAAGCACTCAGGGAAATGAATCCTGGGCCAGTCACAGCCTTCAGCATGACCACATTGCACACGTGGGCCCAAACTGCAAAGCTGAGGTGCTGGATTTTGAAATTGCCTTAGTATTTGGGCATGGGAAATACAAGTTTTGGTTCCGGCCCATTCCTAGTGCTTAAAAAAGAGCATGTTCTATCAGTTAGCTAAAAAAAATGATGCATTATCAAAATTTCGAAAGGTATATTGAGTAAACAACACAGGCAACTCTGTTAAGGGGCTAAAGGAATTAATCTCAGTGTACTTCAGTACTTTCCCACTTGAGCTTTGCAAGCTGCTGACCACATAATAAACTAGCCCTTGGCATCATGCCCCTGGGAACTCAGTAGCAGTTATTAATCCAACATCAGTTTAACATATTTTCCTTTGTGGAAAGAAAGATGATTACATCAGTTGGGTTACGCTGGTCACTGTTCAATATGAAGGAGGATCTCCCCTTTTCCAGTGGCTGAGAGGTTAGAGGTGGATTAGGAAAGATTAATGTCAGTAGAGATCAGGGCATGGGCAGATTGGTTGGTAATAGATTACTAGACCACAGATTGACCACCAGAATGGCTTTTAGACACCTGTAATTGTGTGGATTCTGTGAGATCCTGAAAGTGTGAATGTGCTCAGTGGCTAGTCCTAGCTGCCCTCAGCACTTTCGGTTTTTCTTGTTTTTTTCTGGCTATGGCAGGACTTCTGGTAATTCCTAGTCCCCATGTCTCCTCCAAACACAGCACCTTTTCCTGGGAATGGCACTGAGCAGCAGTGGTGTTGCTTCCTTGTGCTTCAGCTGTGGCCAGGACCAGGCGTTGTCCCTGGGCAACAGTCCAGCCTTCCTACAGCAACAGAGGAAGTTCACCTAGGGAACTACAGAAGACTTTCTCGTGATGATTTCCAAAACCACTTAGAATATTTTGTCACCTTCAACAGGTGTAGACAATTGTCAATATCCTTGTTCCAAAGCTTGCACTCATTATTGTTACCTTAGTCAAAGCATCCCAGTAAGGACTCATTAGCAAGGCAACACTGAGGGTTTGTTGGTTTTATTTCAATCAAAATGCCATGCTACCCCTGATGGAGAGTGATTATCTTTTTTCCCTGTAGCCTTGAGAATAAAGAGGTAATGGAGAAAAATTTTCTAATTTTCATTGAACAGACAGCATTATAATGTTGTTTGCTTTTACAGAAATGTGAACAGTTCAGATGAAAATGGATTTTTTTTTAAAGATATCTATTGTTGCAAAGCTGCTGTTGTCAATAAGGAAAACAAGAGGTTTGGCCAAAATTCAAAATAAACCTTGCTCTAATGTATCAATCTTTAAAGTTACAGAAGGATCTGAAGGTCTCATAAATCTGCTTGTTTTCCTGTGCTGTTGATTACAATAAGCAAGTACTTTGTGAGGGTTATTTGATATAATGTCCACTCCCCAGCAAGGGCCGGTGCCAAATCCCTAGAGTGACTGTATGTGCCTTGACTGGGTTTTTTTACAGCAATAAGATTTTGGCAGCATCAACGTGAGTTTCTTGCTTCAGCCCAGCAGCAGTTCCCTCACTAAGTCCCCACTGAGGGGACCATGCAGCTGAGCATGGGGGTGGATGTGCTTGTATTGTGTAGCTTGGTCTGGTACAGGCAATTCCTGGGGCAGCAGAACCTATCTGCCAGTAATCCTGTATAGTATCACTGCTCCCCTGAGAGCAGGAGTGAGGCTTTTCTCTCCAAACAGCAGGAAAGTGGCTATTCAGAGCCCTAGCAATTTTCTTTCCATTTTGTTGGCTTTGGATAACCATCTCCTTCCTTTCATGCTTTGCCCAGAAGTTTCATTGCTGGTTACTTGATGTTCACACAGTCAAGTCACTGAATGAGTCTCTTAGATTTAGTTCTGCCTCTCTCAGTACCTGGTAATTTACACTGTGGTGCACTGAAGTCAATTAAATAGCTGTGTTTAATGCAGGAAGAGGGGTCTTTGCAGCAAGGCATGTAATAAATGTTAAATCCATATATGCCACAGTGTGAGAATTCATTATGATACAATAGGATCTCTCTCAGGCATGACATGGAGTCATTCTGATTAAATGGTTACACTCATTTAAAAAGAAAAGGGCTTTCATAACAAGCTGGAAAGCTTTGAAGTGAAGTAACACACCATTGAAGCAAGATGCAAAATTAACGTGGTCCATTCTTTTGCATGGAAAAAAAATATTAAAAGTTTGCTTCTGGAGGGAGGTTGTACAGACTGTGGTGAAGGGGACAGTAGGAGGCTGATGAGTGTTACACGTCAGTGTGTTCCAGGAGACATTCCATGATTTTGTGGCAGAAAAATAGGCTCATGTGTCAGCTCCAACCTCTGCTCTAGGTTGTACAGTCAGGTGGGCTACTCTGGTCGAGGGTCTGTAAGTGACTCCAGAGTCAGTGCTGGGCTAACGTGCAGCTACGTTTGCGTCGTGTCATCCAGAGTCTCTGCGTACAACTCCTAGGAGAGGAACCCACTGCGCAGGTGACGATGAAGCTTTATCACCCCGTTCATATTCACACTGAAAGAAAGATCTCTCGCTTTACATTTTGCCTGCATTGCCCCAAAAACTCTACATGGGGTATATTTTTAAAGCCAGATTGATTCATACATATTTCTGTGTCTGGGCTGGGGGTCAGGGCCCTAAACCGGAGAGTGTAAAACTTAGAATTTTTAATGGAAATACAGGTTGCTGTTTGAAACCCTGTTTTGGCTTCCTTTTGCAGTACTTTGGTTACCTCCTCTTACAGAAACTATTTTCATAGGACTGCAGAAGTACTTGCCATAGGTTTCTGTTTTAAACATTCTCCCTGGAAAATTATTCAGTGGAAAATAAATGTGGAGGATTTTGTGTTTTTCTCTTTTTCTTCCCCTGAAATAGTGGTTAGGTCTGCTGTAGCCAAACTTTTACTTTTTTAAGCATTTTATAGAAAAAGAAAATACTATTGCTGGTGAAGCCTTTCTTTGATGCATTTATAGAACATGTGCTCATTTCATTCTGATTCATGCCACATGGTTATATCTTAGCCTGTAAAGGCCACTTTTTTCTCTTAAATTGGAGGAAAAGTATGTTCAGAGACCCAAATACTTATGTCATCTCTTCCCTTCTCCAAGAAAAAATTCCCATTTGGGGCTGTGTGATCCTGGCTTAGCTGTAAAAAGCTTTTTCTAGTAGTTCTGAAGATGGTTTGGAGGAGTTTGGTGTTTATTCTGTCTGACTATTCAGTTGGCTAGGAGCATTTAACCACTCTGTAATTCTATTTTCTTCATCCCTAATTGATGATACTCTAAGGAGTACTGATATCCCTGAGTGAGACGTAGTGGAGCCTTTAAATGCCTGTAAGTCCCTGAGGAAAAGAGATACCATTCTCCAAAATGCATTGTAAAGAAAGAGTCAGAAATACAGTTTGAAATGCACTGGAAGAGAGCTGAGGTTTTAAGACCTACGTTAGCATAAATAGAGGCAGCATTACTAAAAATTGGGCTTGGCGTTCTTAGTATTAAAAATCAGGTAGAAAATTAAAATTCATGCAAATACTTTTCTCTGCCTTAGTGTTTTTACCATGAAAACTTTGCTGTGAGTCACTTACAGCTCCAGAAAAGGGGTTATTCCTTTAGGAGGAAACAGAGCCAAGCTTCCATCCTGCCATCACTGTGAAGCTCCTTGTTGTGATGGTGCTGTCAGATAAACTCAGTCCTAGAGTTCATGGTCACCCTGCTGCAAAACAGTACCCAGTGCCATGGGACAGGAGAAGCTTAAGCATAATTAAGCAATATTGAGTAGAGAAGATGGAAATTACCTCACTCTGATGCTCACCAAGCTTATCTGCAGGAATATTTATCTCACTGCAGCCCAGGGTCTTTCCCTTTGATTAAGGCTTGTTTTCCTGTAAGCGTGGGGCAGGACCACTTGCAGAAAATGCTTCTGACATTTTGCTGCTTGGGGCTGAAAACTCCCTGCCAGAAACTTTTAAATCTGCTCTTTTCAGATGCTTTTGCAGCTGGGTTTGCTGCATAGAGGTTTTGCTTCCCATTGGTGTTGTCTTGCCTTGTCTGAAGGGAAATGTAGGGAGTTCCCTCCCCCTTGGCGAGGGAAATGTAGGTTAGTTCTCTGTCACTGAAGATTGGGTCATCAGATTAAATGTCTTTTAAAAAGCAGAATTTCCTGGAGAAAGGCATTCTTCCTTGCACTCTCTTCCCCCCACAGCATGACATGGTTGCAGTTGGAGTCCCTGCCTTGCTATTGACATGTGGCCACTGTCAGAAGAGCCATGGCAGCTCCTAGAAACAGCATACGGGAACATTTTGGGGAAAGACCATTCCTCTGACGTGTATGGGCATTTATTTTATAATGGAATGGCTGTGTATGTTTGGAAGTCTAGAGCAAAAAGACAACAGTTTGCACACCACCAACACCACCACAGGCAAAAAAACTAAAGTGGGAAGGAAAGGAAAAATAAAAAAATAACTGATGAGCTGCTGTCCCATGCACTTAGCTGAAGGTCTGGAGTTTCCCTCTGGCCTGAAGTTTCTTGGAGTGTGCTGTGAAATGTCACCAGGTGATAGTCATATAATAGATTTGCACCTATGGCTGAGCTTTGCTGAGCACATGCCTGCTCTCAGCTCCACTTGCATGTATCTTCATCCAAGGGGTTCTTCCCCTTGGTCACAGAGGTGGTCATACTGCTCCCCAGAACTGCAGCAGCGTGGTGTGCCAGAGACTCTGGAGGCTGTCCTTGGTACTCCTCTCATGTTCTGCTCTAGGTCTAAAGCCAGTCTGTACATTACAACTCCTTGGATGCCGGCGGGAGGCAGCCACGGGTATATTTTATTTCTTGATCACTTCTCCTGGTGTGTGACAGCCTCTGTCAATGCACATGACATAAAGGTGTGCCTCTGCCATCGTGAAGGATCACTGCTAACACCTGTTGGCCCTTAATGAGTCAGGAAGGATTGTCTGGCTCTAAATTCTGGTGTGTGGGTCCTGGCACAGCCCTTGGAGCACGGGCTCCTGCTGCAGCCACAGGGACAGTGGCAGAGGTAGACAGCTCCTGGCTCAGAAGAGGAGGAGGGAAAAGCAGAAGCTGAGCCATCTGGAAGAGAAAGTAGAAGCAGACACAGCATCTCAGTGGTAGGTGCTCATTAGACTGTCTCTGATGTACTGGGAAGACTGAGTTTATCCTGCTGGAGGAATTGTAATATTTTTCTCTAAGCTGAAAAATGTAGCAGAGAGGGTAAAGGACAGGTCTTTTTATCTATGGAAAAATATTCTTGACTGTTTACCAGCAATGTGTAATAGGAACCAGTGGCTCTCAGAGTGCTGTGAGGATGTTTTTGTGGTTAGAGCACACAGTTCTGAAAATCTGGAGTTCTTGTCTTACTTTGCTATTGATTTACACTGTGGTCTCAGATCACTTTGTCTTCTAATTTCCCTGCTCACAGAAAGAGAATACCTTCCTAATTAATTCTGGGTAAGATTAATTGGGTTTTTGTTTGTTGGTTTGTTTTTTTCTTGAGTCAGTGCTGCTCCTCATGGAGTAAGTTATTAAAAGAAATGAGAGCACTGGAGTCTGGCCCCTGGTGCTGTACACGGGGGAGCGCTGTGGTCCATCTGTGTGAAAGCAAATGGACTTGTTTCCTAGGACCTGTTGACTGTTTTGAAAAACATGTTCAGGCATGCCTTGATCCCTTCCAGTGTTTCCCTACAGACTCAGTGCTCTGCAGTAGCTGTGCAGTGGCTTTGTCCCTCCATCCCATCCTTGCCTGTGCAGAAACCTGGAGAGAACAGAACCCAGGCTGTCTGGTGACTCAGTGTAACAGCATGACTGATGATGGCTATCATCATTGCATAGATTTATTTATCCTTATGATGTAGATATGTGGAAATCTCAAGCAACAGACATATGACATCCAGAGTTAAAAATCCACTTATATAAAGCCAGGATTTCACCTGCTGTGCATAGATGTGGGGGCAGCCAAATGCATCACACTGGCAATGGAGGGGAACAAAAAGAGCCATCAATTAGAACCTGGTGAAGGAGAGTTATAAAGCAGCAGCTTAAACCCAGGCTGGATGGAAATTGAACAGCAGTATCCTGAATTTTAATGTCCATTTCTTTGTGCTGCATGTAGGTGGAAGTGGTTATTGCAAATACGGGGATGTAGGAGCAATGTGCCAAAGCACGTGGTACAGGGGGCTGGCTGCAGTGTATCCCTCAACTTTGGGGACTATGACTTGTGCTCCCCCTTTGCAGGGGGAGTGCAGTGTGACTGTGTCTCTGTGGAGGCAAGGGTGATTTGGGAATCCCCAGTGTGCCCAGGTTTCCTGCAGCTTAGAAGGAAAGTCATGCCCCATCTCTCTCTTGTTCACATGCAAAGCAGTGAGCTCAAAGTTATAGATGTCCCAGGATGCATTATTATAACAAGTAAGATAACTAGTTATCAGCTCTGTGTATGAAATACTTCTTCTCCTCAACAATAAACACCAGAAAGGGCCGTTGGAGGAGGATTCTTGGAGGCACGAGATTACACTTAATACATAAGCCTTCAGACCCACCAACCCTGCTGTGAAAGTTGTCTCGGGGTGCTTGGGCATCGTATTCCCACTCTGCGGGGTGGATATGAAGGATCTTTTTGACTCTTTCTCTACCAGTAAATACAAAAGGCCTGTCCACTGAGCTGTGTGCAGGCACTGGCCAGGAGGGTGACTGGCTCACGGTGAACCAGCTCAGGGGGGTGTGCCAGCAGCCCTGGCAGTGTGGGCAGCTGAGGGGCAGTGTCCTGTTTCTGTTCAGGAACAGACCAGGCACAGCCTCCATGCCTCTGCTCCTCCTTTGGGAAGTGGAAATAACAGCCCTTAGGGCTGCATGTGGATTCTGTGAGTTCAAACTCTATGAAGTTTTGAGATAACAGTACCAGTTCAGGCATGTCAGTGCCTCAGACAAATATATTGTGCAAACAGCAAGTGGAATAAAGTACAACTTCTGGCACAGTGGTATTGCTTAAAGGCTGGTTTAGTTCCGTTTCAAAGGATTTATCAAAATAAATAGTCTGAATCCTGCTCCCTCTCTGCAAAAAATATTGGACACTGTCACCAAAAAGTCATTAAAAAAAGAGAAGCAAAGCATCTAAAAGATTTATCCGGCTTTGAATTTTTAGATTTCAGAGTGGGACATATCAGTTCATCCATTAAGTGTTGCTCTAGCACCGTTCTCTATCGCCCTGCGGCTCAAATCACCGAGAGCTCCTTCCTGGCACACTCTGTTCAGAGCTTTCTGACACCATTCAAACTTCAGCCTGTCCACAGTCCCACCACTGGCACGAGCATGAGGGGCTTAGAAGTGGTTTGCAGAGTTATATTCTGCCATCTAATTCCCACCTGTAGATGCCAATCCTTATTTAGCCACAGGTACCTCTGCTTGGTGATTAGGTCTCTCCCGAAGGCAGGACAAGAAGAAATTAAATAGGGAACCTGAGGCAGCAGCAGGGGAATTGACTCTACAGCAGGAGAGTTTCAGGTTTGAGACACTGTCTTGTGTATCCTCAGTCATGCATACTCCATGCCATGTGGCTGTGAATGCAAAACTTAATTCCTTGCTGTTTACTTAATCTATAGGCTCTTGGTAGTAAATGATGTTCATCGCTTCCATGTCCTGTTCAATAGTTATTTGCAAGGCAAAGGAAATATGTACTGGTTTTCTTCTATTTGGACTTTGAATGCATAAAATAGTCCTTTTCTTTTCAGTCTGAAGACACAAGTGCCCTTTAGAATGTGAATGTTAGCATTGTGTTCAGAAAAAAACCATTTTCTTTCCAAAGCCTTACTTCTCATGCAGTGACTCATTTTAAAGAATTGGACGCTCTGTATGTTTTTCAGATAAATTCCTAAACCAAAAGGTATCCTATTTTCATTCGTATTGAATTCTTACTCAGCAGATAGCATCAGATTCCAGGGTAGCTTAGTCTTGCACAATTATGCTGTGAAGCCTTTGCCCTGTAGAACCCACTGGTACAGAGAGGTGCAAAGCAAATACAGTTGCTTGTAAGGTTTTACCTCTGGCAATATGTTCAGAATTTCTTTTTTCTGATAAGTCGTAGAATCACAGAAGGGTTTGAATCAGAAGGGACTTTTTAAAGATCCTCTAGTGCAACCACTTCTGCCATTGAGCAGGCACGTTTTTCACTAGATCAGGTTGCTCAAACCTCCATCCAACCTGACCTTGGACACTTCCAGTCTCTCAATTACATGTCTGAATGTGTGATGGGGACTTTGCCTTGGCTCCCACAGAGAGGCAATGTGATGGTGTCAGGCCATGCAGGGTGTTCCAGCCAGGCTCTTGCAGATGAATCATCTGAAGGGTTGTTTTTGAAAGATTGGGCTCCTGCATTTGATTCACTCTCCTTGGCAAGCTGAAAATAGTGTGCATTGTTCTCATAATCCTTAGCAACTTGAAAACTGCCATGAATTGAATACATTTTAATCTTTACCTACAGCAAGAAAACAAACTAATTCAGTTATTCCTGCAGTTCCTTAGCTAATGCTAATTAACTGATGGCTTTGTATTTTCCAGCAGGTTTCTAAACATTTCCCTTATCATTTCAATGAGGCACAGTGAATAGATTTATTTCTCCTGTGTGCATTAGTAAGTCCAAGCAATATGTTAAATTATAACTGTCCAGAAAACAAAGACCCACTCCCAATATCTCCTAAATCATAGATTACCAAGATTCATAATCCTCTGCATATGCTTTTCATAGGAAAGGTGTTTGTGTTATAAAACAAAAATAAATTAAGGTGATGTTGAGAAGTCTTACAGCACGTTGGTGGAGTTGTAGGGTAAATACAGGACAGAGACCACAAACCCACCAGACATAACAATTCTGCCCAAAACTAATCTGGTGGACTGTGAATTTAATTTTTGGCTGTTCTGAATACTGTTTTGAGCTGCACTTTATTTCCCCTGAAATAACGCTCCTTCGCAGTTGATTTACAAGTAATTTGGTGAATGACTTATGTGTGTGGTCACATAAATTGTTGAAGCCCCAGGGAGCTAACTTCAGTCTCATATGCTTAAAGGTGTGAGTGTTGTAGTACACTTAGGAAGATCACCTCTCAAATGACGAGCACAAGTGACCACAGGTGTTGCGCAGTGCAGAGGAAGCACCATGTATATGTCTGCATAAGGGTGAATAATGCCCTCAAAAACTAGGGAGTGGCCGTTCTCTGGCTGCAATGATCTTGTGTTCAGGCTGTTCTCTGGTGCTTACTACCAGTTTGGGGAGAGGTTTCAGTTGTACCTTGAAATTATTGGCCCAGTTATTTCTGCCATGATCTGGCTCCTGGGCTCAGCTGTGCTGAGCAAAGACCTTCCTGTCCTTTCAAAACTGCATTAAGCAATGGACTGATGAAAATTAACAACATCAAACTATCTGGGACCATTAGATAATCTCATTTCACATTCAGTAAGGAATACCCTCTTCCTTTTACCTTTACTTGGTACAAACCAAACACCTCAAAGGGACTTTTCAGGGCTGTGTGGGGAGACTGGAAGCAAGACAGAGAACAAACAGGACTAGTGGGATGAGGATGGTGGCAAGCAGCACTCATCTGCTTTATATACCCCGGAAAGGAATAGGTACTGCCTCTGACACTGCCTGGGGCTTTCTCAACCCTGCAGAATGCAGAGTCTGTGGGTCCCTGCTCACATCTAGGGGCACAACATGCTGTGGCTGAATTCAGCTAGAATTTTTCTGCTAACTTTGATGGAAACAGTCCCGTAACTGAAAGATTAGGTCTTGCCTCTAAAAGAGCTGTAATACTTGTAAAAAAGAACAAAAATCAGCATTGCATGGGATGATAGTGTGGTTGTGATAAGCTAGTGAAGTGAAAAATACTTTGGTGAAGAAATTTTGCCAATAAAAGGAGTGGGAGTGGACCAAACCTGCTGCTTACAGCAAAGAATTCTTACCAGTCCTACCTGGTTCGGGTTTGCTAAACAAAGAGGGTAAAGGGCTCATTCGTGCCTCTTGGGTAAGCCTAAGGCAAACTTTACCTGCTCTGCTTGTAGCCAGTCTGCTTTGCACCTCGGGTACAACCGCACACAGAGCAGTGGCCCTCATCTCCTGGAGGCCTCAGATGGTGCCGTGTTGTCCCTCACAACATCATTAATGTGATGCTGAGCATTTTCCAGTTCAGAGGGTCTCACAGCATGAGAACGACCATGTGGCATGGCACTGAGGGTGTGAATTGCATGACTGTTGTGGGAAGCTGGGAGGTGTTGGAGAGGGATCTCGTTGTAGTGATCCAAAACAAAGCCTAGGTGTGACCTAGGAGGGGATCCTTGAACCTCACGCATTCTGCAACTTAGTGAGTGCTTAAGCTCATTTCCTGGCCTTTATGTAGTTGGCATTTGTAGATGTGTCCTACATCTCCCTCCAAGCAGGAGACCCTGAAGTCCTGACACTGGATCTTTGTGGTCAGATTCTCAAGCAAATCTACAGCCTCCTTGACATGACCTTCATGTCTCCCATCCCAGTCAATTTCAGGACTGGGGAGGGAGGAGGGTCTTAGGGCTGGACTTGGTGTCCCTGGTCCTGCAGGCCGGGCTGTTGTTGTTGCTGTTCCAGGGCAGGGAGGACGCTGCCGATCCCAAGTTAAGAGTGGCAGCTGGTGGGTAGGAGTCGGCACTAAGGCAGCATCCTGTGCTTCCCTGGTGGTGTGAAGAGCTGCTCGGCCGTGAGGGAGGGGAGGAGGGAGTTTGTTGGGAGGAAGCTGTCACGGATCTGCCTCTCATTGCTGCTTGCAGTCCTACGCTGGCTGAGTCAGAGCTGGCGGGAAAGGCGAGACACGCGGGTGGTCTCTGGGAAAAGTCCACACTCAAAAACAGGTTTGTGAGGAAGACCCCCAGTGTAAGGGCTCCAAACCTGAAGAACTGTGCCTAGAGTTGCAGAGTGGCGGAGAATGAGGAAGAGTATGCTGGAAGGCTGTGGTGTGCAGGTGTTGTGTGCTGTCTCACACCTCTGGAAACCACGAATTTGACGCCATGGTTGGCCAACACATTGGAGCTGCTGACAGCAAACCAGTAAGATGGTGCAATCTCCAGCACGGCATCCAGTGAGTTTTCCTTCCTTTCTGCCCTTTGGCCCCTGCATCAGGTGCTCACCAGCAGTCACACGGCCATCCCAGCACTCAAACACTATTCTGATCAATAACACTTTTAAAAAGTTCTCCATCAGCTACTTAATGTGTTTTATGTCGTTCTCAGTTTAGATGTGCAAAGCCAGACAGGGTGAGCTTTGAAATCAAGTTTACGTTCGGCAGTAATCCAAGAATTACCAAAGGCTTCAAAGTTAAATTATCTGAGAGAGCATGTCAAGCCATTGAATTTCAGTTCAGCAGCATGCCAAAATATCTCAACATGTCTCTTATGATGTATTTCATTGTTTCTTATAATTTGAGTAGTAGGAAAGTGATTAAAAATAAGACTGCATCCTTCTGTTTCTCTTTGATTCACTGTCTGAAATTTCAAGATGTTTAAAAGGTATTTATACTCATACTTTAGGCTTCTGCAGTCATTTGTTTTACTATGCAGTTTGAAAGTGATTCAGTTTAGCAATTAAGGTTTAAACTAAATTGTCAAACACACAAAAAGATATTTGCATATGTTACTTACATCACCCATTTCCAGCTGATTTCCCAGAGAGAAACATGGACCTCTCTGTTCCTTCCCCACTTAGTTCCTAATAATTTTTGAACCATTGGTTAATTAGAGATGTTTCTGATGGAGGAGTAGAGTTCTTGGATATAAGTGGATCCCTAGGCATTTTGTGACTCTCCCTGCTAAATAGAGAACCTACAAGTGCCTTCAACAGAAGGAAATTTGTATTCTTGTGAGGTTTGAAAGCAGTAGCGTGTCACCCATAAACAGCTCAACGTTTCTTGGTGACTGAAACAGAGGGGTGCTTCCTTTTCCAACTATAGAGTGGTTATTTTGAGGGCTTGACAGAGGAATGTAGAGCTTCATGCATCACCCACAATGTTTGAAAAAGCATTAGGATATTGAGACTATCTGTGACAAGAAGTACAGAAATGTTTTAAGAGTCTGACAGAAATGCCTGGGAAGAGTTTAATAGCGCTCAAGAGGTTACTTTGACCAAGCAGTGGTGAATACAGGATATGTTATGCACAGTATGTGGTGGATGCAGGCTGCTAGGGGAGAGAAACTGGCTGCTGTTGGAAAACTGTGACAGACCTCTTCTGATTCCAAGCTCTGACTGCAGGTGTTAAAAAGGCCGGGAGACATTTCCTGCAGCGCTCTTAACCTGCAGCAGCAAGTATGGCTCTGCAAATCTCTCTTTCTCAGAAACATCAGGAGGGCCCCAGTCTAGGATAAACCATGCTCTGGAAGGGCATTTAGGTTAAGAGCTTATGTGTGCATGTGGGACGTTGCTCAAAACCATTGAAGTCACTGAATTTTTCCATATGCTCAGTGAGCTGTGATTCAGGCTCTTACTGAGGTGAGGAGAAGGATGTATCCGTTTTTTCAGGGAAAAGTAAATACCGGCTGTAGAAAATTCTGTACAGCAAGAAATTCCAAAGAAAACTTTGGAGCTCATCTCTCCTGTGACATTAAGTTATGGTAATTTTAACATATTTTGAATTTTAGAAGAGAGTAATTTATGATCCATAAACAGCTCAGAGTTTCCTGGTGGCAGAGAAGAGGTGTTTGTGGTTTGGGTGCTGGTGGTGGGGTTTCCAGATATCCTCGGAAGGAGAAGGAGATTCTGACAGGGTTTGTGGTATAGCAGCAGTGATGATTCCAAAAGTAGGTCACAGAGGAAGAGCAGGAGAATTTGGGAAATGTCCCGTTGGGTGCAAGACCTTTGGAAAGAGTCATCCTCCAAAAAGACATCAAAGGTTTCCATGGTGGTACTGGATTTGAGACATCCACCTCAGAGAGGGTAGGAATGGCATGAAAGGAAGAAAGGAATGAAAGAAAAGGAAATTTTTACAATGAGTATGAGGACAGACTTTCCCAATAGTTTAAGTTCTCTGAATGAAGTGTGAGCAGATCTGTCACTCAAAGCTGAGCTGGGCAGAGAAGTGGAGAGCAACCCTGCTACTTCAGAGGCAACAGTGAACATTTTGATGGACAGAATGATGCAGGAGTTTATCCCTGCTTATGGCTTCTGCAGTTTGAAATTGCCAATAATGCCAAGAAAATTTGAGCAGAAACTGGCCAATATTGCCAATGCACTGGGTCTGGTTCTCTGAGATCAGTAATGGGCCATATAATGAATTTCCTCCTAAAATTTTGCACAGTACATTTTGTGTTTTAGTGATGGAAAACTTCGCTCAGGCTGATTCTCCTCTGGCGTAAGCATTTTCTGAGTAACATTTATCTTCAGATTTACCACATTTTATAAATGGCTTTGTTCTGTTTTATTTTTCCAAATAGGAAAATTCACTCTGTAAAAGAAAATTGTTTCAAGATTTAGTCTGAATATAGAAACTACTTTTGTGCAAATCTGAATATAAACTTAAGACACAAACTGAACCTCTTGAGGATATTACATCAATCTTGAAGTTAATAAGGTGGAAGAGAATGCGTTTCAGATTTTATATTAACTTCCTTCAGACTAAGAACCATTTTTCCTTGCACTTCAGTTTCCATCTCATTAATTTATTAATAATTAAACATCTAAAAAATAAAAGATTTGTTATTTCTCTTGTAACGTCAATCAATAGATTTCTAATTAACCAACCTTAGAGCACTGAGAAGCAGTTGCTCCAGCAACTGTTTCTACTACCAGCAAATTTAAGTGGGAGAAATAGAGTTTAACTGTTTTTCTGTTGCAGACAGAGACCAGAGGCGAGCTGAGATTCTTCTTAGCACAAGGGCCACATCTAAGGTGGGACCCTGGGAGCATTTCCAGCATCCTGGGCTCACATATGTGCTCTGGGTGGTTCCTGGCTTGTGGGGTGGTGCATCCCATCCCCTGCTGTTTGGAAAACCTGAGAGCACGGACAGGGAAAGATCTGCCTGTGCTCCCAGCATGACCATGGGGATTCTGTGGTGCTGAGAGGTTAGTAATGCATGGATACATTGCTCTGACCTTGGAGATCTCACAAGTCCTGGAGCTCACAGATCAGAAAAACAGCAGAAGGTGGTGTGAACGCATTCGGAAGGGAGAAGTATGCTGTAGGGCAGAGAAGGAGCCTGGGGTGGTGTCAAAAGAGAAACACGCCATTTTCAAAACCTAGCTTTGCCTGTTTCCAGAATGCAGCTGTATAACCAGCTACTCTCCAACACTTCAGAAATCTCCTGTGACTTGCTGGAAGAGAAGGTGTTAAAGGTATATTTTGTCTTGTGATCCTGCAAATGCTTTCTGATGTAACTTTGCCCCCATAAATAGCCCCCTACACATGGAATTGAGAATCAGATCCTCAAGTTAGAGCTCCTGATGTGCCAAGTGCCTCTGACTAAAGGGATCTGAGTCCATGGAAAGTATCCCTAGAAACTTTCCAGATTCATTAGTGTGCTCTTTCACAGTCATTTAAAATAAATCTTTCCTGGCTAATAACTGGAAGGACAGCCGTGTGTATGGGGTGAAACTGCAGAAGCTATTTGGCAATCTCAAATTCTGCCTTCTAATGTGGTACTGAGGCTCCTCCTGTGGGGATCAGGGAGAAATACAAAGGATGAAAATGGGAGAAATACAAAGGATGAAAATACTAGAAATAAGGAGAAAATGTGGCTGAGGAAGGAAGAGGAACACCAACTAACCAGTGAAGGATGAATGAATCACCCAAAGTCCCTGCCAGAAGTATAAAACAAACCCAGTAACTGTCCTCCCCTTGCTACAAACCCTCAGAAATTGCTGTTTTGTTTCTGAGTAACTTTTCTCCTTTGCGCTTTTTATTGAAGCGATAGCACCAATTCAGGCTGAAATCAGGGTCCTGTGGGTTTGGGTTTTTTACAAGCAAAAGCAGACAGGCTAATGATGTTATTTGATCTCTAGGAAACCCCTTGCATGCCAGGGTACAGGCTTTGCTGCCTTCCAGAAAGCAGCAGAGTTGCTTTGCTGTGGCTCACATGTGACTCCTGCCCACTTTCCTGGGAATGACTCCTACTGTGTCCTCCCAGAGGGGATATCCTGCCTGGTCACCATCTTTCCGCCCTCTTGGTTAACACTTGTCCATAGTCCAGGAGGAGGTTTGCACAATTACTAACGAGACCTATGCAATGAAGCTCTGCAAATTTGGTTTTTCTCTGTTCAGTTGAAAAAACGAAACACGTGGATTTGTTCGTCATAACCCCAGTAATGACAATGGTGACCCAGATTGGGATGTATCGTGAGGGTAGGTTTACCATGGGAGTGGGATGGTTTAATCATGGCAGTGAGATTGCACATCCACTCTGTCCCTGACTGAACTTCTGTTTAGGAGGTTTAGATTCGGGAGTAAAACTTGCAGAGGCAGGAGTGTACAACGATGGAGAGGTAAGGACAAGCCTGTGCAGGAACAGAGAGATAAGGGCCAAATGCCAAGAGGGACTTGAGCATCCAAAATTACATTTAGGGGTTGACAATCAAACCTGTCATAATGAAGACACTCAGCTGCTGCCATCCCTGAGGGTGGGAAGAGCTTCCTAAGTTGCCCAGTGTTACTTACTGCAGTGTCTGAACCGTAATGAGCTCGACACTAAGACCTAATTATCTAAACTATCAAGTCCTTCCTCTGCCGAGCCCTGGGGCAGGTGGGTTTAGCAGCCGGGCTCCAGCACACCTAACACAGACCTGGCCAGTCCAACAGCAGACGGAGCTGCAGCTTCTGGTTCCAAACCTCTGTCCCAGGGGATGGTGCCAGGCTGTGCCCTCCACCCTTTCCACAGCAGCTTCGACAGCAGACACCCATCCAGCAACTGGTGATGGGCGTTTGATTCCCTCCTGGAAAGAAATGCCAGGGGAATGCCTGAACCAGCTTAATGCTTAGTTTCAGTATCTGAGGTTTTTTTCTTTCTTTTTCTCTTTTTGTTTCCTATATTTCCAAAGCCACAGATACAGTTCTCCAAGACATATGAAGTCATAGGGGAAAATAATGAAGCTTTCTAAGAAACAAAACATAAATTCCATAGAAATGCAGCATAAACTTAATAATTTTCTTCTTCCATCACAGGATGATTTTTGTGAAACTTTATTCTGCTTCTAATCTTGTAAAAAAGATAAAATAAATCAGAGAGACAACAATGACCCATGCTTTGTGGATGGCTCACGTTTACAAAGCACTGGCAAAAATCTTGTCTGAAATTCTGTATACTTAAATTTTACTTTCACACATCTTACTATGCTTAATTTTTCTGCTTTTGTGCTCTGGGGCAGACAATTTAGTTCTGCATCAGAGGAAGTCAAGAGCCCAAGAGACGAATTTTAATTAGAAGGCAATCAAACCACCAGATGGCCCTCTGATGTCTTAAATCTCCACTTGGGTGAAATAAATTGACTTTTCTTAAAAACAGTGCTAGAGTACATTTTAAACAATGCCCCAAAGCTGGAACATAAAGTAGTTCTGCATAGTTGTGAGAATAATTTGTAGACTCTGAGGCATTTGTCAGAGTGTTTTATTTGTTTAATAAAAATCATTAATGTTTGAATTAATGGTTACTTTCACACTGTGCCCTGTGATCTATTCTCAGTATCACTGTTGTTTGAAAATATTTTTAATGTTTGAGTTTAGTTGTACCAAATTGCAGTAAATAAACAAAAAAAAAATTAATTCTTCCCAATTTTCAGTTTCAGTCTTGTGTCCATTATGAGAATGGTGGCAGCTTGTGGTCTGAAACCCCCCATTGCTGGGGGTGGTGGGATGGGTATTTCCCAAGTGGGATGCTGAGAGCAGGGGGACAAGGTGACCTCCCCAGATCAGTGAGCTATGAGGAGAGGTGGAGCACAGTATGGAAGCAGGGATAAGCTCTGATCATCATCAGTACCCTAAACCAGGAGAGGAAATCTTCATCAGTGACAGGGGAGAGCAGCATCGCAGAGAGGAGACTTGGGAAGTCTGTAAGACCCAATTCACTGTACTGGGACCTGCTGAAATCACTCATACCTATTTTTTCTAGGTGGTTGGATTAATCTTTCCCTGCAGCTGGGGCCTTCCACAGAGTAGTTGTGGTATCACATCTTTATGTCATGTCCCATCTGTTGCTTGAGGACCTTAGGGCCAAATTCAAAGCCTCTTTGTAGTCAGAGGGGGAAATGCCAGTTGACTGCAGGGATTCAGAGCTCAGCATCTCACTGCTTTTTTCACTATGAGTATTGAAATCTACCATCTTGCCTTGGCTGGTGGCTCATGTGCGAGTGTGGATCAGATGCCAGCAGAACTGCATCCTCCTGCCCCAGAGCTGCTGCCCTGCAGCGTTTGCATCTGCTGCTGCAGGAGGGAATATCCTAAACCACAGCTGACTGTTCAGCAGTGGGTTCAGCTGCTGCCTCTAGTTTGGCAGCTCACTCTGAGTTTCTAAGTGATCTACATTTTTGTGCCTATAAATAACGACGGCAGCAGAAATCGTGACTATTGTTGTGCCGTCTGTCTCTGGAGCAAGCCCAGTCTTGTGATCTCACTGCTCCACCAAGGAGCTGCTGCTTTATTTCACACTCTCTGTATGGCATTACAGCCTGATCTCTTGTGGGGTCTTCGTCTCGGGGTGGCCAAGAAGGACACTGCAGAAACCTGTGGGTCCCAGGGTGGGTGTTACACTGCAGGGACAACCTGACTGCAGCAGCAATGCCATTTTCCCTGCTGGGCCGGGTTAGTGGTGGTGTCTGTGTTGTCTGTGTGGGACATGCACACCATGGCTGTGTTCTGAACACATCAGACTGTCTGAGGCCCAGAACCTGGAGTCTCTTGTACTTGACCCAAGGGATGTCTGTTTTGCAAGAGGTGTTTTGGGATGTGCTTATTATTCTGCAACAATATTGTCAGTCCATTATATTGTCAATGCCTGCTTGAATCTGAAAACACTTATTAATTAACTGTTCTTTCTCCTGGGTGACCACGTCCTTAAGGAAGCTGAACCATGGAAAAAACTGTAATAGTGCAGCTTGGTTCTGCATCTTCAAATACGGCTTCAGACAGCTCTGAAAGTCAAGTTCATCTGGTTTTGTGTCTGAATTTTCAGCCTCAGGAGTGCTAGGATATCAGGCACTGCCTTGTGGGAGGGTCGGGCACCACTGCATTCAGGTGGTGCTTAAGGCAGGACATTGCAACACAACAACAATTATAAAAAAGCCCAAATCATAAAAATATCAGCTCAATTTTCCCAATAAATAGTTTGTTTTAATGGAGTGTTGTACAGAGGTGCTCTTAATGTACTGGAATAGCACTGTAACAAAAAGCACTTTAACAAGGGGTTTCCAGCCTGGTGCTTAACAGCTGCAACAGGGGAAACATTTGGCATTTCTGTTTTCCTAACCTCCTGAGAACACACCAGCAAGATTCCTCTTAATTGAGCCCTTAAACTTTTAATGCAGTCCCTGGACTGATATGCATTTGCCATATGTTTTACTTAGCTGTTAAATGGTTGACTAAGGCCTTTACTCAGCCTGTTAAACTGAATTGATGACAATTTAATATTGCACAGGGAATACCACAGCCAAATAGGAAACAGACATCTGTGGCACTGAGACGGGTCAATTCTGGCACTAGGCTGAGGAGCTGGACCAGGAGTTCTTGCAACCAGAGCAGCAGAAATAACACAGCAAGAGCAGGAGAGCATTTTCATCAGTGGCTTTGGATGTTCATATCCGGCTATAACTATTATTTAAGGGCTGCCTAAAGCACTTTATAAGTCATCAGTGTGAAATCTGTTTTCCATGCTGGTCTTTAGCACAGAGTGAGAATGAATGGCTTCTTCCATTGTGTAAATACACCTGGGTTTCCTGCTGGACGGGCAGACACTCTCCCTCTGCAAGGCCAAACTCAGCTTCGTGACTTTTCAGTTGGTTATGGAAGACATGGACTAAGATTACCATCTCATAAAAGCACGACAGGATGAACATATTTCTTAAAGGGATTAATCTGGCTCCCTACAAAGGTTAAGGGAACAACTGACATTCATTTTAATGGACCCTGTTACTGTTCCATGACATTGGCATCAATACAGCAGTCACGGTGCTGAGGAGGTGCTATGGCACTGAGGGAGCCTTGAGTTATTTTCTGAGAAGTGGAACATTTTCAGAAGGAAGTATGGAAAATGTCCTGTGGTTCAGGCCCTTTCCAAGAGTTGGGTCTGTTGACTTGATTCCCCTCTCCTCTCTTACAGCTGGAACAAGGAGCAGGGTCTGTGCCGCAAGTCCTGGGAGCTTTGCTGCTCGCAGTTGGCAGCAGCAGCATCTGGGTTATCTGCACCCTTTGATTACAGGTGCTTAATTTCCCTTGAGGGACCAGAGTCCCTTTTGAGAGTCATCCATCACTGTCTTGCCCAGGGTTGCAGAGGAAATGTGTGGCAGAGCAAAGGTTAAAGGCAGCTCCCCCAAGGTGAAGCTCTTGCCTTGGCCATGCCTTTGTTTGTACAGGAGTGAAGTGATCGTGCATGTCTCACACCTCCCATCTACTGGCACCACAATTCTGGGGGGAGTTATGGGGTTGTGTGGTAGCTCTCATATTGTATCACATGTCAATACTGCAGTAATATTAATTGTTTTGCCATGTCTGGTGTTAGGGAAACTTTTCTTGGTACGCAGGCAACCAAATATTGCCTGACAGCAGAGCAGTCACACCACATAGCTGTGGATATTTACCCTCTCAGCACTTTGTTTTGGTCTCTCTCTTTGGACCAGCATAGTAGCAGCTCACTGACTTGAATGCATTGGCTTAGGGAGACACAGTGCCTCCCTGGCAGTGCCTGGACTGAGAGGACTGAGTTTTAATGCCATTTTCTCAATTTTTAATCTCTGAATCCCTCTCAGGCATAAAAGCAGTTGCGCTGATAATTTTACCCTAATACTTGTGCAGCAGTGTACAGGCTCCAAGGTGCTGGGAGGCAACTGCTTGAGAAAAGCAAGGATCATACAAAAGCTCTCTCATGGGTTATATGCACCTGTAGGGTACAGACTCTTTAAAATAAAAAGTTAAAATAGTGGTATTCTTCAGCTAAGTGCATTGGGCATCACTTGTCAGATGCTATTGTCAAATTACGGGCACTTGGTATTGCTGTGCAGGGCTGATGAGCCCTGTAGCCAAAGTCTTCCTTTAATTTTTGTCCATAAGTTTTTTGCAGTGTGCTTTTACCACCGTATTAGGGAAAAAAAACCCCTCTGTCCCTCCATTTTATTAACTTCCTAATGTTCTTAGTGTGTGAATCACACAGCCCAGGGTTATATTTACTAGATTATTTTTCAGGCTTGATCAGTTTGGGATGGAGGAGGAGCTTTTGATTTTAATGTTCACATACCTGTGTTTCTAATATACGCAACAGATGTTAAGGAGCAAGGATTGGAGATACTGGGATAATTCAGGGCCTAGGAGTATCCCTATAAAATGGAAAAGGAAGATTACCAACTTACTTTTTTAAGTCACGGCTGAATCCATGAAACTATGAGGTCATGCGGTTTTGTCAGCAGGAATGCCCAGGATTTTAACAGATTCTATAGTGTAGACAAATTATGTAGACAGGAGTTAAATGTTAATGCCGAGGATTCCCTGTGGGATGCACTGAGCTGTTAGGGTGGCAGTTCAGGCCGGTTCAGCACAACCCTTTGGATCCCCCAGAAGTGAGATAAGGCCCCAAAACACATGTGCTGGCACACACCTCATCCGTGGCCCACGCGCCTGACAGAAAGCTCACTCCTGGAGTCTCCTCCTGCCAAGGGCCTCCCTGGGAGCAGCAAGGCTGGGCTGGGAGGAGCAGCTCCATGGCTCTAAACTGAAGCTGATGCAGTTTTACAGCTTGTATTTCTGCTGCTGCTTGGGACTTGCTCGTGCATGGGATTTTACAGGGCCGTTTAAGTATGAAGTGAAACATGGGGAAATTATATCCCTTATGATGCCCAGGAGGTAGAGCTCAAGAAAGAACTTTGCACAGAGAGTGGCTAACAGGAGGCGTCAACAAGGTTTCTTTGAGGCCTTGGGATAATCCTGCTGGATGCTTTGGAGACTGGGAGGCTTGAGGGGAATGAGGTCCATGTCTTCACTTTTGGACCACGCTGCTTAATGGCGCTGCTTGCCAGGAGCGGCCTTTGGGGCGCCTCTCCTGGGAGAGGGATTTTTATGCTGCTGTCATGTGGGATGGGCAGGAGTGTCACTGTGCCCTGCCCCAGCGCTACACCCACCGCACACTGGTGATCTGACTTTCAGATGACCCAGGTGTCTGCTGTGAGACAGAGAAAAGTCTTTGAACCACACTGTATTGGGCTTTTGATGCTGGATGTAGCTCCCATGCTTTACTGCATGTGATACAGTCTGGTTCAGCTTTTCTCCATTTTTCCAGCTAACTTTGATTATTTGTTGTATTAATCATGGGTTAACTTTTTACAAATACCAGCTTTTACAGCTTGTCATTGATCCATCCATTAAAAATTATTACAGAAATAGACAAGGCAATGGTAACACAAACTCCTGAAATATTGAGCATGACCTGTGAGGGTTGGCTTCTTGGCATCAATTCGCTCTTCTGTCTTGAAAATAAAATTACTGTGGAGCTATTTGTGTTGATTAACGAAGAAATAGCTGGAGCCTTGCATTTTCTGTGTCAAGGAAAGTGTAAAGTGTTAGAATAGATGGCAGCCTTGGAGCAATAATGTATAAATGGATATTTAAAATCTCTCCCAAGGCCAAGGCACAGCCCCAGTAAAAACCAGAGTGCCTGGCAGTTGTCCAGCCTGGTTTGTTAAGACACAGGAGCAAATAGCTGCCATTAAAAATAACAGAATCATAAAATCTTCCCTCTTTTTCTGTAGTCCTCTTTATTAGCACGAGCATGTGTCTGTTTCCATCTCTGTGATTATATTCTTGGAAATTGTCTCTGTGATGGATTGACGATTTCCATTAGAAACATCTCCATGGCCTGGACTAAAACAGACACCAGTAAGACAATAATTGAAGAATTATTCAAATAAACCCTGGGGCACATTTGTGTTATGTAGGACATTCTGGAAACTTTCTCTTTTGCGAACTATGCTCCTACTAGATCTTTTAACAAATACTGCCTTCCCAGAAGACTGGGGTTTTTTCCTTCAGAAGGCAGTAAATTCAGCTATTGCACAGAATAAAAGCAGTATATCTGTGGCTGTGGTACCCAATTTTAGTGCCGAGCAGCCAACACAGACTGAGCAAGCACAGGGTATTGGCAGGATCTCCCTTTCTGCCTTCTCCATGCCCAGCTGGTTTCACTCATGGTTTCCCAGCATTTTTAGAGGCTGTCCTTTCTGCTGGCCAGTTTTGCCTGTGCTTCATTGGCTGCTGCTGGCACCTCATTCCTCCCATCTCTCATGGGGATGCTATGGACAGCATCTCCTTGAGGAGCTCATTCCATGGTAGTCAAAGAGCAGAAATCACATGAGCTGTGGTGTTTCACATGCCTGACTTCTGGGGGAGGTTTTGGAGAATATTGAGAATTAGGAACAGATGCCTTTTTTTTTTTTTTTTTTTATGTTGTTAAGAAATTGCCTTTGGCATACATCATAAATCTTTGCACAAGGCCGTGAGAGAGTGTCCGTGCTGCCCACCCTCCAGCCAAACTACAATAAATCAGCGGGTCCTGTGGGTCCCTGCTGTGCCTTATCAGTGCAAAGGGCTCAGCTTGGAAATTCACTGTTGCTAATGGGGGAAGGCAGCTGGCCATGTGCAAATAAACATGGAGCTTTAGTTGCCAGTGCTGTTCCTGGCCCCTCAGCAATGCACAAGCAGCCTCATGAATCACAGCCACTCGCAGGCTTCGTGCACGGAGGGAGCTGGGAAAGAATGGTTGGTGTGAAAAATTGTGATTAATGTGGTAGGTGAAAGTCTCAGGTGAAACATAGCAAGGAGTGCTCAGCAATCGTGGATTGCAGTGGGGTGGGAGCAGTGGGGTTGGAGCAGTGGGATTTAGACCAGTGTGTTTACCATAAACTGCTTTTAAGCGGTTTGATCTGGCTGTGTATGTGGCTCATTCTCACTCACCATGGCCTGGGTCCACTGTCCCTCTTTAGAGATGACTGGGCAAGAGATTGATCAATTTAGGTACAATCCTGAGGTTTCCAAATTCGATACCTGTTTCTCCTGGTTCTTTCGGTGACATTACAAGTGCCCTGTTGAAACTGCACTTACTGGTTATATATGTAGTATTGCTCTAAACAGTCACAAAAGTTTTATTTAGCTGAGATTGCATCCAAGCTGTAAGAACTTAGCTTGATGTGTCTCTACAGCACTCAAAATTCACCCTTTGCTGTGAAAAACAGGAATGTCTTGATTGAACAGCAGTGAGACTAACTCACAAGATGAAGCAGAGTGATAAAATTATGTTGACAAGAGAGTGGTAAGAGAAAACTCTATATTTTGTTTAGATTATATTTGATTCAATACTGAAATACAGATATATAGTACTGGTCCATATCCTGTCTAGGAACATCCAGTTTTTATTGATGCAGATGTAAGTGAAGATACATTTAACATTCCAAATGGAGAACTGGAAATGAGCATCACTGTATCTACTCAGCTTCTAGTTAGCTCTTCAGAAAGGATGCCCTCACAAGCTGCTGTTGAGTATAACTTTTTTGGAGAGAAACTTCAGATAGAAGCAAAAAAAATGAGGTTACCAAAACCTAAATAGAGCAAAGTTGCTTTAATGTGGCTAAAGAGTCTACAGCCAGTGTTGAAAGGGTTCCAGTGACAGAACATGAGACATTATCATTGGAAAAAAACCTCAGTGTAATTAGTCAGTGTGTGTAATTAACTATTGGACAAAGCAGACAAGGGATTAGAGGTATCTTCTAAGTCAAGCCTGGCTACACTGCTAAATGATAGTCTTTTGTCCAGCCAGGAGCTATGGATCGGAGGCAAAAATTGTACTGTCTTTGTTTTGTCTGGGGTCAGATTAGATTATCATAATGGCTTTAAAATCTATGAATCTGTCATATTTGATTTTAAGTGAATGAATCAAAAGACTCCCTTAATGTAGGTATGCACATTCAGACCAGAGCTGAGTGAATAATTCAATAATTAATTTGATGAGCACAAACATAAGAACATGAGCACAGTTTTATTGGGTCATACCAAAGAATCATCTGTTTCAGGATGGCTCCTCAGATGACAAAGGCTTTTGTCTTAAATCCACCACCTGCTAATTCCGTTAGGTCCCCCATTTCTCATCTGTGGTGTGAAATAATTCTTTATATTTGCCTTGCCCATGCCCCATCCTTTTTGTGAATGGTTTAGTGGAGGATTTGGCAATGCTGGGTTAACGGTCAGTCTCGATGATCTTAAGGGTCTTTTCCAGCCTAAATGATTCCATGATTCTGTGGATATGTGATTTTGTAGAGTGTTTTCATATCTCCTCTGTCATCTCTTTTCTATGCAAAATGTGTTCTCTCTCTGCACGGAGAAGTTCTCTGGTCCTGCTTGCTTTTCTTCTCTATACCTCCCCAAGTTTGGTTATGCTTTCGGCTGAAGCATCTTGCAGACTCTTTGCATAAAGATCACCAAGGTGGAATTTATCCAAATTCACACAGAAATGTACATTTCTTCTCCTCACAACCTAGAAATGCTTCCTTTCTTGACTGGAGGAGATGATTGTGGTAGTTCTCATATAGGTGCTTATTCTCTAGACTTGGAGGATTTGGTGAGATGAACTTTGTCAAAAATATTGAAAGTGGGCATTTTCCATGGATGTTTAGAAGGACAAACTATTTTCTGTTTTGCACTCAGTTTTCTTCTAAAACTTCTGCTTGATTTTTCATGGCAACGGAGTATTTCAGGGAACTGTCCTGGATAACTCCAACATATGTTTCAACTCCAACATATATTTCCTGATTTTTATAGAAATTGTATATCCTAAAATCGTGCATATACAATAAAATAGGGTGTTCGTTGTCCTTACTTCAGTTACTTGCACATTTCTTAAGAAATACTTCATTATAAGAAACTAGAATTCAAAGGTTTTTCTTATCAAGTCTCTGCAAGTTTCTTGGCACTTACTCAAAAGTTGGAGAGCACATTAATGATGTTTTGAAGATATATAGTTGTTGCAACAGTTTGATAAAACAAGATACCTATATAACTTGGAGTTAAATTGGTCTGTTTAGTTGTAATATTTAGCTCCCAATTTATTATTTCTACAAACTGCTTGGCAAGTTGATATTTGCAAAAACATACCTTGACCAGTTGACTCCATTTGATTTTTCTTGTTCAAAATAAATTTTCCAGGGTTGGGTTTGTTCAGGACAAAGGGACGGCTCAATGTTGTAAATCCTACAAAGAAGAAAAAAAAAAAAAGTAGAATTTATGTGAGATACAGGGGATAATAAGGAGCTTCAAAGCTCTTTCTGCACTGAGGCAAGTCTTACTCAATATTATCTTTACATTGACTATTTCTATTATGACATCTGCTTGCAAACTTACTTGTAAGAAAGTAAGTGGAAAGAAAGTTGATCTCAGAAAAAGAAATGTACACACAACCCCTAATTTCTATGAAATATAATTCACAGAAAATCTGGGCTTTTTAAGCTCCAGCTGAGAGTGACTTCACTGCACTTTTCTGTGCTCCTTTTTATTATTTGGGACAATTCTTAGTTCTGTATTCACCTTAAAATTCAAAATTGTTTACTGTACATTGCGTAATTTACAGTTTCCATTTCCCGTTGCATCAGTTTTCATTATTTTTAGGTCTGTCTTTCCTAGTTAGTGCTGGCAGGACATCGAGGTTGGTTTCCATTGGAAAACAAGTCAGAAGGAAAATAAACCAAACCTATTAGTGCTGAAACATGACCTAGTTTTAAATTGTTGTCAGGTGAGAAATCTGCAGATTTTAACTGTCCGCTTATTTTATGAAGGGATGGAGGAATAAGAGAGCAGTTAGGAAATATATTGTTCCAGCTCTCAGATACTGGAAAATGTACTTTGGGTGGTGGATTGTCTACAGAGCTGTGCTTTTCCGTTTTCTAAAAGCAAAGTGAAAAAGATTGAGGCAACAAAATCACGTAGATATAAATACATATATATACATATATATGCACACACAATGAACAAGAGTGATTGGGCTGATTTACTGACATCCCACAGGAGGAAGTGAATAAACCAGTGAGCAATTTCTTCTTTTAAAACTAAACTTCTGAGTTGTTTAATGCCTACTGTGTATTTTTTAATGACATTTTTTTAAATGCTGTGTTTTTCGGTGGTGAATACATGGTTTGCGTGGATTCACACGTGGTGACATCAAACACTTGACTAACAGGGTGGTCACAGGTGAAAGTCACCACTGCTGAGCTTCAGCTTTGCATTTCCACCTAATGCAGAACCATGAAGAAGAACAGGAAAAGTGCCAACCCCTGCCGTAGAATCATAGAACAGTTTGGGTTGGAAAGGGCCTCAAAGGCAACTCAGTCCAACCCCCCTGCAACAAGCAGGGAAAGACAGCTTCAACCAGACCAGGTTGCTCAGAGCCCTGTCCAACCTGACCTTTACTATTTCCAGGGACGGGGCATCCACCACCTCTCTGAGCAACTTGTACCTGTTTTTCACCACCGTCCATAGGTCCTTTTTCAAATGACACGGAGCCCACTTGAGTGTGATCCACCTGCTAATACTGGGATGATTCCTTGTCTCCTGTGGAAGTCCCAATCAAACTATAGGAGCTCAGAAGAGTGGGAAAAAAGATGTGCCCATCTTCTGCCCATCGTAGTGTTTGCAGACCTCAGCAGAGCGCTAGAAATGTGAAATTTTGCTATGATATTCTTAAAGATTTGATTGCGTGGTGGGGTTATCAGTGGAAGCACTGGTGCTTTCCTGTGCCTCATAATGATGTCAGCACTGAGGGAGTGTTGCTGTCACTGGCATATCCCACATCTCCTCCATGCACCACTGCCTGGAGGCCGGGCATGGATGGAGGCATGTGGGCTGCTGGCATTTGAAGGGCTGTCATCAGCTGTCACTCAGAAACGTGTAATCACAAGAGACTTAAAACCCTGATGTGCTTTGTCATTTGATTGCCCTTGGTTCAGTCACACTTTTTACAGCTGATGGGACATGGGGAAAATTTTGAATATAATGTTGGATCTTTGAATATGGAATAAAATTTTGAATAAAACAAGACAGCGTTGACCTTGATGAATCATGGACCTCAAAAGATCTTCACAGTAGGGATTCTGTGAAGGAAAATGCTGTCTCCAAAGATTTGAACTGCCAAACTGCATTACATCCCTAAGCAGAGTTTCCAGAGAATTAATAGTCTTGCCCCAGTGGAAACAGAGGTCTGTTCTCCAAAGCACAACCTCACTACAGCTGCTCAGCAAATGTCACGTGAAATTTTTAATGCAGAGGAAAAAGCCTTTAGTTTGCTCAGTTTGACTCAGAAAAATAACCACAGCATTTTTGCCTGTTTTTTTCCCAAACAACCTCTCAGGGTGGGGAGCAGCCCTTTGGAGCAGCCACCATCACAGTGGTGATGAAGGGCTAAAACCAGAATAAATACCACGGCAACGTTGCCTTGCATTTTCTCTACACACCCTGGAAGGAGGTTGTAGCGAGGTGGGGGTTGGTCTCTTCTCCCAGGAAACCATTGACAGGACAAGAGGAAATGGCCTCATGTTGCACGAGGGGAGATTCGGGTTGGATATGAGGATAATTTTCTTCACTCAAAGAGCATTGGAACAGGCTGTGCAGTGAAGTGGTGGAGTTGCCATCCCTGGAAATGTTCAAAAAAGGTGTAGATGTAGCAATTCAGGATATATTTTAGGGGGCATGATCGTGTTTAGTCAAAGGTTGGACTTGATGATTTTGGAGGTCTTTTCCAATCTGAATGGTTCTATGATTGAACAGCACTATCAAAGGAGGGGTGCTAACATCTGTCCTTCCATCTCTGCCATATGCACGTACCTGCATTCTAGAAACATAAGCCAGAACTAGTCCTGTGTCCTTTCTTTGGTGGCCTTGGAGCATATATTTGTTACCAGCAGATTTTAAGCTGGGTGATTTAAGGATACAATAACGAGGAAAGTCCTCGCCTTGTTCAAGCTGTATGTTTTATGATGTGCTGCAAATGAGAAAGCCAGGGCAGTTTTCTGAGATATTTACTGAATAAGGCAAATCTCTGTAGGCCATACGGTAATTCTACAGCAATATCTGTCCCTGCCTGATTAACACCTTAGATTATTGGTACAAGGAGAATTTTAATCACGTACTTCTATTTGCAAGAGGTCAGACTGAATAACCATAATGTTCCTTTCTGGGTCTAAAATCTATTAATCTGTTTACTTATTTTCCTTTTATGTGTTACTTCGTTTGAACAATGAGATGAGGGCAGCCAATTTCTCTTTCCTTTCGAACAGCACATTGGCCAGGTTTGCTTTCTGATTCTCGTGCATTCTCACAATGCAGAGGAAGTTTAAAGCCAAACAGAAAAGCTCTCCATTAAAAACAAAATACATTTTTTAAAAGGAAATATTTGTATTAATAAGAATTCCTTCATTAGAGAAATGTAATACTCAAAGCTAGAACTTCTCAGGAATAGTTCCTTCAGTCTTTCTTACCTCCCCTCACACTTCAGCTTCATGCTGAGTTCTGTGCTTTTCCTGATTTATATTGTAGGAAACCGCGAATGTGTAACTTCTGATTGATAAAGTGTTCACAGTTATAGGATAATGCTCATATTTAACTTATTTTCATATTGTCCTGGAATGCCTTCTGCTCCAAATTTCTGAAATCAGTCCTCTTTTCATTAAGCATCCCTACTCTGTAGGTTTAAACAGTATTAGCAAATCCCTAGGGATGTGTCTGCCTTTCCACAGGGGTTCTTCTAACCCAACATGATGTATGGTGCTTTGGTGACTTGTCCAATGGAGAATGGATCATGACTTGAACCACACTGAAGCATCAGATAAACTTAACACCCTTCTGGAGGGAAAAGCCGACAAGCTCTGCATAGTTTTGTTGGGATTCTTCATGTAAATCCACCAGTGATGAGTTCATCAATAAGGCTCTTGATAAAAAGCAATTAAACTGTCAAGCAGTAAATGATCCAGAGCAATTCTAGGCTGTACTACAAAAGAGGCAGAAAAGAAAAACATCAATGTTTTGCCAAATGGCAGAGAAGTCAAAGTGATATTTCAAAGGGTGTTATTTTTCAAGCTCCTAAAACAAGCGGAAAGATTCCTACACTTGGTAACGGTGGGGGATGCAGGGGTGGAGAAATCAGAGGATATATCTGTATACACAGACAGTCCCACCAAGAGAAAGAAAGGGTAACATGAATACATTAATATGACTAACATATTTTTAATTCCAGCATTTATTTGTTCTTTTATTCATGTATTTATTCGCTTGGAGGCTAACCTATGTAGGGATGTCCCCCACCAGGCAGCCCTGCTGAGGTGACAGTCTGGCAGGTATCTGGTAGAGTGACCTGCAGTGTGTGGGTGCAGGTTTCACACTGCTGGCAAAACCAACAGAAATTCAGAGATTGGCTCTTCCTTTGCATTTACGAGTTCAGGAGCCTTAAATTACGAGGGAGTTTTCATTTGGTTCTCATTTTTCATCAAAGTGCTTCTGTGAAACTGCACATTCTGCTTTCCTGATGGTGCTGCAAAGAAAGCGGATGCTTCAGAAAAAGGTTGATAATGTCCTTTCTCCTTTCCTGCAGCAAGGGCTGTTTTGGTTTTATTTGCAGTTTTGTTCTTTCCTGATGAACTGATGGCAAAATGGGTTAATGTAAAGTGAAGGTGTAATAGTAATGCTGAAATGTTTCCTCATCTCTCACAAGTCACATCTGTAAATTAGGAATTGCAAAAATATGGGAACTGTAGTGACAAGGACTGACACCAACCCTTGAAGAGAGCCTGAGTAATTGCTAGGATGCTGTTAGAGTAACCTCTCCTTTGCCTCTCATGAGCACTGTGAGGTCTTTCAGGATCCTTCTTTACTGTCTGTGCAGGGTGTTCAGCCGACAGGGTACACACTGAGAGTTCATTTAGCGAGGTAGCTCGTCCAGGTACACAAAGCCATTGGTATTTTCAAAGTGTTTTGAAACCTGTGCTAAACTGAGCCACTCAGTGTGGCAGCTTGTGCTGGAGGTTCAGATCCGCATTTAAACATCAGATTGGGAGGAAACATGAAGCAAAATCCCCAAATCCAGCCAGGAAATGAAAAAATTACAAATATAACAAGAGACACAGATTTTGTTTTTAACATCTGTCTCTGTTTCCCTGTTCATCCTCATGAGAGCTGGACAAACTTTCCATAGCTGCCCCCAGACCAGAGAACTGTAGGAATTTATTGCAAACTCCAGCACCAGGCTAGATCCTCTGAAAGATTTGTATCATTTGCATGATCGATACATGAAGTCTCCTTAATGAAAGACTAGATCCGGAAGCTTTTATCTCAGGAAACCCTGGAAACAGAGTGCAATCTGTGTTTCCCCATCAGAATTGCAGATAATGTCTCTTTTATCGTAGGGTCGAGTTGTGTCCTAAAGGCCCTTCTGGAACTGGGTGTTCATGGCAGGGAATCTTGCTTGTACCAGCACTAGTGTGGCCTGCAGGCCCAGGGCAGTGACTGTCCCTCTGTACTCAGCACTGGTGAGGCCACACCTTGAATCCTTTGTTCAGATTTTGGCCCCTCACTACAAGAAGGACTTTGAGGGGCTGGAGCGTGTCCAGAGGACAACAGAGCTGGAGAAGGATCTGGAGCACACACCCTATGAGGAGCAGCTGAGGGAGCTGGGAGTGTTTCTCCTNGCTGGGAGTTCCTGGAGAAAAGGAAGCTGAGGGGGGACCTTATCACTCTGTACAACTTCCTGAAAGGAGGGTGTAGCCGGATAGGGGTCGGGCTCTTGTTTCAAGTAACAACTGGTAGGACAAGAGGAAATGGCCTCAGGTTGTGCCAGGGAGGTTTATTTTGGATATTAGGAAATATTTCTTCACCAGAAGTGTTGTCAAGCACTGGAACAGGCTGCCAAGGGCAGTGTTGGAGTCACCATCCCTGGAGGTATTTAAAAGACATGTGGCACCTGGGGACATGATTTAGTGGTAGGCTTGGCAGTGCTGGATTAAAAATTGAACTTGGTTATCTTAAGGGTCTTTTCCAACCTAAATGATGCTGTGATTCTTAGTGGGGTGAGAGTTTGTGGAAGAGGACATTACTATATGTCCTGACTGTTTCAAAGGCTCAAGTCTGAAAGTTTTTGTCTGTATTTTCTGCAATGAAGAAATGGAAATCGGGTTTGTTCTGGCCTTCCTCCTGTGGCTAGCAGTGATATGTACTAAAGATGGTAAAAAGATGTACTAGAAGTGAAAGGTATTCATATTTATGGCTGGGTTTGGATTTTTTTTTTTTTCATTCTAAACTAAATGAATCTTCTGGTAGTTGTTTTGAAATCACTTCCTGTATTGCTGGAGATAAGCAAGGCGTATGCTGGGATGTTCATGTGTGATGTGGACACCTAGCTCAGCTCCTTCTCTAAGTGCTGCATTCCCCATGCTGCCTGGAGAACCAGGGGAGAGCCACTGTTCAATGGCCGAGCAAGCACCAAGGGATGGAGCCGCACATACTCCATCCAGGCAGTCCCTGCAGACATATCTGTACAGAAGATGCACTTGTGGCTGCTTTGCTGAGTTTTGCCCAGCTCTGAGTCCCCAGGCAGGACTGATGCTACTCTGGATTGCAGCCTCACACTTGAGCTGCTCCAGGGTTAAATGCTTTACAAGTAGCTGAACTTGGCTAGTCCTCCTTTGACTTTTTCTTTGCTGGGAACCAGATTAAAATCAGCAGGGGAAAAAGATTCCTTTTGCTGTTGTTTGTGTGTCCAGCTCTATGAGCCAGTGCCAGCTGCAAAACAGGAGCAGTCCTCTAATTTCCACTAATGAGAAATCCCTCCTACTCTCTCTTTCTGGACCGAAAATTTTGTCTTAAATTTCTTTAAGACAAAGAGCTAATTCTGCTCTTACGGCCTGCAGTTTCAACTCTGCCTCAAAATTGCCATAGAGAGGGCAAAGCTGAATGCTGCCATTAAAAAGAAAATAATTGTTCCAGAATATTAAAGACTGGAACAAATTGCAGCAGTGCTTTGTGAGTGCCCAGGTCTGTTCAGAGCTGATGCCAAGTCCCATCTCAGCAGGGTAGAGGGATTGGGATCAAGACCAGCAGACAGGCCACATCTCCACCATGAGTTTAGAGCTCAGATGCTCTTCCACAGCTGCCTTTGCTGCTTTGCTCCTGTAACAGCACTGACTTATGTCAGTTCTTGGGCACTGTACAGGCAGCAGCATTCCCAATGACATTACGCTTGAGTTAACCCTATTTTGGAGGAGAAAAGCCATATGGACATAAGCTCCATATGGAAAGTAGCCATGGCCTTGGGTGCTGAGTTGAAGAGCATCCTGGGGAGGTGAACCTCAGCCAGGAATCTTGCCCACAGCAGGGAGACTCTAGAAGTGATAATGCAAATTCCCTGCACCATAACATGGAGTCACCACACTAATAAATAGGAGCACAAGTCCCTTGACTCTGCATGTACCTGGGATGCTGTTGACACTCTGAATAAGCAAGGGGCTGCAAATGTAAGAGCTGGTCCTCCTGAGTGCTTGGATTAATCTCTGGTTTGCTGTGCATCGTTTAAGAGGTTGCAGTTATTTTCCATGTGTTGAAATAAAATTATAAACAGATTGAGCCTGGGTACAGTAGATCCACTGGACTAAATCTGACTAAGAAAAGCTTTAACTTAAAGAATGAGACTTAAGACGGGTGGAGAGTGAGCTGGCATGGAGGGAAATTCTGTCTGTTTAGTGGAAAAAAAATTGTGGAAATATACTCTCAGCAAAGATGGAAGGAGAGTTTCCTTATGCAGGAAAGCACGTGATGTAAATTGGTATTTACTAAAGCAGTCCATTGCTTGAATATAACAAAAGTAACTGTATGAAACTGCAAAACAGCACACACTGCATTTTCATGGGGAAATGTGCTGTATTCAGTGATATTAATTACTGTGTGGGCTCAATTTTCAGTGCAATCAATCCACAGGAAACAAAAGGACTGCAAGGGAAATATAAAAAGACAGTCAGTTAATAGGAGCCAGATTCAATAAAATTGTATCTGCCTTCAGTGAACAGTGAGGGTGAGGTGTGTCTGTTCTCCCTTGGCAAGGCACAGGATGGGCCGAGTGTAGGGCCAAAAGGTGTACATGCATATATATATATATATATATATATATATATATGTGCATGTATGTATATGTGAGAAATACAACTCTTACTTTGAGGAACTAGGTAAGAAAGGGATTTAATTCAGGCTGCTGGTGGACTTTAGACCCTGAGTGAATTTCACCTTTCCTGCAGTTTCAATTTAGAGCCAACATTTTAGCAAGCTGTGTGGTTTGTTTGCCTAGCACGTAATAGGAGGATTATCTGGTTTGGGTTTTTTTCTTCCAAGGTTGCTTTTCATTTTCAAAGCTGAATGTGTTCATTTTTAGTGGTAGCATTCTCTCGCGTTTAGGCTCCAAGCTTCCCTAGGAAGTGACTTCATGGCATTATTCAAGCAGATTATTGCCTGGAGTGGCTGAATTACCTAGTGTTTGTGTAATGGCAAGCTCTCAGTCCATATGTATTTAATGACTGTAATTATTTGTTATTTTCCCTTTATTAGGTTTGTTTTTAAAGAAAGTTTTACTGTGCTATTTATGATACGCTAAGTGGTGCAACTTGCTGAAGAAACATATTGCATACATTTTATTTTTTAATAGGTTTTACTTGTTAAAATGGAAATCTTTTATTTACCCTAGTAGGGCAGTTTTTGCTGACAGTTTTATTATTTCAATTACTCAGACCTTTCTTTCCTCTTTTGTTTCCTCAGATACTCCTCCAGGGAGTTTTAATGTGCCATTCTTTATTTAAGATTGGGTTCAGAACGTATTATTTCTAGCAAGGCAAGGAAAAAGTGCAATATAACAGACATTAAATAGTGGGGTGTCAAGGTTTTATTTTCTTTCCTCTTTAAGTTGTAGAATCCTTTCCTCATTTGTGTCATCTGGTGATTAATTGCACTGATAATCTGTGCTCCTCATCAATAACTGTCTCCTACCAGTGCCAGGCAGAGGCCATGCTCTGCCTAAAGAGCTTTTGGCTGCTGATAAATGAACATACATGTATGAGTAAAGGAGAGGACCTCTCAGAGCATTTAAAATGGTCAGAGGTGCAGGTTACTTGAATAAATTAATGCTCTGTAGGTACTGGCAGCAACTCCCGAATGCATTTCACTCGCTGGTGGGGAAAGAATGGGACCATTCCTCCAGGGCAAAACCCAAGCCTTGGTCAGTGGAGTGCAAAGTGAAGCCCAAGGGATCCTACTAGAAGAGAACCTTACAGCCTCAGCAGGCCAGCACCAGCAGACCAAATTGCCTATGCAGAGTTCTCTAGGGTGGGACAGCATGGAAAGCAGGGACTGCTCCCCTGGCTCTTGCTGGGGTAGTGATTTCCTCTGCAGGTGCTAGTGAGTCTTTGACCACTCCCTGATGTGCAGTGGATTTTTGTGTTCCATTATAGCCTGACCAGTCCTTGGAGAAAATCAAACCCAAATCATCGAATCACAGAATCTGCTGAGTTGGAAGGGACTCATCAGGATCACTGAGTCCAAATCCTGGCACTGCGCAGGACACCCCAATCACACCCTGTGCCTGAGAGCATCGTTCAAATGCTTTTGAGCGCTGTCAGGCTCGGTGCTGTGACCACTTCCTGGGGAGCCTGCGCCAGTGCCCAGCCACCCTCTGGGGGAAGATCCTTTTCCTGATATCCAACCTAAATCTGGCCCAATTCAGCTTCAGACCATTTCCTTGGGTTCTGTCACTGGTGAGCAGAGTGAAGAGATCAGTGCCTGTTCCTCCGCTTCCCCTCACGAGGAAGCTGTAACTGCGATGAGGCCTCCCCTCAGTCTCCTCTTCTCCAGACTGACCAGACCAAGTGACCTCAGCCGCTCCCCATAAATCTTCCCCTCCAGACCCTTCACCATCCTCGCGGCCCTCCTTGGGACAGTGGAGGAGCCCCCGGAGCTGCAGACAGGTGTGCTCTAGCTGCCTGTGGCTAGTGTGTGGCCTTGACCATCCTTTAGTGATACAGAAAGGATATTGCAAAGCACATCCTCACACTTACGCTCCCCGCCGTGTTTTCCAGAGTGTCTGGCGGAGAGCTCTTTGACCGCATCGTCGAGAAGGGGTTCTACACGGAGAAGGATGCCAGCACCCTGATCCGGCAGGTCCTGGACGCTGTGTACTACCTGCACCGGATGGGCATCGTGCACAGGGATCTCAAGGTACGGCCACAGCACCACTCCATCCTCTGGGCAGCGTTAATGAAGGTTGTGTAATTATATGAGTCCAACACGTGTGCTCTGGGACTGCCTGTGTCAGTAAGGTCTTACCATAGAAGAGGTGCTCCAAAGCCTCCCCATGTAAGTGGTTTTAATGAAAACTCTGCAGTCAGGGCAGTTACAATGGGAGTTTTTTACATAAGATGTGGGAAAAAGCCTTTCATTAAGACCCAAAATGTTACATCAAGGCAGAAAACTCGTTTCTGTTGGGATGTGTTTACTGATTTAAAGCATCTTGCAGGTTTGCTGTGCTAAATTTACTTTTACTTAATAATAACTAGTAACAATAGTGTGGGAAAGTTGAGTGATTTCCTATCATGCTATTTGGACCAGTGTTTTTGGAGATGCTGTTAACAGCAAGGGTTCTTCTAAGGATCAATGTGTACCAATGTGATATTTAGATGATCTTCCTTTCAACTGTACCATGATGTCACATCAAAACCTCTCAGCTTTTCAGGTAAAAAAATCCCTAAACATTGGGGTTTTACTGTTTCCTTCCATTATCTTAAACTTGTCATTAAGACAAGCAGAAAAGCTTGGATTTGATAGCACACAGCCAAACTGCCCCATCTTTAGAATCTTAAATAATAAATTAGCAGAAGATACTAGAAAAAGATACAAATGTCAAAAGGAAACTGTGGGCCCCATTCTTGAATTGGTTAATTCTATCGAAGTTTACAGCCAGAAATAAAGAATTCAGTGATTGAAATAAC
Organism: Atrichornis clamosus; assembly: GCA_013400975.1. Taxonomy (NCBI): domain Eukaryota; kingdom Metazoa; phylum Chordata; class Aves; order Passeriformes; family Menuridae; genus Atrichornis; species Atrichornis clamosus. The sequence goes on from WBMZ01005367.1 coordinate 395,182, forward strand.
ACCTCTGGTTTTATTTTGAAGGGATGCTCTGAACAGGAATTTCCTTGGATGTTGATGCAGTGCTTGAATTTTTCCCCTATAAAGAGAATGGAATTTGGCTAAATGTTATAAGCCTTATATAAGCCTTATAAAAAGGCTTCAAGAACATTAATAGAGTCAAGAGCCACAAAGAAGGGATTTTTTTTCTTTTTTTACTTCTTAAATGCAAGTTTTTATTAAATTTTTTAAATATAATCTAATATTAAACTGCATGTCTGCACTTTTTGACTACTCTAAGCAAAGATTGTAGTGCTGAGGATGGGATCTTGCTGTTATGCCTTCAGATGGATGAAAAACTGTGGTTATGAGAGATACTATTTTTTTGCTTGTTATCTTCTCCAGAATTTGTGCTGATGTGAAATGCTGTGTGGTGCAAAATAATAAATGACAGGCTTGTTCCCAAATGCAGTGGGGCCAAAATAGAGCCCATTAGTGGTGTAACCACCAGCACTAGAGCTCTCTGAGGTGCAGCAGTGCTCAGGACAGGCAGACACGGCCTTCTTTTGTGACAACCTCAATGCTTCTTTCAGCTGTGAATCTTTCAACTGTGTGGGGACCATTCCTATAGGATTGCAAGCTTTTCCACACCTTACTGCTGCAAGGGACATGCCTCAGTCCTGTACACCTCCTCCAGAAAGAAGCATTCAGTGATCTTCACTTCAGCAAATAGAGGGAAATAAAAGAAAGTAGAAACGTTTTTTTAAAGTATTTGTTTGGCACATTTTTAAGACAAAATATTGAATCCACAGAAGGAAAACATACACTGATATCCTCAAATTATGTTTCCTCCTCAGTGTTGTGCAGTTTAGTCCAAACGGTCCCAAATAATGGGTGTGCTGTAAGGAGGCCCTGGTTAGGCTTCCATCTCCTACAGTCTCTACACCTTGCCCTCAGTTGCTTTTAATTTCCTGCTCTTATGCTGAAGTACATAGAAATATTCTCATATTTATTGGAGCTCCACAGCATTCCAGTATGGAAGTGTTGTTTAGTATTTTAACGTGACGAGCTTGCTCCCAAATCTAATTTTTAGGAAATAACTTCAGGCTTCTTTCTACCTCCAACATTTCTGGAGTGAGGTCCGAGTCCTCCTAATTCAGATACTCCATTGTACAAACTCTTAATATTCCTGCCTTTATAATCTAAAGCAGGCTATAGCTCTCACTTAAAAAAAAATTTAGAGTTCCTCTAATAAAATATGAGATCTGGTGATTGGGAAGTGAATTCATGTACAAATTACTTTCAAAGTTTATGTAAGGCCATGCTGAATTTAGATCAGACCAACCTTCTCCAGTGGTATTTTGGGGTAAAGACTAGCTCTTTTTCTTTCTTTTGTTTGAAAGTTTTTGTCAGTACCATATCAGTTGCTCAAATGACTCATAAAATACAGTATATGAGGAATACCTGCTGTGAATTTCTGTTAGCACAAACATACTATGATGAGAAAAAAAAGGGATATAATAAGGCTTTTTATGATCTCAAAATATCAGGATAAGCGTAAGTTTCAAAATGAAACTCTGGGAAAGAATCCACTCTACAAAAATACAACCCACGAAACATCCATAGCAATTATTTATTGTAATTATGTGTTATTCAGATACAAAAATAGTACTTGCTGTAATTGGAAAAGCAGGTCTGTACTCCAAGTCTCTAATCTAAGTAATGCAACAGCAAATTAAAAGAGATGGCAGCAGATGACATCCAGGGAAGTCCAGGACGCACAAAAGGACTGAAGGACTCAAGCAGCTCTGCTTGGTACAGAGCCACCTCGTTAATGCCTTCTGAATTAACCAGCTTGAAGAAACAGAATTCTTTTCAACAAGTTTAAGTTTTAAATGCATGGTTTTCTTGTCCTTACTAAATGTGAGTAAGTGGGAACCTGAGGTGAGTTAGCAGAAATTATTAGGAAATAACTGCTTTTCCCTTAATTCCAGCTCTACCAACCCCTCAGCAGATCAGAAGTGCAGCAGTAAAAATCAGGAGTGACTCCATCCTAGGGCAGAACATGGCATAAAACTGTAGTCCCTAAAACAGTGTCAGCACTATAACATCCAGTTAAAGCACTGGACTTGCGAGGTATCATGAGAAAGAAGCACAAACGGTACAACTTTATTTTTAGGAACAGAGTAGTTTCCCTTTTTACCTCAGCCCAGCTGGCCCACAACTGTGGATGTAGCTTGTAGATCTTCTCATGGCCATTGTGTCCCATATTTACACATGTCCCATGGATAAAGCCAGCACTTTATGCTGGACTGGGGAGCCAGAAAACGCTGTAACCTCCTGAGTGGGAACCTCAGAGTAGGGTGGAGGGTACATCCCACTCCAGCACTTCCTCATGCCCCCTTGTCCCTGCAGATGGAGAAGGGAAGACAGATGCTGGTGCTGCTGCACGGCAATTTCTCCTTCTTACAAATGCAAGTTTGGATGTGTCCCAAGAAGTTTGAGGATGTTGTGTGGCCACAGCTGCTCCTCTCCATTTCCTGGAGCACACAGCAGGCTGTGGGCCAGCATTTGTACCAGCTCTGGGCAAAAGACTCCACCAAAGCTATTCGGAAACACTGGCTGCCCATCACTTGTACAGGTGAAGACCCCAAGGTCCAGGGCCTGTTGCCACCAGTCTGTGTGAGTGCTGCAGGTGCTGGATCTTTTTGTGAGCTCAGATATTAAGTAGGGGAAGAAGGGGTGGTCTCACAGCACCTAGCAAGAGCTTTGCTGTGTAGCGGCAGCACATTCCAAACACGTGGATGCAGGACTGTGCTGGAGCAGATGGAGGCTGGTTGGGCGCTCCAACCTGCCTGACACTGGTATAAAAAATCACAGGGCTTTGTGGAGTGATTCTTCTTTTCTCTTGCCATAAACAAGTTGCTGTGCTTAGTGCTATAGCATTTTTTCCTAATCAGCTCTAGCTAAAACATCCTTGCTGCAAGTCTGCTAACTGTAAAGGCATTTCCTCTCTCAAAACAGTTTGTTTCCAGTGGAGAAGATACAAAAATTCTCTAATACATACTGTTTTCCTTTTTCTTGTCTCAAATGCTGTATAAAAATTTTCATTGCACAAACTGGATTTACCATGTTTACTTGCTTTCAAATGAATCCTTCTGTTCTTTCACTCTGAAGTGATAATATGTTAGACACATTTTCACAAGTGAGGAATGAGCCTTAGTTCTTCTTTGAGGTGTCAAAGGAGAGATTTGTTATCCCAGAAAAGTTGCTCAAAGCTCAGGCTGTGAGTTTCTTCCATTTGTTGCTATACAGGAGTCTGGAGAGGATCTCCGTATAGGTTTTAAGAGCAACTCTTTAGGTTTAGGGTAACCAAGCTATATTTGTGTATGATGTAACTAAGAATTGTATTAAATGCAATGCACGAATCAAAAGGTGTTGTTACTGAACTTATATATTCAAAACTCATTGTGCTTGTTCTCCTTTCTAGCCCGAGAACCTGCTTTACTACAGCCAGGATGAAGAGTCAAAAATCATGATCAGTGACTTTGGATTGTCGAAGATGGAGGGTAAAGGAGATGTGATGTCCACAGCCTGCGGAACTCCTGGCTATGTTGGTAAGTGGTTTGGTTATATTTTAGTGAAAATGAAATAATACTCGTTTTCTAGTGCTGCTACATGGTGCACATGAGATTTTACAGATATTTGTTAGACGTTAGCATTTGCCTGTGCTCTGTTGTGTGTGCTCTTCCCCTTTCGGGTGCGATCCTGCAATCCAGCTCTGGGTTTGTGGGATTCATTTTCATGTTTTCAATCCTTTGCAAAATGAGTCTTCTCAAAGACACTGCTTGTAGCTAAATCAGGAGCATGTGAAGAATAGCCCCAAATGTACTGATTCTGCAAGTACCTCTAAAAGTAATAAGCTCTACCTAACATAATGTATTATTTTGATAATAAATGATAGCATTTGTCAGATTCCTCTGATAGAAGACAGTAAAATGAAAGAGCTGCATTTATTCAGAAATGTTCAGTAATCCTCTGCTACAAACAAGTTACTGACTCAGATGTCAATATGCAAAAGCTCTTTAGATCCTCAGGCCTTCCTGGACAGTATCAAATTGTTTTTTACCTTTTTTTTTCTTTGCTCCTCTGTCTATTTGGTAGTGATTGTACAAGGCTACCTATTAGCAACATGTTTACCAGCAGCCTTTAAAAACAGTTCAAATAGCTGAAAGTGAGCATTTTATGGCAGGTGATGATGAGATCTGTTCGAGCAAACACTACTTAAAAGGCTCCCTTTGTACATGAGACAGCCAGCAAGCCTGTGCCTTTTGCCATACTAAGATCATCAGCTGAGGTGGGAAAATTAAACTCTGTGATATCCATGAAATCCATGAACCTGACAGTGGATAGGGATAGATTTGTCTCAGATTTCCAGCAGGAAAGACTGGATGTTTTCCAGCTGTCTGAAGCTCTTTTTGCTTTGCAGCTGCCACCTCACCTGTTTTCATATTTCTGATGATACCATGGTACAGGAACTCAGATTATGCGATTGTGACACAGTGGTACAGATTTGTCCTGGATACCTTTTTCCAGGCATTATCTTCACACAGCACAGACACACTCTATCCTGATAACATAAGGAAAAGGAACAGATATCTGTGCTTTCCCGTCGTGAAGCCATCAGACCATCATTGTTTTTTATTAAGACATGGGCCAGGATGCTCTCTGAGTAGCTGTCCTGTGTAACCACACCAGATTGGAAATCTTCCAAAGCAGTCTCAGGAATTGAGCTGAGACAGCAATGTTTGTAACTTTGGCTGTCAGCTTTTCTGTCCTTAAGGAACGTGTTTTATTTTGTTCTGGAATGGGCACTGACTAGAATGAGTCTCAAGACACAGGGAAGCTCAAATGATGTTTGCTGAAGCGCTGATGAAAGTGAGGGAATGCGACTCTGCTTGGTCACAGAGTGATCTCATATGGCCTCTCAGCATAGTCATTTACATAAGAAAACTTGCTGTTTTGGAAAGGAAGCTCTCAGAGCCTGTGACACAAACTGTAGTGCTTTGAGAGATGTTTGAGAGCTCTCATTACTGGTCTGGGCTCTGATAGCTGCACAAGTGCCTCCAGGCTTGTTGTTACCTTACTGAACACAGGATTTGCTCATCGTGCTTCAAGAGGTCACACCCACTTATTTCTGAAGTGCTGACAGGACTTCTGTCAGCCTTCTTCACAAAGAAAACATCTTTAAATATTTGTTCTATTTATTTTTTCTTTTTTGTTTTCTGCACAGGACACAGTTCCTCTTTAGTGCTGCACTTTCTGTTAAATGTAATAGGTTGCTCAGATAACGTTTTTCAAGAATATTTTTGTTGCCAGTCATTCTGGTGATGCCCACAAATGGGCCTCCACGAGTGTTACACCTGATGACATGGCTTCTGCATAGGTCTGCAATTTGCCCACATCCAAAAGCTTTCCTGCCTTCCAATGTCACTCCAATTGGCAGCACCTGCCTACTGCCCTCAAACCAATGTAAGCGTTGTTTCTCCTAATGGCCCAACATGAATACATGTCCTCAGCTGAGCTTGGGTAGACAAACGCCACAGTCCTAACCCATGAAATGCCCTGTCAGCCACCTCTTATTGTGTTTTGCTTTTTCTTTCCCAGATATTTTACCTAGGGTTAAGTAAAACTTAGGGATCCATCACTTAAAATTAATTTCCTGATACTTTTCTTCAAAGATGTGTAGAACACTTTTTAAAGATTTTATTAGAATTGATTGTTTTTGTCAGTTTAACCATTTTGCTTTTAAATTACTGGAAGAGAATTAGGCACATACCACAAGTCAGAGGCACCCAGGGCTTTGTTAAGAAGTCAGTACCATTCACTACTATTTATACTTCATCTCCAGAAATGGATCCAGTCAGATCCCACTATGCAAAGTTCTGGATAAGCTTAATTCATGTCTGCTGCTCAAGTATTTGCAAGTATGCAACCCCCTTGTCACTTCTGTCTAATTTTCCTGATCAGCATATACTTTCAACTTTTCGTGTTTCAGTTTTTATCTCAACTTTTCTTAGTTTCTTCTACAAAGAACAGTAGTACCCAAGACACTAAATCCCTGTTTATATGGTTTGGAAATTTATTGAATAAGGAAGGGTGTAATTATAATTAAATTCCATAACAAATATCAGTTTTCTTTCTGAAAATTAAAGTATTACTTATCAAGTCAGAGTACCTCTAAAATGTGCATGACCAATAGTGCATTAGCACTTTAGCTTTTAAAGCTCTGCCTTACAAATTAAATTACTGTCAACAGTTCTGAGATCTTACTTTTTCAGGAGTTTTGTCAGAGATTTTGGCCCTGTGGTGGAAAGCTGATGGTTAGCATCATTTAACCCAATTAGCTGAGCCACTTTTGTTAAGATGCCAGTCTAAATGCTTACTTACTGAAGGGGTTCTGACAGTACATTCACTTCTAAGAGATCTTGCATCTTCTTATCTGCTTACCACTCTTATCCCCATTTCTTACGGAAAGAATCTGGGTGATGAGCTGGGATTAGACACCCAACTTTGAGATAGCACCTAAATTGGGAAAGATGAGGCAGCTTGTGTGGCTCATTTCATTGCAAATTAGGGGTGAGGACTGGCCTGCATGGATCCTACCCCATCACCTAACGTGGAGAAGTGGTGTTCTCAAAACTCTGAGCGATGTGTGTGATTATGGCGATATGTCGTTAGTGATTTATCATTTTAAACATCACAGAATTGGGCTGGTCAGCTTGTGACCATTTATAATAGCTCAATTTTGATGGAGGAGCTATCTCTGACTTGTGTCAAGTTGGGCACCCACCAGGAGGTGACTCCAGTCACTCAGCAAATTCCTCTAAAGAGATTTTGGCTGTTTGGGAATCGGGTTTCACTGATTTTCTTTGAGAGCTGGTCCCTCAAAAGCTTTGGTTACTTCTGCATATGGGACTTAGACTTGCAAGACACTTAGGAGCATTGAAAAGTTTTTTTAAAAGTTAGAAAGCCTGTGTGAGGCAATTTGATCTCCTTTTGCAGAAACACTAAATTATGAGCTCTTTTTGTGGCTGACTAATATCTTAATCCTACTGAGATTTAAAATCCTCTGAGTCCCAATACAGCTTCAAGTAAAATTTTCTTGTACTTGCCTGTTGTACAAATTGAGCTGGACTCTGGATTTTTGCTTGGTCCCTGTACACCCCACCTCACTCTTTTCATTTTCTGTAGTGCTTTTATGAAAGGTCATTTCACAACTTTCAGCTCTGCTCTGCCAGAAATCCAGTAGCAATTTCAGATCACACCAAAGCCACATGTTCCTCTTAGCCCTCTTAGCAAGACCACAGCATTTCAGTAAGCAATAGATTTCCACATTGATTTTTGACCTATTTGGTATCCTTTGAGTCAAAGGTTGGAAAATATTCAATAAGCCTTTGGAATATCCTTGCTAGCAAAAAGCTGCCTCAGGAGCTGTTTAGGCATAACGTGAGTAATAAAATAAAAATAAAGCATGGGAATCACTCTGACCTGGGTTTGCTTAGGCACAAGTTGCATAACAGGGTGATTTCTCAGCCCCATTGCCATATCCTGCCACAGAGTTTGCTTGTGTTACCCTTTGCTAAACATAAACTGCATTGTGACCCATGGCAGATATCTAAATCTGACTCAGCCACATGAAACAGGGACAACAGCAGCACAGACAGGCAGCAATACTGCACTGAAACCCTGCTGTCCTTCAGAAACAACCTCAAACTTGAAAGTCTTGGCCAACCAGAACAAGATGAAGACTGGAAGAATGTGTGAAAAATGGAAAGAAGTTGTTTTCACCCCAGGAGTTGGTGGAAGAAGGACTCTGGTCTTGTGGTGAAACTGCTTCATGTGCATCTCAGCCTGTTTACACTGTGGGGAGGATATTTTGTAGGACAGCAGAGGAACTGCTCTTGCAGGTTTGACTTCAGGAGAGGGGCTGGGTTGGCCCTTTGTGTGAAGTACAGGCTGTTCTGAAGAGCAGGCACCCTCATGACTTGTACAGAGTGATCAACAGGCTTAAAGTATCAGAGCAATCCCCATCACCTGAGCTCTTTGCAAGAACATGGGTTGCTGTTTTTGGCATCCAGCAGCTGCATTTTTAGGGAGCTTATTAGCATAGCCATGGTCTCTGAGGGTAATGGTATAGTGTTCTGAAAGGGTTCCAAATGTTCCTGGTCTTTAACTTTCCTTAAAACCTCCACTTGAAACAAGCCTTTGAATTTTTTCTCTTATTAAAAGGAAAACATAGCAAAAAACCCTAACTGTAAGACAGCAGGATCATCTGGCCTGGGAAGCACATCTTCAGGTACCCACAGGGGGACGAGGCTCTAGGACCATTACCCAACCTGGCGCCTGGCACAGGTTGCTGATAGCAATGCTGGTTCAGCCTGAAACACCCTCCTGGATGTGAAGGAAGAGTCCAGGTTTGTCTGTTGCCTTCCCTGTCTGGCTGACCATTGTACAGCATTTGAGCCCACAGTGATTCCCTGGTGATGTGTGACAGTGAAAGCCTTTGCTCAGCTGGCGTCTCCCCAGCACCAGAAATGGGAGATTTGGCTTTCTCCTTCTCCTTTCTGCTGTTTTGTCTCCCCAGCCGTCTGTGTTGATCCTTTAATGCCGTCAGCTCTTGGATTTTTTTCATTGCGTTCTCCTTCTTTTGCCTCTTGGCACCGATCTGCCATCATTCCTGAGAGCTCCTCTGACTTGTTTTTCAGCTCATTAAATATTTCCGTCTTTTCCGTATATCAGAGACAGCTGATGCTGATCTGTGTCCTCCTGTTCCTGCTGCATGTCTGCTCATTGGAACAAAAATCAAAAGCAGCCATTTGGCCTTAAAAGAATTACTTAAACCTTCTGCCTTTCTTCATTAATGTTTAGCAAAGGAGAGGTAACCTCACATTTGCTTTGGGCTTGACCACGTGTTGTTCGTACCCATTTCACAGCTGCCATCCACAGCAGCAACTGCTATCACTGCTCTTCACTCCCTTAAAACAGAGAGAAATGCCCCAGCACAGTTTTGATGTTTTAAGAGTGAGAATTTTTATATAGTTCACATCCCCTCATCTCAGAATTGTTTTCTGTTATGTTAATGTGGCATATCTGTATAATGTCAGGAGCGCACTGGTGCTCAGGATCCATCTGCATAATGTTTTCTTTGGGAGTTATGAGATGTATAATGTTTACCAGTCTTGAAAATTATGTAAACAGGAGCAGACAGTCAAAGGTAGAAGAGAATGTGAATAAAATATTGGGAATTTGGAAGGACTAGAGAGTTGGAAGTCATCTAAGCCCATAAAGACAGGAGAACATTAAACTCCCTTCTTCCTCATATTTTGTCACAAAATTCAGTTACAAGGGATAGAAGGAAAAAACAGGGAACTGAGTCTCACAAATGCTATTTGATGCACGTTTTGAAAAACATACTCTTTTTAGGGGAAAACTTGGAGGCAAATTTTGATGAATCAAAAAGGAAAGAGTCAGATGAAGGGATATGAGAATTGTCTGGGAAAGTTGTCTTGAGCAACTTTGAGGAACAACTATTTTATTCAAGGGAAATGTAAATTTGCCAGAATGTCCCAGCTCACCAGGTTATCTGTGGCAGGCCAGGTAGGATGGTTCACCAATTCAGTCCAGTCCGAGTTTGCCTTCAAATTCCCCTGTGCTGGCCTGAGCCAACAGAAAGACCTTGACCCAGCTGTTGGGAAAGGAGATACAATTTGGGCACCGACTGTAGATGTCCTCTGTATTTCCATAGCTCTGTCCCCTATGGTAAAAAGAACATTTGACCTTTATCTTACACTGCAGCAGCATGCCCATGTCCTGGAAAGAAGCCAGGGGCTTCTCAGGAATTGAGATGCAGGTTTCTACCAGACACCTGGGGCCAGGTGAGGAGTCGTTCATGCTTGGGACAGTGGAAAGAAACTTCCTTTGGCACATGCTGGATAGGTGTTGGAGTATTCACAGGTTCCAACAGTCTATTAGGATTAAGAATGTATGAACTAAACCATCCTTTTAGTTTCTTATACATGCAGTGGTCCCAGTTTGCTGCATGACTTGAAGATTGGGATAGTATTTAACCTGAGCTGCAGATTGGGGCATATCCCAATCTTCAAGAGTCTTCATAATCTGGCTGCCAGCTATATTTTTACCCACATTCCCCTGGATTTTCTTCATTTTTACAACATGTCCTTGGTGAAATTTGACCCTTTCCATCATTATTCAGCTGGTGGAAATGCAGCTTGGATGCCCTCATCTGCCCCGTGCACTGTCTTCCTTCAGTCCTCTCTATAAGCCCTCATGCCAAAGCACCAGAAAGTCTTTTCTCTTTCTCATTATTTCTTCCTGTTCCATTGCTTGCTGTCAGTTTTGGCCTTGGTTTTGTTGGCTTGTCTGGCTTAAGAATAGGTCTTTGAAGAGTCTTACCAGTACACCAGAGCATATGTAGCAAATAAATGTGTGGCTCGAGGTTTAATTCATCTCTGTGCATCACAATTTGTTTTTTGCTGTTCTTCAAGTAACTGACTGCTCTGATGTTGGTGAGACTTCTAGCAGAGAAAGGTGTGACTCTCAGGAAACATTTTTGTTGGGACTTGCTGCTTCATGACTCTTTTCCAGCATTTGAACTCCAAAATACTCAAAGGAAATACTGTGGTCTTTTAAAACCCAGTGTGGCAAGTCCGCTTTAGGAATGCCACAATCAATGATTTCTTGCATTATTGTGGACGTTTTGCTTTGAAAAAAGCAAAAGCTTCTTTACAAGAAGAAGATTGGGGTCACAGGGTTTTAAAACTTAGGTTTAAGCATTTGCACTGCAAGGTCCTGACAGGGAAAACGTAATACTCCAGGATTCCAAACAAAAAATACACCTTTTTATCTTTCAGTAAGATAGGAAAGCAGATCCACTAAGAGTTTCAATAAATGCCCAGGCTCTTGCTTGTAGCAAAATTCAGGCTGTGGTGGCTGAAAGCTGTAGAGGCAGAAGGCTCAGTTCCTTTGTGCACGTGTCCAATTCCTGCTGCTTTTCATTTCTCCCTCTGAGTTGTCTCTTCCCAGAGGCAGAAGGACAAATCACTCCCTCTGACTCTGACATCCAGCAGGCTTTGGAAGGCAGCTGCTGGAAGAAATGGTGACCTCTCTCATTCCTCTCCTGCAGATGTAGCTGATCTCCTCCCTGACTCACTGCCCTTTCTGAGCTGCCTCTGGAACCCCCCAGTCTGGCAGCATGATGCAGTGGAGCTGTCAGGGTCAGTGTGCGTCTCTGCACCCGTGCAAAGCTTGGCCTCATTTTCCTCCTAAACTGGGAGGTGATGGCCCTCTGCCTCTCATGCATTTTTCTGTGCTTTGTTTTGTTTTCTGTGCCTGGAGACAAAAAAAAAATGGTGAATTTGTTCCACTTTAGGAGTTATTCTTCTTTGCGAGAATATGAGCTCCAAAAACCTCAGAACGTTTGCAAACACACAGGCTGGACATGGAGTGCAAAGCAAGGTCTTGGGGAGCTTCAAGTTTCAGGGTCCTGCCTTTTGACTGTATTCAAATGTTTGGTCTTCTAACATGTGCTTGTTTGGCTTTTTATTTTCAGCTCCTGAAGTTCTGGCCCAGAAGCCCTACAGCAAAGCCGTGGACTGCTGGTCCATCGGGGTCATCGCCTACATCCTGTGAGTACCTGCTGGGTTTCCAGTGCTGGCATCTTTGGGACCTGCAGCATGTTCTCCCACCACAGAGCCTGGGCCAAAATAGCTAGTTTCTGACATTTGTGACCCAGGATAACATGTATCCTGGACACCTCCCAGTTGCCTAAAGGCTGAAATTTGGGCAGAAGTGGTAGGAAATGGTACCCTTCGTTTGCCAAAATCCTTGCCCTCACCTGAACTACACTGTGTGCAGTAGTGTGGGCTTGTCCAGGTTGTGCCATTACTGAAGTTATAGTGTCCCCTGCTCAGATTAGCTTTGAGGAGAAACAAATCTGGCTGTGTCCACAGAGCTGCCACAGAAACAAATGTCTTTTCCTGCCAGCATTACCAGTGCTTTCTTTTTTTTTACTTTTCCCTTTTACACAACTGTCACAGTTACACAAGACTGAAGGGAAAAGCAGCTCCAGTGAGGCACAGCATTAAAGCATTCCTACTTTGTTCCCTTTTTCCTTATGCATACATTTCATGTCTTGTCAACATGAATAACTTTTTGATGGTGTTGTAGAACTGTTTTTGCCAGGACGTACCTCATTGCTGTGCTATTCACTCTTTGCAATGTTCATTCTTTACATTTGCATTACATTTGCATAAGTTATATGCGACCCCAAATAGGGGGGTTTTATACTAAATAGTATAGGAAGACTTTATTTATTGCATATGTGTTTATTTATTTAAACCAAAGTCCTGCCTGAAAACATTAGTTTTATGACTGCCTTTCTAATCTACATGAATATTTGAAAACTTGTTGAGTACAAAACTTACACGGGAATGGATTTCTCTTGGAGCAGCCATGAGTAGCAGGACGCTAAAGGCTTTTGCTAAGCAAAGCAAAAATCAACAGTGATGATTCTGATTTTGTTTCAAAGCCCAGGGGGACATGCTATAGCAGTGAGAAAGAGCACAGACATGCCAAAATACCTCAGAGACTGCTTCCCAAATTTTTCCCTAGTGCTGTTTCAGATGAGGATGGTGTATGCTGGCTCAAAGTTACCATTTTTCACAAGGAAACCTTAGCATGGAGGACCTAGAAGTTGGCATTTTTGACATTTTCTGTCCCTGCCAGCCATGGCAGGACACAGTTAGAGTCTTTTCTGGAGTGTTTGAGTACCAGCTTCAGGGAGTGGGGAGAAGGAGGATGCAGGTGGAAGACAGCACTACACTGCCTCACTTCCACGCTCAGCCGATGCCTGGGTTCAGTTTATTGCCAAATATCCACCATGAAATTATGTGTCCATCTGGCAGCCCATGGGAGGGCTGTGAACTATTGCATCTGGCTGCCTGGAGATAAACCTGGCTCTGCTTTCCTACAAGTTGTCAGTCCCACATGTCAACGGCTCATGCAACAAAGGTCTTTTTTGCTGGCAGACCTGTTGTTATTTCACTTGTTGCTTTCATGTGTCTTGCTGAGGAACAGGGGTGAGACAGTGCTAAAAAAATGTATCCTCCACACTCCGTTTATGAACACATCTTCAACAGCTGGAAGATTTTAATCTCATCCGTAATCCTTCTCCCTTCCTAAGCAAGGCTGCTCTTTCTGCAAGGTTCAGCTCTGTTTCCTGCTCTGTTTTCCAAATCAGTGTGTGCTCACCTTGTCAAGCAAGGCATGCACACTCCTCAAATTTAAATTCCCTATTTGCTTTATGGGGAATTCCCAGCCCGGAAGGCTTAAATCATCTCGGTAAGAATGAGTGCCTATGAATTCCTGTTTGCAGGACACAGAAACCTTTTCAGGGTTTCTGTGCTTCAGGTAGTAAGGTCTTGATTTGTATTATTTACAGTCTAAATGAATGGCAATAATACATTGCTGTAGAAGGAGCCTGTTAATGTCTTTGCCAGACTGTTTCAGCTTGGGTGGGATTGGGTCTGAGACCAAACCAGCTCCTTCAGTATTTCTGCATGTGAGCCATATCCTTCAGCTCCTGTAACAGTCAGCAGCACTCCAAGTCTCCCTTTGGTTCACCCCCCACAGCCCACGGCATCAGGGGTCCTGTGCACTTCAGCTTCTCCAGAGGCACCGGGCACCTCAGCCCAGCCTGGGTGGTGCAAGCAGTCATTTCACCAGGGTGTGCTGTTCAGTTGCCTAAACTTGCACATTTAGTGCCATGCTGGGGCATCCAGGACAGCCACAAGGATGTGGCAAATGTAACACACTGCAGAGACCTTCCTTCTGGAGTGGCAGAGGAACCCAAGCCAGAGACCATGGACTGTGTTGAACAGCACGAGATGCCCATGCTGATGTGACTGGATCACACCCTGCTCCCTGCTCAGACCCCTGCTTTCACAGTATGGATTCATCTGCTTTTGGTACATTTTCATCACTCTCCAGCCTCCCTTGACTCCATCTCTGTTGAGTGTTATGTGATCTTAGAAACCCAGCCCACTTCTCACATGTCCTAGTCTTGGTCTGGATCTCATCCTTGCTTCCAGGAATAGTCAGAAGTTGTAGATGTGGTCTCCTAGGATATCTGGGATACAGGAAAGAGAGAGAGGAAGTGGGTCCTTCCCTAAGGTGGAAGGAAGTAGCCCTGCTGGGGTGTCTGATACCACCAGTGATGGGCAGGGGTGTAACACGTGGCAGAGCCAGCAGGCTCCCGGTGTGACACGGCGCAGAGATGCCACAGGCACCAGCAGCATAACCACCCTGGTGCAATGCTGGTGGTTAATCCTGCCCTGAGCAGGAATTACAAATTTCGATATATCACTACACCCATCAGGATATGCCACTTCCAGCTCCACAATCAGCGCAGGTGGAGCTACTTGCACATGCCTAAACCAGTTGGAGATGCATTTTTGCATAGGGCAATCCAAGCACAATGTCCTGCCTCACTTCTTCCCCTCTCCCACAGCTCCTCACTGCCACTCTGGACAGGCTGTTGTCATTTAAGAAGATGGAAACTCGGGGGAAATCAACACAGAAGCCAGGCATAAATTAAAGATGCTTTGAGCTAATAATACGGCAAGTGGTTTGAGTGCCTCCAGACACAAGCTCAGTCTCACTTGAGAGCCCTCAGTTTATGACACTGGAAGAACAAAGTGTTTCTGTGGCACCAACACTGTAGAGAAATATTTGTTTCCGTGATATGCAAGGATGTCTTCACAAAAAATACCTTTGTTTCAGTGCCAGTCTCTAACGCTTCTCGTTAATGACAGCCAGATTGCAGAGGCTGCACCAGCCGAGTTTTTATCAAAACCTGTTTTGCATGAGAAGTCATTACTCACAAAAACTAATTTTAGAGCCTGAAATTTCCTGTTATTCCAGATGCAGTATTTCTCAATTTGAAACAGCCTCACTGTTGAGCTCGGCTTTCCACTTATCATAAAGTAGTTTTGATAATGTGTCCAGCCTAAAAATATAAGGCATAAGAAGAGTGAGAGACTTCGCTGGATTCCCAGCAGCTGGATTTTGGACCTTTCTGGGTCACATAAGGGGTTATAAAAAGCTTGGGGAACTAAAATACTTATCACATGCATACCTTATTAAGATTAGTTTATGCAAAAGATTAATTTATGCAAAAAATAGAAAATCATATTCCAAAGCTGGAAAAGGACCTGGGGCCACAGAATGCTCTGCCTTTACCCATGCTTATTCATAGTCTTCTTCACTAGGTGGAACACTTTTTGCCTTGATTTTTCTTCTGATTCTGTTCACTCTTAGGACAAGAGAGATACTGGTTTGTTATCATTTATAAACAATTAACTCTCTGGAGATAAATCTTGGATCATACTTTCACACTTTGCTGCTGAGCTGTTTTTGATTTCCAAGAAGATGTGCATGAATCATTCATGATGTTTGTATGGAAGGATTAACCAGGGACAGTACAAAGTATATTATGCCAAAAGAAGTTTCCTCCATCATCTTGGAGTCATACATTGGGAAAAAGTGGTCAGTCATCTTGCCTGCTTGGCATCACACACAAGCCTAAGCAAGAAAGTGAGGAATAACTTACTTGTTAGGCACTGGAAGGAGAAATAGTGGTGGCAGAGTACACAGGCATGTTAGATTGTTCAGGAAAACTCAGCTAAATACTGGGAAGACAACCCCAAATGATTGTTCCTCATTGCTTGCTTCTTAATTTGTCTTTGATTCCCTATGCTGATATGTCCTTGTCCACAGCTTTGTGGGGGCACCAGTGTCAGCCAGTATGAGGGATTGTTCCCAAAATATACAGAACAAATACATGTGTTTATCCCTATAAATAGCACTTGGATGACTTCCCACACCATACATCTCAGATCTCTGAGCACTTACTGAATTCTTTGTTATAGTCTAGCTATAAAATTGTTTGTAAAATAAACCCTGGTGCCTCTTGTGTTACAGGCTGGACACTGACCATGTGAATGAGTTACTTAGCTTTCAGTATCACCCCCAATATGTAACAAGGGCTTGCAGGGGTTTGCTCTCTCTACCTGGTGAGGACAAGGTGTTCCTGCTATTCCTCTCGTGCTCTCATGATGACTTTTAGAAATGGCTTCTGGCAATATCTTTTTTTTTTTTACATCCACCTGTGTTTTTCTTATCTGCATCCCATTATTTTTAAAGCAAGACTGGGAATAGGAGTTTAGGGCAAAATCTGTTGCTGATGTGATAAGCTTGCTAAATAATTCTGAAAACCTCTTATTTGGTGAAACTGCAAGAAAATGATGACAACTAATAGCTGCCTGAAACTCCCCCAGGACAGTGCAGGATTTTTTCACATTGAAGACAGAGGGGTTATTTTTGTATTTGTGCATATCTAAAGAAAAGCAGCAGAACCTCTGATAGTGAGGTCATTTTTTTCACACAGAAATGTCCCAGCAGATGGAAATTAAGCTGGTGGGATTTTGATTCTGTAAGAATTAACCAAAAACCTCATTTTGGACTTTGGAAAGTCGCCCAGTTGATGGAAGCCCAGCAAGATTTCCTCCAGCCATAAATTGCATGATAGGCTAATTTGCTGGGGCTTTCCCATCCCTTCTGCAAAGCCAATAATGTTAAACAATAAAGTAACATTGAAATTTCTGTGTCTTCTTAAACTCTGTTTTTAAGGGAAAGGACAGCACGACCACCTACATTTTGGCTCTTGACCTGTCCCTGTGCCAGGATGCCCTGATGTCCCCCTCCCACATCACCTCTTCTGACCTTCTCATGTGCTTTCTGGTGTAGGTCCTCATGGATTTGCCTCCCAGAGGAACATCCTTGGATCCCTCTATGCAGGAGGTTCATCCCATCCCTGGCTAAGTCAAGATCAGCCCTTGCCCTGCAGTCAGCCTGCTCTCAGGCGAGGGGCTGGTTTGGGGGGATCTCCCTGCCCATGGCCTGTAATAGCAGCTAACACTTCCCAACCTCTCCCTAGCAAGGAAAAAGCTGTGCCAAAAGAGGCTGTTTTCTGCCCTGTGCCCAGCTCCCAGCAGTCCTGGTACCCTCCTGAATGACCCTGTATCTCCTCGAGCATCAACCCTCCAGCACCCCCCCCTGCTGTGGACTGCAGTGACCTCCTGGACACAGAGGTTGATACCCCAGACATGTAGACACTCAAGCCATGCAGAGAAACTGGATTGAAAGGCTCTGGAGAGGCTGTGGCTCTTGCTGGGACTCATGTCTCTGCTCCCCCCTGAGAGGTTGTGGCCCTCCAGCTCTGTGCTGCTCAGTAGTTTGCTCCTACCTTTTGCTGCCACAAGCGTGTATAAATCACAGCAGTCCTAACTTGTGCTCTTGTACCTTTGCCAAGGTAATTAGTAAAGTGCACATTTGAAGAGAGTTATTTCTCTCTCCAGAGCAGCCTGCCAGTGCCTCAGCATGCACAGCGCTGTCTGCTCGCCTTAAAATGCTTTATCGGAGCTCTCTGGGTTTGTTTAAGGAAAGTGCTGAGGAAGGCAAGAAATTAGTGAAGGGCTGTCAGAGCCCCCTGAGTCTTGCAGAGAAGAAGGGACAGAGCAAAGGCTCCAATTCCCTTTTTTTTCTTCCTCCAAGCTGGGCATCTCTACCCCAGTGCTCATCCTACCAGTTGCAGTGCTGGTGCTGTCAGCTCCATCATAACCCCTCAGTAAAGCACCCAAAATCGTGAGGGTTGTGACAAAAGAGGAGGAGGGTGAAAATCAGTTTGTGTGGCTCCCACCCCAAGACTGAGAGGTGTAAGCACTGATAATTTTTACCCTAAAACAAGTTATTTCAAAGTTCTTCACAAATATCTGTAGAGCTGGACCCTGGTTATGGATCCAGTTTCTGCATTAAGCAATCCGATGTTTTTCCTTCATTGTCCATGTACATAGTGGCCTTTAGGCATTTGCTTAAATGCAGCATTTTTAGTGGCCCTTCTCATCCACCACCTGCACCACGGGGTTTCACACAGGAGCACCCAGAGCCCTACACAAGCACGTGCCCATTAAGTAGGTGCACGTTCCTGCTCTGAATGAACGTGCTTGTCTGGCATGAGGTTATCTTACTGCTTTTGATAATGGCAGCCATCCAGTGGGACACAAATGAGGACTGGCTCATCTGCTCTCCAAGATAAAGAGAGAGATTTCTGGTTCAGCTGAACCACAGCGGGTTCATTATCATGCTGCAAATTTCAGTAGAGTTCTCCCAGGTCAATATGGATGTGACGCAGATCAACATCTCACTCAGTATTTAAATTATTTATCAAGTACACTGGCTCTTCAGAGCTAACAAAACATTGCTCCTTTCACCCTCAAGTGTTGAGTTGGTTCAAATAACCTCCAGGGCAGCCGGCTGGCTTTGGGTTATAAATAACTCAAGTATTTCATTTCGTACAGTTCCCCCCTTGCTCTGTTGTTGCTGCAGTGTAGTTTCTGAGCTAGATCTACAGTCTGTTTGTTAGGGCTGGCTCTTTCCAATTACATGCTTTATCGAGGCTGATTGACTCAGAGTTTAAGAAAACTGTAGAAAAAAGATAATTTCAATATCAGAGAAGTATGTGAAAGAATAATTTAGTCCATAGACTGGCAATAAGAGAAAAAATGCCTCATCTTTATACAGACCACAGAGGCAGGAAGGTCTGTTTAGCAGTGAGCAGAATGGGTTTGCTAAAACCTTGGGCCAGTCTGGGAGATAAATCTGGCACTTGGCAACACAGGTATTAAAACTGGAAGAAGGGGTGTCTCTGCTGACATGTCTGTGCAGAGTGGGACAGACTCCTGCCTGCAGCACCAGCTGAGTGTGAGGGATCTCTGGCACAGAGTTTTGTCACTGCACTTCCTTAATGCAGTGCTGGATGTGCTTTTCCCATGTCTGTAGGGCTGGAGGAGCCCTGCCTTGGCATAGTTGCTGTCCTGCTTTCTGCAGCAGTGGGAGGGCACTCCCTGAATGTTTTAGCTCAAACTAGGCAAATAATGTTCAGTGTCCTGCTTGTCCTGGGGCTAAGTTTTCTGAGAAGTCTGATTATAAACACTGAAAACCAGGACAGGAGTGTTGTTAGCCTTAGGCAAGGCAGGCAATTGGATGTGGTCAGCAAAATCACTTGCAGGAGTGAGAAAGGGAGAGGCTCTCCCTGTGTCTGCAGCAGCTGCAGGTCCATGTGCAGCCCTTGCAGGCTGTGCTGCAGAGGTGGACGGGCTCCCAGACATCCTCCTCACTGTGCCTGGGGACACAGAGCCTGACACAACCTGCAGATGCATTTTGCCCTCTGCCTGATAGCTCTGCAGGGCTCCTTGTCCTGCTTTGCACCAGGTCTTCTGGATGTGCTGAGGCATGAGGGACTGATGTTCTGTGGAAGTAGAGGGAGCTCATGAAATCTCCTCTTACCACATGTATAGGAGAGGATGGAAGGGGTCAAGTCTGTGTAATAAAACTATTCCTCCGGTTAAAAAAAGCATGCAGAGAGAGGCCAGGATATCTGCATGAGTCAGTGTGGGATCAATAGCACCAGATTTTATGCAGAATTCCTCTTTGTCCAGAACAGTGCCAGTCTTCAGAAGTGGGTTTAGATGTCCCTGAACAAGTTTCTCTCGTGGTAGCACTTGCCTGCTTGAAAACTTACTGGGGCAAGTGTTAAGCAAGAGTTTCTCCTTCTTCTCCCTTCCTTCTTCTCACCTTCTTAACAGAGATGGGACAAGTGGTCACCTCTCCCTTTTCTTGTTCTCCATTAGGCTCTGTGGATATCCCCCCTTCTATGATGAAAACGACTCCAAACTCTTTGAGCAGATCCTTAAGGCAGAGTATGAGTTTGACTCTCCATACTGGGATGACATCTCCGAGTCTGGTAAGTAGCTACTGCTCTTTTAATTGCAACAGTCATGCATGGATGTATGCCTATTACATGTATCCCCCTCTGGGCATGAGAATGCACACTCCATCATGTGCAGAGCTCCTTGTAACTGAAAACCAATGGGAATGAGCATTTCTTTTGGCAAAATAGCTATGGCAGTTGGTTTCTGCAGGAGAGCAAATTAAATGCTGTTTTGTCCAGCCACACACAAAGCACTAAAAAGCAGCTGAAACACGAGATGAAGATGGCAGAAGACTGTCCAAAGTTTAATTTCTTCATTGTATTCAATTGAAAAGCAGATTGTATACATGTCATTAATGAAAAGGTGGCAAATGAGTTTAGTTTTTGCTGACACTGCACTGCAGCTCCAAAGCAAGTCTGTAGTGTGTGCAGCAAAGAACCCGAGAAATTAATGGCTTTCAAATGAGGCAGGTGAGCAGGTGCAGAAATTGGGAGGATTGTCCATGTGGGTGGATGTTCCCCACCCAGTGCAGAAGTCCCATTGCACCCGTCTCTGCTCTAGCAGTGTGGCAGAGGGCAGATGCAGCAATGTCAAACAGGCAGATGTGCCTAAAGGCTTCTGGCTGCAGCGTGGAGACCACGTGCTCTGCCAGCAGTCGTGTCTAGGGGTGACAGCAGGGCACGTTCAGCCTTGCACCTGCACGTGCCCCTGACACACTGTGTGGTCTCCAAGAGGTCACCCAAGCTCAGTGTCCTTGCTCTGTCCAACCCATCTGCCATTTCATGCAGGAGAATAAATGAATTCTAGGAACATTTTATCATGTAAAAATATCCCTATAAATGCAGTTTTCTGATTTATTAGTGCTACTGATTGAGGCAGGGGAGATAAAAACTGAGTGTTTTTATTATAAAGATTATATATGCTCTTATCTCCACGTAGAGCAACATTTTACGCTGCTTACATCTGCAGTCCAGACATCATTGTGATGGATTGCTTAAAAATCTATGTGATGAGAAGTTTTTTTAAACTAATAAGGATTTTCAGAGAAAATATGAAGGTCTGCTGGCAAACCCTTTTGCCTTGTGGGGGAAAGTCCATCACCTAAATCAGCACGAAGATTTTCCTGCCATATTTGGCTTTGCTGTGGCTCCTTCAGCTCTGCTGTCCTGAAGCTGCTGGACGCATGCCACGCTGCAGTCTCCCTTCCTTCCATTATAGTGTCGATTAAAAACACACTGCCTCCTGCTCCAGGGAGTCCATTTTCCTCTCTGAATTCCTTTTAAATACGCAGCATGTCCTCACAGCTGTCCATGTGTGTGCCTGCTTGGAGTGTGCAACAAGAAGTTCCTCTTGCCGTGGCATCCTCCCTCTCTAGTCAGTTGACAGCACCTCCAGTGGATGTGGCCACATTCAGACCCCGAAGATGAAGCAGCACATGTCTGACCAGGGACCCAGGAGCTGGCAGGGCTGTACTTCGCTGACCCTGTATTATCCTTTCCACTCCTAAATATACCTGCAGGAGTAGATGCCTTCAGCTTTTATCTGCTATGCTAAATAGCTTGGATTTGGTCCTTAAGTCACTTTGGTTATATCTATACTAATAAATGACAAATGGCCTAGAGCCGTTTTCTTGTGCTGTGGCCAGATGGCACTGGGTAGGCTGATCAGTGCTCTTGGCTGATCATCTGGCAACAGAACTGGGCATCAACTCTGTTGCTTTCAATGATGGTCTCTTTTTTTTTTTGCAGCTAAAGACTTCATTCGGAATTTGATGGAGAAGGACCCTAATAAAAGATACACCTGTGAGCAGGCAGCACGGCACCCATGGTAAGCAGCACTCACTGCTGTGTGAAACCCTCAGGACAGAGAGCACTTTTTTACATTCGTGGGTGGAAGTAGTTTTTCTGTCACATACTGTACTAACCTCTACTAAATAACTCTGTGCTTTTATTCTTACAACCCCTGCCTTTGTCATCAGGATTTTCCTGGAAATCCGTAATGGAAATCTGTAGTGGACTTTAATCTCATGCACCAGCCTGTTGAGTATCTGTGTAAGGATTAGTAAAATGCTGAATTATGTATGCTGACTGTAGTGCAGCAGTGGGTTATGCCAAAATGATTAAAGTGCTCTAAGTTAGATGTTGTCTTTGTATATGGGTGGCTTCACCAACATTACCCAAGGTTTGTGTAGCTGGAACAAGAGTGACTCATGTGCTTTTGACCAGCCCTGAGTGACTGAGAGCATCATCCCACACCACCAGCTGCACCCACACATGGGCTCTGGGTGTAAGTCTTTTAGAGCAAGTAACATTATATATGAAGTGAGGTATTATTTTTGTTGTTATAATAGCTGCAACAGAAAAGAGTCAGTGGCATGACATTTTCGCCCCAGGTGTGCATTAGATTCTGTTTTAATACTAACACAATTGCCCCTAATACTACTTCCTTTTGCGTTGTCTGTGTGACAAAAAGGAAATTTGAGAAATGAAAAACAGTTTTTGTGAGATTAAAAAAATCCCAAACTGTTTCTAAATTATACTGACCTGAGCCTTGGGAAATGTTTTAAACAAGTTACACAAATCAATATTAGAAATACAGAATAAACAGTGGGGATGCAACTCCCAGCAGAGAGTGAGGTGACCATTTGTACAGCTCAGAGACAGATTTTCCAAAGCCTTACATCCAAGATACACAAAACAAAAGCATCTAGCTCCTGGCCCAGCTGCATCTGTGTTGGTTGCTGGAGTGCAACAAAGAAACGTGGCACTTGCAACATACACAGCTTCTGGGCCCTCTGAAAAGAACAAAATGATAAAAAGTGTTTTCATTCCTTTTTTTGTGGGGTTTCTTTTTTTTCTTTTGCATGTCATGGCCAAGAGCCAATGGAAACTCACAGGCTGCTCCATAATTCGTACTATTTTCCACAGAATCCAATCTTCGATTTAAAAACAACCTCCCAAAAGGGTTTTCCCCCATTTCTGTGGCAGGGGCTCTTCTTCTGCCAGGCTGTCTTTGCCATCCAGTGGTTCATTTTCAAGGCTTTAAGTTTTTGCACAGCTCCCAGCACAGCTCAGGGTCAGCCTTTGAAATGTCAGACATGCAAATATCAGACTGCAGTGGGGTGTCTGAAAACATTCTCCGTGTTTCCACCCCACATCCCGAGGCCACCTCCCTTTGAGACAGAGACAGGATGTGCCAGGGGATTCCAGAAGGGCAGTTGTACAGTGAAAGCAAAGCATGGAGGTTTCCAAAACTATGGCTTCAGATCCACCTCTGTCCTGCTCAGTGTGCTTGTGAGCAACACTCGATGTCTCATTCCCCCTTGCTCTGAAAAGCTTCCTGTAACACAAATATTGCACTTATGGGCCTCTCTGGAAGGTGGTGCAGTGATTTTTTTTTGAGAGTTTGGATCCTGTAGTGATAAATGCCTTTTTGGATAATCACGGTTACTCACTCAGATACTATCTGTTATTTCAGAGTTAGTGATAGGATCTCCTTTTGCCAGAGAATTGGTCAAGGAGCATTTTTCACCCAGATTCCTTATGTCAGGAAATAGTGAAGGTTTTGCTGTTTCTTATCTCTTTCTAGCCATTACATCTGTTGCAGTGACATCCTCTCCTTCTCTTGGAAGGAAGGGAAGGCCTTTTCAGTGGAGGAGGAGGAGAGCCCTGTGCTTCCTTTCAATGGTCAGCTGTGTGCTTCTCTCAGCCTGGGCATATTTGTTTCCAACAACTCCAGGCTTGAGTTCACCAGTGGAACACAGACCTACCCAAGTCACTGGTGCTGTGCAAATGGTAGATAATTAATATATACAGGAGGTGGCTACATATAGTAACATTTTCCAGCTTTCCCTTATGCTTCCTCGAGTGAAATCTTCGGTAGTATCAGATCATTGTGATCTGCCACAAATTACAAAGGAATCTATCAAATCATGAGTAATTAACACTTATTTTATAATCTGATTATGATAAAAGTAGTTAACTGTGCATGACATGGCTACCTGATCATGAAATTTTGTTGTTTCAATATATAGTATTTATGAAGAACAAACTGATTCCAAAATATACCTTCTATTTTAATTGCAATGTTTTCATTCAAAACTTCCAAACAGGGCTTGCGAGAACTGGATCTTGCAAGATATTACATTTGTGCTTTTAAGGTTAATAATATCTTTGAATTTTGGGAAACTGCTCTAGAATAGACAGCTATTTGCATGACTAAATGTTTGCACAGGATCAGACCCTAAAAAAAGTAAATACTTCTTCCCAGTGGCCCACTTTTCTGTGCTGTATCTGCTCGCCACATGCCTGCATTTACGTGATGTTTTGCTATTTATAATCAAGTGGCCTTGGCAGGGGGATGGTATGTTAAACTTGGAGTTGGCAGGAAAGGAGGATAATAATTGCAGTGAAGTATGGTAGCTGAAACAGTACAATATGTGAGATTTGTTGGTGTAATGACTCCATCCCAGGCTGTGCAATCTGCCCATTTATACAGATTTCTCCAGATTGATGTACAGGTGACTTATGCTTTCCATTGGAAAAGTTACTTATTTTATAGCATATCTTTCAGTGAGGTTTGCACTGTTTATGGTGTGTTGCAAAGGTGCAATGTTCTGGTTAGTTGTTCCACTCTGACTTTTCAAAAAGGACATGGAAAATGAAGGTAACAAAAGAGTAGGGTAATTTTGCTGCAGCTTGATACATTTTAATGTTTCCCTGGCTCATATTAAAGACAGCAATTAAGTTTATTAAATATACTGCCATGTCAAACCCCACATCCTGTTTAGGGCAGTGGTTCCATCTGTAGTGATTAAGGGAGAGCACCAGAAACCTGAGGACCTGTTTTTTCCAGCTATAGACTCACACAAACATAGAAAATCTTGAGCTGGAAGGCACCCACAAGGATTATTGAAGTGTGCTCCCCATCAGGTCAAACTAGGTCCTGCAGAGCCAAATTCAGCCTCAGGCTGGGATCAGAGGGAAAGAAAACAGTGCTCAGAGGGCAAGGACAAAGTCCAACAGCTAGGAAGCTAGTACAGAAGTTGGAAGGGGTGCCATGAATTTATTTACTCTGTCATGCATTAAACAAGTGAACTTAAATGGGATTTAGAGCTGTGTGCTGAGGGCAGTTATGGCATCAAAGGCAACTTGTGACATCTAAATTAAAGGGTGATGTATCTATTGCCTCCATATAGAGACTGTGGACACACAGACTGTAAAAGGGAGAAGGAGGTTGTGGCACCAGTTACACACCAGTGTCTGCAGGATGAGAGTGGTCCTGGCCTTTCCCCATTGCTTGTGCAAAGGGAGAGAGGATCCTTGGGATGTCCATCCACACCTACACTGAGGAATCACAAAGCTCCGGCAAGAACTGAACCTCTGCAAATTGTGACCATGACCCTGAGTGTTCATTATGTGCCAGAGAGCACAAGCCAGATAATAATTTCCACCCAGGGAAAGGACATGGTTTACAAAGAGCTCAGTTCTCAGACGATGTTGTTTGAAGTGTGAAAAGGCCTTCCTGAAGAGAACTGCTGATGTTTACAACACTGAATGAAACTCTTATCGAGTTCATCCCTGCACTCTATTTATTTTGGAAGATCACTGATGCAGTGTGTGTGTGTGTGTATTTATACCCATGCCTGCATGTATGCGTGTGTGTATATGTGTATGTATAGAAGAGTTATGATCCCTCAGCATTATCCATTACAGCTAACTCCATTGTTCCTGTCACCACACTCAGGAGTATTCCAAGCACTCTTTGGCCAGCACAGTGTTTGAGTTGGCTGCCTTCAGAATGAAGGTTCAGAAAATAATGGCAGATGAAAGGCTCTGACTGCTATCATGGGCAGGGGGGATGAGAGAGGCATATGTTTGTAGCATGCTAATGAAGAACTGTCCAAAAGGAAATTTGCTGGTTTTGTCTTTGTTGGAGGTTCCTCTCAAAGCTTAGAAGTGGCATGGCCAGATAAATTGGTGTGATAAGTTTGAATTCAGCTAGAGAACTAAAATAAATTAGATTCTATGAAATAATATTTGATCATTAGATTAGATTCCTCTCATGTGCAGTATTAGATTTGTTATGGTTTTTCATGAGAAATACCCTTAGCTTCAGTGGACGTGTTTGGGATGGAGAGTCATCAGACTGTGTCTCTTGGTATCCAATTCTGTGCATTGAGACAGTTTTGTATTTATAACTGGTTGTAAGATCAGCTTCAACATGAAGTTCCCCAGACCATTGTTAGGAAGTAGATACTTTCAGGTGCTGCAAAATGGGAATCTTGAGGGAAAATCCAAGTTCCACTTAGACTAATCAGTCCTTGTTTGGTTCTGGGTGATGCTTAGCATGATAACAGATGATGCATTATTCTGATTCGTTTAATTTTATTTGTATATATGTGTGTGGTAGGTAGAAGCAATATCTTTTACTGGGCCAACTAGTACAGTTGGTAAAAACAAACTTCAGTGCTGGCACAGTTAACTTCAAAGTTAACTGCAAATCCAGGAACTATTGACTAGATAAGCATTAATCTGATCAGCTCAAGTTGATTACTGTTTCTCAGTGAAAATAGAGCTGATTCCTGCAGCTGGAGATATGTTGTCCTGGGGAGAAAGGGAGCAAGAAAGATACTATGGTATTTTTGTCCTCAAAGGAAAAGCAAGATGGTTAAGATGGTTCATAGCCTCTGGATGTGGAGAGTGAGGGAAATGTGGAAGGGTAATATAATATGCACTAAAACCAGTATCTGTTAAATTTAATTCATTCTCTTCTCAGCAAGGGAACTGAAGTTCACAATTGAATACATTAAGTATAGATCTGAGGCTGCTCATGAGACCCACCACAGGGTAGGCCTGTGTGCCCAAAAGCTTATCTCATTTTTTATATCTACCAGTTGAGAGTACAAAAGATATGACTTCTCCCTGCTCACCTCCACCTCTTCTGTGTCCCTAAAGCCCCACATCTCCAGCAAAGCACCAACAGTGAAGGGATGTCAACATGGCTCTGATTTTCCTAGAAGTAAAACTATACTATAAACACTGTAACACCACGAGTATTTTACAAAAGTTACCAAATCCTCCAAGTGCAAAACACAGTCTGAAAGCACAGTGCTCATGTTACAGCATCACAGGATAGTCCTTCAAAGGCGGGTTGGAGAACAATCCCGCTCCCGACTTTGGCAGCCGAGGCTGCATTTTGAGCCACACTATTCAGCATACCAGCACATGTTTGAACAGATCCTGCTGCACTAGATTAGCCCCAGCAGTGCTGTTATTTTGCTCGGATTAGAAAACAGCATCTGCGAGGTGCTACTGTTGCTGAAGTGACCTTAGATGTAGGATGGTCCTACTACTGTAGCATCTTAGAGCTTCATGGGTTGTCTGTCCATCCCCTTGAGAAGTAAACAAATACTATTCTGCCTATTTGGAAAACAACCAAATACCAAGACCTTTCTCCTGGAATTACAAGAAGTGCATAGTGAAGATAGAGTTAGGGGTGGTAGAAGGCAGTTTGTGAACTATTAGAATGAGCAGTTTCTTACTGAAACCACCAGCATTTCAGAAAATGATGCCTAAGCTAAAAAAAAAAAAATACATAGCCTGTAATATAGCGTGTATTGGAGCTACACACCCAGTCAAAAGCTTCATATGGCAAAAATGTATTTTCTATTTCTTTTGGAGACTGGCAAGAACAATCTTCTGGAAGAGCTAGCAAGGGCATTATGCCCTAAGAATTTGTTCTGTCCATGTTTCCAAAATAAGATTTGACAAGTGGGAAATAGGATCTCTTCTGTTAACCAACTTGTTCATAAAGGAAAATGTGTCATTAGCTTTGGTGGAGAAATGTTCTTTGCAAGTGTAAGTGAGTTTTCTGTCTTGGTCTTTTTGTTCAGTTACTGCACGGATGGTTTGGCCTGTGGTTTGTTCTGAGATCTGTGGTGTGACAGCCAGTGCTCCCAGCTGGTGTGTGTTGAGGGCACCTGCCTTCACCAAGGAGGGGCTCTTGGAGAGATCAGAGTGCTCATGACATCTTGGAGAGACTCTGACTAGCAGTTTGCATTCCCACCAGGAAACTCTGCTAGGGCCTGTCTGGGAGTATCACTGCCTGGGATCCGTCAGGGCCTGTGCTGAGCCTGACACTGTGCAGGACAGAGGATGGAACAGTGAACACGATGATTAACCCAGATAATGCCTCACAGTGAACACGGTGATTAACCCAAATAATGCCTCACCAAGGTTTTAGTCACCAGTGGGAAATCCAGTCCAATTCCTGTCAGTGGGAGAGGTGATCACAAGGAATCCTCTTCAAAAAAAGACCTGACGATCATCCAGTTTGTGGTAACACAGACCTTTCCCACGGGAACTCTTCTTTTCTTCTTTCTATGTTTTGTAAATAGAGATAAAAGCTTGGATGTTATTGAAAACTGTCTCTGGAAAGATGGACATTCTACCTGCCTATCGGCCTAGGGGGAGGTTATGAATTGACCCAATCCGGACGACCTTTGGAAAGTCTATATAAGTTTTAGAATTAAATAATAAATTCAGATTTTCTGCCTCACCCGAACTCGTCTGGTTCTTTCGCTCTGCCAGTGGTTCAACAGCGACACAGTTCTCAGCCAAAGACCTCCCTTTCTCCATCAACAGCACAGGGACCCAAGAGAGGAAGTCAGGTGCCATTTGGGAGCCGTTCTTTGCCCAGTTCTTCTGTCTGCTTGAGGTGCAGGCTACATGGCAGTGGCAGTGAGAGAGGGCTCTTCCCAGCTGGATGAGACCTACCCTGAATGGGAGCCCTGCTCCTTCCTGCCCACAATCCTGCTGGGTCCAGCACTCTTACAACTCAATATAGATGAGCTCAGTTCCAACAGAATGGGGTTGGTGGGTCTCCACCCTTGGGAGATGAGGGTTTAGTACTTCCTCACAAGAGTAAATAATTCCTCTCATCTCTCTGATGATGATCCTGGGTGATTGTTGCCAGCAGGAAGGAGGGCAGCAATTAGGAGAAGACTGAACTCAGAGAGCACGTCTTAGATGTGCCATGGACATGAAGGCAGAAAGAGCAGCACGTCCTTAGAAGAACAGGGTTACAGTTTGGAATGATCTGGGCAAAATGAAAGAGATGTCTCCAATTCACAGGACACATAAATGGAAGCAGCAAGCTGGGGTATGTAGGCAGAGTTTTGTCTTTTAAAAAACATAAAGCAATGCTGCCATTCTGTTGCCTTAGTTGGAAAACAGAGAACAGTTTGGGTGCTGCCCTCTAAGGAAGATGTGGACTAGTTGGAGAAAGTCCAGAGGAGCTCACCAGATCAGAGGATTAGAAAACATGAGTTATGAAGAAACAGTGAAAGAATCAGTTTGTTTAGTCTAGAGAAGAGAAGACGGAGAGAAGTCATGATAGCAGTCTTTAAATATCTGAAAGGATGCTTCAAAGACAAAGGGAATAAGCTATTTTCCATGTCTTCTGGGAGATAGTGAGGCACTGGAATAGCTTGCCTGAGGAGTCTCCATCTTTTGAAAATCTTTAAGGACTGGTTAGCCAAATATTTGTCAAAATTATTTTGACAGAGCTGGGGTGAGAAGGACTAGATGACTGCTGAGTCCCCCAGACCCTCTGATTATCTTACTGGAGCTCCCTAGACTGGGAGATTCTGGTCCTGATTGATTGTTCAAGTTCCTCTAATATTTTATTGCTAATGGACATTATTTTTCTACTCTGTGGCTAAAAAATTGACGTCTGAAAACATCACACAGAACATAGAAGGCAATCTTTGCCTCCTCACATCACCTACATTAGATAGCACTAATTACCCCAGCACATGACCCAACATCACTTCACTGGTGCCTGCTCTTCCAACAGATCTCATGCCTTGAGGAGTTAAATGAATCAATAAAATCCCCTTGAAATAATTGAGTTTGGTGAAGATTTGAATGTATCTTTATCTGTTAAAGAAACTGTGCAAGATCAATCACTTTTTTAGGTTAAGTGTTGTTCAGCTTAAGCTATCTGTGCAGCCTGTGCTGTTTTAGTGCGTCTGTGTATCTGCTTTACTGTAAATCTACATTAATCATGATGAATGACTATGTACATTGCAGGGTGGCAGGAAGATCTCCAGTGCAAACAGAAATCAGACAGGTTGGAGTGGCTCTGGAAGCTTCTGCATAGCTGAGGCTAAAAGTAGTCTCAGCCTGTTGATGTTAAATCTTTGGATGTAAAGAAGGGGAAAAAAAGGTAGAATGTTTTCATCTGGGGCTGTAACAGTGATAGAAAGCAGCCATGCACAAACAAAATCAGCCTATACCTCTTCGTAGCTGCCAGACCTACAAGCCTTATCTGCACTTGCTTTTATTGCCCCAAATTTTCCACCACTGCTGCCAGCAGAGATAGCAGTGGGAAGTTTGAGCCCTTGTGTGAATGAAATCATCATCACTGCAGGTGCAGTCACACCTGGGACCAGCCTCTCTGCTGAGGAGAAAAAGAGTATTCAAGGAGAGGAAAAGATCTCTTAAAATGTGCCTGCTCTGTCCATTTCAGGATTGCTGGTGATACAGCTCTCAACAAAAACATCCACGAGTCGGTCAGCGCTCAGATCCGGAAGAACTTTGCAAAAAGCAAATGGAGAGTAAGTGACCTGTCCTGAGGGATGACACCGAGACACAGCTCTGATAACAGAGTGGCAACACGGCCATCCTTTCAGCATGGCAGTGCTTCTGTGGCCCAAAATTTTGGTCAAAATAGTTGGTCCTGACTTAGGTTACATGACCCTGCAGGGCCTTTTATACAGGATGGTGATTGCCAAGTACCAAACGTAATGAGTGTGAGAAATGGGGCTGAAGCTGCTCATAGCCAAAGCACCCGTGGTTATATGTGGAGCTGGGGTCAGCACCAAAAGGGG
Organism: Atrichornis clamosus; assembly: GCA_013400975.1. NCBI lineage: Eukaryota > Metazoa > Chordata > Aves > Passeriformes > Menuridae > Atrichornis > Atrichornis clamosus. Next base: position 425,962 of record WBMZ01005367.1, read on the forward strand.
ACATGAAGAAATGCGTGTTGGGGCAGGGATGGATTTGTCAAATATGACTTTCCTTGTAGGCTGACACATCCCATCTGAGCACTAGGACAAAGGTTTGATAATGCTGTTTCTAGCTTAGAATTTGTGAAAATTTTGAAAGATAACGGGCTTATTCCCTTCTGACTCTCTGAGCATCCAAGAGAGGAGAAGGAGTAACCCTTCCGGCTCCAATGTGGTTTTTTTTCCTCTATTTCTCCCTTGCTGTTTTTCTCCAGCAAGCGTTCAACGCCACGGCAGTCGTGCGGCACATGAGGCGGCTACACCTCGGCAGCAGCCTGGACAGCGCCAGTGCCAGCGTGTCCAGCACCCTCAGCCTCGCCACGCCGCTCCCCGACGCGGCCACGCGGAAAGATTGTGAGTAGCCAATATTCTGGGAAAGCTCCCGCCGCAGCGACCCGGCAATCCCACGGGAGCCCTGTTTTCTCCCTGACCCCCAGGCTGCAGTCCTCGCTGCCCTCAGGTGTGGCTTTGTGCAAGCAGGTTGAAAATAAGGACTTAAAGCAGACCTAGGCCGTCATTTTTGGCTGGCAAAAGAAAACAGCATTTCAATTTGAAAAGTTTATATATGGAAAAGAAAATGAGGTTTTACCATGGTGCATTTTTGAGAGAAAAACACTGTTTCTTGTGGAGAAAACGGACTTTCACTTGGGAAAAAGACCCAGACCCCCACAGCAACAAAGTTTTGTATTTGGTTGAAAAAGTTTACCCAAACTGTTTATGTTTGAGTTTCCAGTATTATGATAGGGCATTTTTCTGTAAGAATTGGCTTATTTTGCATTTCCATTTTTCATGGAGAAGACTGGTCCTGCCAATCGGACCCAGCTTCCCTCTTCCTGGGCCAAGTTAAGCTCCTGCACGAAGAGGCTCATTTGTCTGAGCAGGACTCAGGCTCTGCACCACAATGGGGCCTGGCCCTCTGCCATGTTTGTTATATGCTGTAATTGAAATTTGCAAGCTGCCCAGTGGACTCAGATGTTTGGGATATATATTTTTTCTGAATGCCAGGGAAGGGGACATGGCAGTGAGGAAGGGATTATTTGGAAGACAGAAATGAGCCCTTTGCAATGAAGCCTATTCATTCTCTGGCTTCTGAGCACTTCTTCTACTCCATTCTGTTCATCTGTAGAGATTTTATATTGTGAAATGGAGGAATATGGACTTTACAACTAGGAGAGATTATTTTAAAGTGCAACTCCAAGAGGGAGTGCTGACAGCTTTTGCTACTGCCAGTCAGTGCTTTGCTGTGGACTGAAGTGGTCACTCCTAGACTGTACCCGACACTATTCTGGAGCTGAAAGCACCTGTCACTCAGGATGGATCTTGGATGGTGCTGCTCTCTGCTTCTGCCACCCCTGCTTGCCAACCCCTGCTCCTCAATGAGGCGATGCCACCAGTTACAGTCCCTGTGGCTCAGTGATTTCTCTTGCTGTCATGGGCATGGTTTCTCCCACAGCTGGGGTGGGTTCTGCCTTCTGGGTACTGCATGAGATGCTTCTGCCAGCCTGTGCTGTGGCTGAGCCAGAGGAGAGCCCCTTCCCTCTGCATCCTGGGTCTAATGGGGATTCATACCCCGTGTCCAGTTTTCAATGCCTGGTGCCAAATCCTGCAGCTGCTGCCAAAAAAACATCATTGTGCTCCTGGCACACACCTGGCACCTGCAGAGGAGCAATGCTGAGCATCCTCAGAGCACTTGCAACCATGCATGGACATGAAGTGATATGGAAAACCCCTTACAGGGGAGAAATGTGCCTTGATTTTGGTTTCTGCTGCAGTATGGCAAGGCTGGACCCCAGTCAGGTCTAGAGCATCTGATGCATGCTTTGCTGTTAAACTGGTGGGTGTTCAGTGCTGTTAAACGGATTAATCTCCATCCATTTGATTAATCTCAAAAAGTGTTAATTAATGGCACTGAGTAGTCTGAATAGTGTTAAAACATGTGTGAACAGGAAGAGTGGGAAGAGAATGAAATCTGTTTAACCACTACAGAACCCAGCATGTTCCTGTACAGAATCCAACTATATTTTGCAGTGGTGGAGAAGTCAGTCAGGACACGAAGGATTAAACCAGATGTGTAAAGATAGGATGAGTTTTTACATTTCAGTAATATGAGTCAGAAAGATACTGGAAGATTTCCAAGCGTCCCAGGTTAAGTCCAGATTGGCAGACAATGCAGAAAGGCTTTCCTTCCTCAAAGAAATCATTTAAAGAGTTAGGAGATGCTGGAGCCCCAGAGGACCAATGAAGAGAGCCAGCAGCAAATACAAGGAGTTAAGAGGCAGCTGACATATCAAATACATTCCACCAAATACCTCCTGATAGGAAAAAGGAGATCTCTGAGGTCTCTGTCCTGTCTCTTTCTTTCTCAGCAGTTTTCTCTGGGAACATACTCCTTGCACGAGAAAGATCCCATGCAGCAAGTTACATGATCCAGCTGTGCCACCATTACACAATAGAATGCTGCCTAATGGTATTAACAGATATTTAATGAGCTCTCCAAATAGTTTCAAATGCAGCAATTTCACATCACTGAAGACTATAAAGCCTGAGAGTAGGTTATGTCAGGCTGCATCCGAAATCTCTGTAGTAGAGCAGAGCAGAGATCATGCATTAGGCTGGGTAATGTTACCTGTCAGGAAACCCTAAGGGAATCAGTCAGGATTTCTCAAGTGTATTGGACTGGTTCTCAGTCCGTGGCTGGTTTGTTCAATTTAGTCATTGACTGGACTGCCTGGATTATTTATAAGTCCTAGATCTATGTGTTTTTAAGGTAATAGATAAATTGCAGCATGAAGCCAAGGTGTCAAATGTAAATTGGAAATGGGATGTGGGCAAATATAGGTACAGCATCCCTGACATTGAAATGCCACCTTGAAGCATGGAAAAGTAGTTAAAAGTCCTAAAAAGTATCAAAAAGATACTGAAGAGTCAAAAGGACATACCAAACTCCAGTGTGAGAATATATTAATATAAGTTTCATCCATCCTTTATTCATCAGTTTGGAAAAATGAACTGTATTTCTAATCTGAGCCTGCATCTTGTCAGAGCAAGATGACCATGCCAGGTCCCCACTCAACAGCCTTTCTTGCACCAGAATACTGGTACTCAAGAGATACTCACCTCACGTCAACCTACGTCTCGGCTGGAAGTCCTGGAGACATCCCAGCAAAGCCTGGAGCGATGTGAGCTGTCACTGGAGTGATGTCCAGCTCACACAAATTTACATTCCCTCTTGGTTTACTGAAACTCAGCAATGAATTTGACCCACTGTACGTCTTTATCAGCAGCTTCCCAGGATGCCTGGGGAAATGTGTTTAGTCCAGGTGCACAGTCTGTTCATTTTGCTAAATGGCCATGATGAGAAGTTTAATCATCCTTAGCATGCCCAGGAGGAAATCACTCTGAGCAAGTACAGTGCTGGAGGGATTTTTGAATCCCACAAGTCTTTGTCTTCAGCCTCAGAAATGTGGCATCAGTGTGGCTGAACCCGTTCCAAAGCTGGACATTGAGACACTGTGACGTGTGTGAACTGCTGCTAGTGGCAGCAGTGAATGGCCATGGGCAGAAGATGCCCCGTGGAGGTACCCAGCCAACCCACCACTGCAGGAAGAGCAGCAGCCCCTTCTCCAGCTGCAGTCCTCTCCGACAGAAACCCACGTTCCCACCTCCAAAAATAACATTTCTAACTGTGTTTCTGGCTTTCCTTTTAGGTATGTCTCCATCCACTCTCTGTAGTTTTGTTTCATCTGCTTCTTCAGGCGTTTCTGCGGTAGGAGGGGAGCGGAGACCCAGACCCACCACAGTGACCACAGTGCACACAGGGAGCAAGTGAGCGCCGGGGCGGCCAGGAGCGGGCAGGAGGCGGGGCTGGCAGGCGGCCTCGGCGCCGTCACACCCTGCTCGGCGAAGGACTAGAAGAAAGAAGATTTTTTATGGCCATATTTTATACTGCAATTCTGAAATGTTTCATTTATCACAAACTGCAATGACTCCAGGAGGAACGGAATCTAACAGTCTCTGGTGCTGTACATATATATACATATATATATATATATATATAAATATATATATGTATGTAAGTCTAGCAATGTTCTAACTAATGAACACTCATTCTTTTCCCCAGTGATTTACTCTTTTCTCAGTGTAGGTGACAGTATATGTTGTATTTTTTCCATTAACTACAAACATCTCAACTGGATTATTTAAATAGATATACTTTTCTGCGCATTACATTTTTTTCTTTTAAAAATTACTACAGTAATGTCCTCTTTCAGTTTGCTGGGGGATAGGCTATTTCTGTAGGTAGGAATTGACATTAACTTTGCAACATGGGAGGATTTCAATGGCATGCTATTTCTCATTCCTCAAATTGGACTGCAAGTCTGTCTGGCTTTAGCAGAGCTGTTACTGCTCAGATTAAGAAATTGATGCTTTCCCTCCCATCCTCCTCCTTGAAAGCCATGGGGAGAACTAAGTTGCCACCAGCTGGATGTCAGCTCATCCTTGGCCTCATTCCTGTGGTGCTGGGGATCAGCACCCTTATTTCAGAGGAGGGGCAGGTACGTGGTGTCAGGCAGGACCTGACCGGAGCTGGGCAAAGGAAATGACAGAGCATGGTCTCATCCTGCAGCTCCCATCTCCTCCGAGTCACTGTGTGTTTTGAGCAAAGTGAAAGAAAAGGAAGAAGTGGGGCTGGGAATCAATGTCCTCTGCCACTGACTTGCTGTGCTGCCCTCGAGCAAGACATTTAATTCACCAGCCTTCCCACAGTGTGGCCTCTGGCATGGGGTGCATCCAGCCCAAGGGCTTCATGGCAGAGGTGCTAAGTACCCACAGCTCCTCTGGGCTTTGCCTGGTATTGCTGATGCTCAGCACCTCCCAGACTGGCCAAAATTGAGTATTGGAAACCAAATAGAAAAGTGTGGACCTTACTCTCTGTGTGCCAGGGTTTCACCCTGGGGAGAGGAGAGGAGTGATGCTTGAAGCCCTCTGTGAAGGACTGGCAGGTTCTTTCTTGGCTGCAAAGTGCAGGATCTGGTGCAGTGTAGCTCTGTCATGCTCAGCTCTGGCCAGGGTTTGACGAGGAGCGCTGAGCTGGGAAAGCAGGGCCTTGCTGAAAGACACAGGCACAGGAGGAGGCAGTGGGGGCACTGGCTCCCCCTCCTCCCCAGAAACTCATATATCGAAGCAACCTCCATTTACCCATTTTTTAATTACTGAGTGCATGCACTTCCCAGACTCCTTGTGCTGGTGCATCATTCAGAAACAGCCACCATGACTGCTGTGCTGCTGTGCATTAAAGCAGCTTGAAACAGAGAGGAGAGCAAATTTGCCCCGATTTGCTGAAGGGATCCAGGTTACTTCAGTGCCATTCCCATCAGCGATTTTACTTTGAACAGGTGAGAAGGAAGGCAGGTGGCAGAGGCAGACACCCTTCACTGGGCACTGTGAGCCACTCACATCCCAGACAGGTCCATCCCTGCCAGAGGCACAATTCCCTGCAGCGTGCTCTGTTGCCACACTTGTCTCATCTCTCCTGCACAAGGAATTGTGAAAGCTGGTCACAGGCAGAGCTGAATGTATCAGGCAATAGTGCCTGTGCTGGGAAAAGCCATAAGATGTGTATTTTTCATTGAGACTTCTTCTATATCCTGCTTCAGCTTTAGTCAGCTGGCTTCAGCTGGCAGAGCTGGGTTTTCATCCATCATACTTGGAGTGCTAAAAGCTGGAAAAGCAGATGTCAGTGAGCGCTGACTCTGTTTGAAATAGCCACTCATTGCGTGGCACTTAGAGCTGTTGCACCAGATCTCTAGTTTCCTCTGCATTAAGCTGCTCCCTGTTTTCAGAGGGCTGTGGCACATCTGAGTGGGCTCCTGGGAACCCCGGTGCACCCCACCGTGTTGCAGCTGGCATGGAATGTCACACAGAAAAGGCTTCAATTTCTCATTTTAGAAAAGAGCAGATACTGAGGTGTTGGGGGCTCACAGCAAAACTCCATATAATTTCACTAGTGAAAACTTCTGACCAAGATTTGGGCAGACTGAAGGGCAGGGGATCTCCTTGCTGCAGGTCACGCTCCTGTCCCTATCCCCTGGCCACTTTTTATTAGCGTTTACATTGGGCCTCTTTATGTCTTGCTGCAAAAGCATCAGAAAATGAGTATAATACAATTTAAACTCATTCTAAGGCCACTTTATTTTACCAGCCTGAGTAAGGAAGTTTTAGTTTTGAGAGATTCCAGCCCCAAGAAATTCAAGGTGTTTTGAACCCCCAAGATTTTGTAAGCCTAGCCAGCCCTATTCTGCTTCAGTTGCAGGTTGTAAATAGACAGTCTCCCAGTTTGGCATCAGTGGAGTTCCAAACATTTACACACATGCAACCAAAAGCAGGATTTGGTTAGGGAATAATTTTGTCTTTGTAGAGAGGTTTTAAAGGTTAAGGTTCAGGTGTTCCCTCTGTGCCTCCTCTTCTGAAACCTGAGGTCTGGTTTGAACTTGACCTCAGTGGTTGCTGTGACTGCTGATCAAAATACAGCATCCCAATGTATCTTGCAGTAAAAAAGAAAAGCAAATGGATTTCCATCTTCAAAAGAAAGAGCAGTGGCAGGAGCAAAGGCAGACATGCTGTCCTGCAGATGGGGGGTTCCCATGCACTGACTGCCCCTCCTTGCTGGGTGCTTTCTTGTGTTTTTTTTGTTGGGAGGGGTATTCGTTCCTTCCACTAGTGGAATTAGTGTGATTTGGTTTTGTTTCTGCAAGTAATATTTTGCCTTAGTTGTGTAATTTATTGTCATTCTCTTTGGCTTGCTATCAACTGCTGCGATCTTAAGACAAGAAACAGAAGCACTTAAGAGCAAAATAATTTCTTTCTGCTACAGTTTTGGAGGTGGGGAGCTCTTCTTTTTTATCAGTGAAACACAGCTGGAGACCTGACCAGGGTTCACCAAATGCTTAGAGATCTGTCCTGAAGCATCACTTGGTTAAAACTTCTCAGTGTAAGTCTGGGTAAATCTGTTAACTGGGATGACTTAGCAGCACCCAGGCCAGATTTATGGAGGAGACTGGAGACGTTTGCCCCTTGGCAGCACAGCCTGGTAGGGCAGACACTCCAGCATCGCTTGCTGGGGCTGCTCCAGTGCCATTGCACATCCTTCCCTTGCCCCAGCCCACGTCTGCTCAGCCACTCTCACAGGAGAATGCAGAGGTGGAGTAAATTATGTAGGCAAGGGGGTAAAGGCCGAATAGCTCCACAGTAGAAGATGCAAAACAAATCCCCAGCTGGCCTTGCCATGAAGGACTAGGTAGAAAAATCACTCTGGGCTCTTTTCCAATGAACCGTCCTACTAAACAATCTGTGATTTGCTGCTTGCATGAGGACTTCAGCCTGGGCTCTGTCTGTTCCCCTCTTCTGCTTTACTTTACTGGTACCGATGTGTTTTTCCTTTATAACTTGTTTTCCTCAGCTCCTTCCCCTTCTTTTTCTTTGCTTGCAGCTTTGATTGTTGATTTTTACCTCCAGAGTCACAGAGGCCATCTCTGATGCCAACAGCAGTGCTCTTGCTGGGAAAACAAAACAAAAACCAAAAAATCCAGAAAAGCTCCAGCTGGCCCCTTAGCCTGCAGAAGAAGTTGTGAGGACAGGCTGCCCATGAACTCTGCGAGCTGAAAGTCAGTATTGCAGTGGCAGGGGCTTCTGCTGCTGATTTTGCATGTGACTTCATTCCCAGTGCATCCTAACTCTCTGCTGGATCACCCCTTCTGCGGCACGAAATGGATATTGGCCCTGCAGCACGGCTAGTGGGGAGGTAGAAGTGTGGGGAAAACCTGGCAGTGTTGCTTTCCTGTGACTGTGTCACTCTGCTGCTGATGTCTCTTCTGTTCTGGTTGCTGTTGTACAGGTGCCATTAGAGTAGTGGGTATAGGAAAAAAAAAAGTGGGATTTTGCCTATACCTTGTGTGTCTGTTGTGGTTGTGGTACTGAAATAAAAGCAAGCAATGATAGAAGATCGTTCCTGATATGAATCAAACCAGAAAGAGGGCTGTCAGCCCACTGGTAGACATCTCCATGGAGTTCTGCCATAGGCATTGGATAGGGGTTTCCACTGTGCATATCCTGCATACCTCCGTGGCTATTGACAGTATTTTTTTTATTGCCAGTTCTTCTTTTGGGCCCCTGCCTGATTCTGAGGGAATCTGGGTCTTGTCCTAAGGTATTTTCTGTCCCAGGAGCCAGCATAACTCCTGATCTCAGGCTTTTCTCCCTAAACTCTCTGCAAACAAGAACATGGGCCCATGACATGCAGTTGCAGCTCATCCCAAGACTGTCCCCTTCCTATTTTTAGGGAAACAAACCCCCAGAGAAAGCCAGATAGCTTTCAGCCATTGGCAAGCAGAGAGAATATTGCCCTTTGATGTGAACTTGGCATTAACTAGATCAGCTCTAGGGAAACCTGTGCTATTACTTCCTCCTGTGATAACAGCTCCAGCCCTGAGCAGCACTGAATGAGCACCAGATAAAAACACCAGATTGACTTTGCCAACAAGATCTGCCAACATGCAGTCTGTAGCCTGTTCCTTTTCCTCTTTCCAAAGAATCAGGGGATTCATCCACTGGCAAAATAACAGTTTCTAGGCTAAGCCCTGAGGTACAGAAGTAGGTTCCATTTAGCATATGGAAATTCTCATTTGATGTGATTGCTTGCATTCTTGTTCCCATGCATATTTACCTGTCTAAACTGGGGCCTGAATGCATCCCAGAAATTATTCATGGGAAGGGAGTTTTGCCTTCATTATCGTGCTTATTTGCACCAGAAACTTGAGTTATGCTCATTCAGACAAAAAGCAGAAACACACACGGAGACTACAATATCCAAGGAAAACAGCATCAAGACCACGAGGGAAGGATTAGTTGGCAAATCATTGCCAGCAATGGCCGAGTGAGGGAACAGCAACCTGCTCACAAATGCTGCATGAACAAGTTTCCCCTGGTAAATCGCCCCATATTTCATGCCCAGCAGCAAGTTGTACACAATCCCTTTTGTTTTCCCTCACATCCCTGCCTCCGGGTCCTGCCTTCCCATCCTGTCTGCGGGGTGGTCTGGTCTCTGTGACACACATGTGTGTTTGTGTGTGCACGTGCGTGTGGTGGCCCCAGGGATCACAGAGCCCACTGGTGGGACATCAGGAGTTGGTTCAGGGTTTTTGTTCTGACTTTACACGATCGGGTCAAAGCTGTGTAAATAGTGTTTGTAGTGGAGGAGAGAGGCTCTTTAGCCCAGATTCTGGTTTTCAAGACCCCCTTCCCTGCCACAAACTGTGCCACTTATCTGTCCAGGTAGCTTTTTTTTTTTCCCTCCTCTTCATAAATGCTGAGGTCAGTAGAATGGCTCTTACAGTTTTTCCATACTCCAGACTGGAATCAGGGCATGCGCGCTCGCACGCGTTGTGAAAAAACACTGCTGAGCTAATGATGACATCAACTGTCCAATAAATGCATGATACTGCACTGCATGTATTAAACTGCTGTTCACTGTTTCTGTATTTCTCAAGCCTTTTCTTTATGCACATTCAACCCAACCTCCTCTCTGAGGGGATTATTTCTGTGTATTGCTTTTAAATGACTCAGTGTATCTGTAACTCAAAATCCATTGTTAAATTTGAGTAAATGCAAAAGCTGATGTTTTGTAAACAAGATACTGCAAAGCCTGGTAATGTATTTTGTCTGTTAAATGCTCTGCAGCATGTACAGGAAGAGTCACCATCCAGAGCAGCTTAAAATTATGCAGCAGTCACGTACACAGGTCTAGAAACAGGGAGTTGGGGAGGTGAGAATCCCTTTCTTAACACAACACTTACAAATTTGATCTGCATCAAAAATTCCTTCCCTGGGTCACTAATGCTCAGAGCTACCAAGAAACATGTTGGTGTGTCTCTTTGTTTTTGCTTTTTTTTTTTTTTGAGTTGTTTTTCCTTGTGAAAATTCAGATTGGTTCACTCAATTCTTAGTATTTTTCTCTTCGTACAAGATAGTTCTTTCTCCCCTGTTGCAGAATGAACTGCATTTTGGGGACCAAGATCTGATTCTTTGCCTGCACAAAATAGAGGAGAGAGCTGAGCTAAACTATCCCATCCCTTCCAAAGCATCACCACGTAAATACTAGCATTTAATCCTTGAACCTCCAGGTAGTACCACTCTTCATCTGTGGAAGAGTTTGGTGTGGTACTTTTCCTTCTTCCACATGGAAGCCATGCCCTTGCCTTCTCTTCCCTTAGTCATTGACCCATTTTCATCTGTGCTGGTCTTTCCAAGGCAGGGCACAGGATGGCTCCATGGTGCTTGCATTAGCTCCAGCCCAAACCTCTTGTGGGCATCAACGGGGCTTTGGTCCCAGCTCCTGAGTGACTGCTGTGTGGAAGATGCTCAGTTTCCCAACACTCAAAGCAGAGCCATCTGAAAGGACTGGGAAATTGCTCTGGGTTCCTGGCAAGGGCATGCCAAGCTGCAGGCCTGGAGTGCAAGCATCATGCTGGTGGGATGGTCCTTGGCACTTATGCTCCATGGAGGCCAAAAGCACTAAGAAGTCTTGAGCCCACCTTCGAGGCTGGTGCTCAGCCAGGGCACTGTATGGCAGCACAAAAAGTCATCAGTGATGGTTGTAAATCAGCCTGAGTTCAGGTTGCTGAGGCAGCACCTGGTGCAGCGCTCCATGAGGAGGTGGATGTGTGCTGTGGTTCCTGCTGGGTGGGAGCTCCTAGGGGGTTGCTCAGAGTAGCTCTGAGCTTTCCCATCTCTCATCTTGCATCCCCTGAGCCCAGCCTGGCATCGCACATGCTGAGTCTTACTAGATCAAGCTGAAGCATAACCCCCAAAGAGAAGAGTGTGGAGGGTTGCAGCTCATTGAGATACGGTGCAACTCATGTTTCTGGTCAACACAACGTCAGTGACCTGCTGTACATTGACCTAGAGTTGACAAACAACATTTTGGTCCATTTGTAGCTTTTGTTAGATAGATATTTTATTTGAGTCAGCAAACAATGGGAAAAAAAAGCCTAGTCTGCCCAGAATAGTGACTCCCCAAATATCCCCAACTGCAAAACGTCCCTTGGTTGACTTCTAATGAAAATGCAAGCATGTTTTCTACAAAGGCTTCAATCTTAATCCAGGAATGTCAGTGTGCCTAATATTGCAGGTCTTGTGATTGATACAAGTTCATAACAGCATCCATGTCCAAAAAAGAAGGGAGAATGTGTATTTACTCCATGCATGTATTAAGGCATCGCAAAAGTTTTATCTGCATAATGAGTTTGCAGTACTGCAAATTGTTAATGGGGCTACATTGCAAGTGGTTCTCTGCCTTGACAATCATGTATACATATCGAGATTTCTATCATAATGACAATTTAAACGGATGACTAATTGTTTTCCTCCAATAAATCCAATTAAATCACCCTGATGTGAAGTCTGATGTTTTTGAGTGCATGAGTCTCCACCCACATGGAAGAAAGAGAGTGAATCATCTCTGTGGCTACTTCATTGCTCTGTTGTGTTTTATTGCAATTATGCTTCTTTATGTCCCAAAGGAGAATAGTGAGATTTTCCTTCTCCCCCACTTCATAGGGAAATGAATAAAAAGGATGATTTGTCTTCAGATGTTTCCTAAAGCTGTCAATGCAAATGATGTTGAATGTCAACATATGGAGACACGGCTGTCTCCTGGGCACTGAGAGTATCTGCATGTGGCTGGGGAAAGGGGATGTACTTTCTGGAGACTGCTTTGAGCTGGTCCTAGTGACTTACACACCCTGTGGTGGCAGTTGTCAAAGGAGACAGGAGTTTCACTAGAGACAATTTCTGAACCCCTTTGCAGTGAACAATGGCCTCCAAAGGCTATTGTGTGTGCTCCATCATTTGCTTAATTTTCTTCCACATGATGTTCCTGGCATGTGTTATGGTTTGCTTTTGTATTTTTTCTTCTTAATTCACTCCACTCTTACTTCTTTTCTGGGTTTCACTCACTGGCACACAGAATTTGTCCCCCCTTAAAATAGCTGGCAAAACCAAGATTCCCACCAGGGGGGTGGTCCTGTGCTTGAGGTCAAAACCAGGTGGTTTTAGACACCTGGTTCAGTAATGGAGCTGAAACAAACAGCAGTGACAATGGCCAACTCACAGCAGTGTGAAGAGAAAGGCAAATTACTTTTAAAGCTTTTATATCGTGGATGAAGAAACAACCCCCAAAACCAACCTTACAGCTGCTTGAAAGCTGTGGTGTGTAACTGTGTCCTCAGAATTAGGATCTGATGGTGGGCTGTGCCAGGACAGGTGAGATGACCTCTGATTTGTGCTCTGGATTTGGCTCAAATTCTGCAGACTTACAGGAGATGAAGGTCTATCCCACATTTCACCATGGAATTAAAATCTCAGCCAGAAAAACCTCATGTTTTTGTAAAGTCATGGGTTCCTCTATAGGCTCAGTGGTCACTCAGCGTGCACCAAGCTTTTCCTAGCTCCCAGTGACACTGGGCCACAGATCACCCCAGGACCACTGAAATCCTGATGCATGACATCCTAATGATGTCATGTGAGCATTTACTTGACCTTTGTATATTTTCTTCACTGCTATGTGCTCAGCCACAAATTCTTGGCTGTTGTAACAAATGAGATAAAACATCAATACAGAGAAGCCAGAGAGATAAGACCAAGATGCAAGTGTAGAAAATATTTTGCTTGACACCTTGCCAAAATCCACAGCCATGTTTGCACTGGAGGGAAGGGGACTGTCCCTACTTTGAAGGCTGTCAGAGTGTAGGTATGCACTGAGGGTCTGGTTTGGCCATACATCAGCCTTTCTCCGTGCTACACCAAGCCCATTTCTCAGCTGCTCTGCTCTCCAGCGCTGTCCCTTGGCAGAACCAGGGCTCCAGTGGGCAGTGGGCAGCTCTTCTTTCACAGTTGAGAGAAGTTTTGCATGGGTGGTATCTGTTGAAGTAGACAAGTGCAGGTGCCCAACTTTGAAGACCCTCCAACCTGAGCAGGGATAAACCCTTGTGGTTCAGGACCAGGTGAGGCTGAGGAAGGCACATGCTGCACAGGACTGTCAACCACAGCACTTATGCAGTGTAAACAGTCCCACCCTCTCTGGTTATGCCTACACTGAATTTCTCACTTCAGGCCAAACCTTCCCAGCTCGTCTGTGAATCCACAAAACCACGTTGGTCTTGTGAGGATCCCTTTAGGGATCTTTCCAGGGGGATACAACATGGGCCTGCACTGCCCAAAAGCAATCCCAGGACACTGTAAGCTGTCACAGGGATAAGGGGACGTGCTGTTCCCACCATATTTTGCTTCCTCCCAGCTCTGGACATCCCTCAGGGAGAATGTCCACCTTCATCACCGTAGGTATGTGCCCTACCCAGCTCATCTGAGTCTCTGTTTGGTGGGCCCTCTCAACCATGCTGAATTATTGTGATGATAACCACTTTTTATAGCTGTGGGGGTGGGGAAGAGGGACCATCTGGATCAGCACTGCAAGTATTCAGTTGAGTATTTCCAGATTGTTTGGTGTTTGGGCTTTCTGGATTACATTGGGATAAATTCCTGACTTCCAAACTTTGTTTGCTTATCCTGAATTCAAAAGTTTCTTTTTTTAAAAAATCTTTGGGGTTTTTCTTTTCATAATTGCAATGTTCTGATAAAGTTACGGTCAATTAATGATTCATTTACCCTCTTCATAAAAGTGTTTTGTTTAGGGAAATTAATAATAATAGAGCCGAGAGGCAATTTGTTGTTCCCATCAAACTCACGAACTTTGTGCTTTCTTTGGCGCCATATAGACTCTTGTATGTTTTTCATTTTCTTTCTTTAGGGCAGAAGCGAGAGCTGTGTTCACATCTGGGCCTCAGCTTGCAGTCTAACAGTGACCAGAAATGCATCATAAATCTCAAACTAATACTTCTTTGTGTTGGAGGCCAGCTGGGCAGGTACCCACCATATTAAAGAATCACATACCACATCTTCAAGTTTGCATTTGCTCCAAGTAGCATCTGAATTGTAACTTCCCCTCCCAGTCTTTGTTCCTTTGCAGCTCAGTGCAGCACCTAAGTGGATCAGATCCCTGTTCCACCACAGAGAAAAACCAAAGTTATAATCATGCTGAGCCCATACTGATCTTCAGTGGCAGTTGACAGATAAAATTCCTGTTCTCAACAGATAGAACACAGAGCACATGATGGACACACACTTGGAGTTGTAATATATGTAATACAGTACAAGGCAATATTACATTATCTGTATTATATTATAAAATACTATATTATTACAGTGTCTGTCAGACCAAAGCAGAGGGAAACATGGCATAAACTGAAGGTTTTGGACTAGGCTGCTATGTGTTGTCAGTACTCAAGGATTTTTTCATGTCTTTCAATTACTTTCTGGTCACAGTATCTAGAGAGGGAATTCAGCTGTGATCAGGCTCGGGCTGAGTTTTGAAGACGATGTGCAGCTTCACTGTCACCAAAAATCAACAAGTCCACTGCTGGGTTCACGGACAGTCACCCTGGAGCCTCAAATTGAGGGACTTCCAGCTCCTCTTCCCTCCCTGAGTGTTTGTAGTATGCAGCAGGCACCACGTGCTTGAGTTTACCAGTGGTTCCCGTTAAATCTATGGAAAGAACCAACTGTCCAGCAATTCCTCTGGAAGAAAGGACAGCTGTGGTTGAGAAGGGTTTGTTAGCAGGACAGCTGGGGGCTTCACTTACCTGTGCAAAGGTGACAGACCCATGAGATGATTTAGCTCCAAATGTGGCTGAACAGATGGGCGGGGTCCTGACACCTGTTCCTGGAAGTCACCGTGTCCAGGGATACCCACAGCTAGGGATGGCCTGGCGGGGCTGTTTTGCTGTGCACCCAGACAGCTGAGGGGCCTGTGCCAGGCTGTGCCCATTGACACTAAGCTGGTTGTAGTAAGATGAGCTGAGCACCTCAACTGCAAAGTATTTAATTCTTTAAATTCTCCTATGGCGATGTAATACAGTAATTCTGTTTAGCTTCAGCCTCATAACTTGTTTTGATTATCTGTGGCCTTATGGTGGTGATTTAAACCTACTGATTTATTGATTCAGTCTTAATTGGGTCCTGAACTGGGTCATTGCATCATTCTATCTTTAATTGCTTTAATGAAAGTCTAGCAAATTAGGCTGGTAATATGATTGCTTAGAGGAATTCTTGCCTGTTCATGCTTCTTAATGAAATCCATAAAAGTGAAAAAAGGAATGAGCTTATCTCACTAAATTGCCACTTGTATTGTGGAGTCTGAGCAGAACTCAGAAAATCAATCTGCAGGGTCCTTGGCTCTTCCTCCAAATATATGTTCTCAGAAAGAGAAAACTTAGGAAACATCCCCACAGAAGAGGAATGAATGGAAGAAAACAGTAAAATGAGAAGCTAAAACCTGGGTTCCAATTCCCACTTTTTGGATTTCCTTTAACTTTGCATGCAAGTTATTTAGGAGAAGACCTAAAAATCTACTTATTTCCCAAAACTGAACTTCAGCCGAGTGGCTGGAGTACACCCTGGGAATCCCTCCTGCTCTGGAAGCCCAAATCTCTGTGGTTTTTGAGGTCTTTCATCATGTCCCCAAAAGTTTGATTCATCGCCCACTTCTCTTTGCTGTCAGTTTGGTGCCCAGACAAACATTTTAGGCAGAGGACCCAGCAGTACCTGTGAGAAGGACCATTTTCTCCCTCCTGTATGTTGTGACATCCATGAGAAGCAGCCTTGGCCATCGTGGCTGCCCTCCATCACTACTGAGTTCTGCCTGTTGCCTGCACAGTTCCTTCCAGCAAGGCTGCTGCATCTGCAATGCATTTTCTACCCACTGGGCTAATGAGCCAAAGCTCCCTGTAACCTCTTAATGTCCCCCTGTTTTATGGCTGAAAATGTGCTGCTTCCTCCCACTCCTTGCTCATCAGTGAAGACTGTACTTCGCATCTCACTTGACCCTGGCTCCTGCTGCAGAGAAAATATCATTCCTTACCAGCAGTGCAAAGCCCCCTGCCAGCCCTGCTTGTATACCCCGAAGCCTATTCTATAAAAAATACAAAGAGTCTGCTTCAAAACTGAAGTTGCAAAACCCAAGAAAATCTGCAGTCAATTAAAAGCAACGAGAATTAAGAACACAGCAGATGAGGAATACAAAGTTCAGATCAGTTTGATTCCCAGTGTGACAACGCCTTTTATTTTATCCCTTTAGGAGAACAGGGATTTTTGTCTCTGCATGGGCTGTAATGATGTGGCTGGAAAGCTTCCATTATCTTTTAATTAAACATTGATTACATTTGTAACTACATTTCCCTTTCTCCAGCCCGTTTAGCCCCTGAGTCAGTGCACAGAACAAAGTACCCATCACGGGTGCGCTGAGTGCAGCAATAGCCACATTCCACTGACCAGGGCTGGATCTGGAACTCCGATACCTGTCCCTGGGCTGCTCACAGCTCTGACTGCAGTTCCAATATCCCTGCCATGAGCAGGGATACCTTCCACTAGACCAGGTTGCCCCAAGTACCATCCAAGCTGGCCTTGAACACTTCCAGGGATGGGGCATCCACAGCTTCTCTGGGTAACCTGTGCCCATGTGTCACTAACCTCACAAAAAGAATTTCTTCCTTATGTCCCACCTAAACCTGCCCTTTTTCAGTGTAAAGTGATTCCCCCTTCTCCTGTCAGCACAAGCCTTTGTAAGAAGTCCCTCTCCAGCTCTCTTGTACCTTGAGGTACTGGAAGGTGCTCCCCGGAGCCTTCTCCTCCCCAGCTCACTCAGCCTCTCTTCATGGCGGAGGAGCTCCAGCCTCCTGACCACCTTCATTGCCCTCCTCTGGACTCCCTCCAGCAGCTAAGACAGCTGAGACTGGTACAAAACCCTCCTGGCAGGTCAGGCCCACCACATCAGGAGATCAGGTTCTATTTGCCAAGCCAACACAACACGTGGTGGTTTAGTTTTGCCGGGACAAACAGAGTGAGGCAGCTGCCTCTCCCTGTGCCTGCTCATGCCAGCTGTGCCCTCTGCATGGTCTCAGTGAAAGCACCTGGGGAATCATCCCACCAAAGCTGTGCTGGGAGCTGAAATACAGCGGGGTTCAGCTCAGCAGCTTGGCCTGTCTCTGTCTCCCCACCGAGGTGACTCCCCAGTTTGGGAGGACCTGCACTGCCAGTGATTCAGTGCCTACATTGACCATCTAATGTTGCCCAGTCCCTGTAGAAACCTTAACAGTGTCCTTATAACTTTTCCATGGGGTTTGCAATCTCCCATAACCATCTCCAGGATTTGGCTGTCCGCAGCTGAAGAATTTTCAACCTTCATTACAACCATTTCAACCATTCATTACAACCTGCCTGAATTGGTGTGGATTTTTCACAGAAATGATAGACTAGATATAAAAATGCCCTCATCAGACTCCAGCTCTTTGCTCCAAAGATGGTGATGAAAATCAGCAAAAATATTTAGAGAAACAGAAAATGTTTTTCAGTTGCAAACAGTTGACAGTTTGGAAACTACTTTTTCCATGCACTTTTTCCAGGCAGAGACCAGCATAGAAACTTTCAACCTGAACAGTGTCAATACAGCTACTGGAGGTGTTGTAAAGTCACAGCTGCCCTGCTCTCCTGGCAAGCAGTGCTGCTTCCAGACACAATTATAAGATACATTTCCTAAGGCAGGAGTTAGCCCTTCATCTTGTGTTCACGGGGAGCAAAATGAAGCCTTACTTTGTATATGTGAAAAAGAAGAGATTGTAATCCTGAAATGAGCCTGAATCACCTACCTATGGACAAGAAAGGAGAGATCATGTTATAAGATGTTTTCTTTTACTACAGAAAAGGTTTTCATCGATGCCAGCTTCTAAATAACACGTTGTACCTATAGGTGCGTATTGCAATTTCTAACATCTCTGAAACAAATAATTTGAAGACAGCACAACCCATGATCTGTTTTCCTCCAACAAGAACTGCTTTTCCTGGCATCAAGAAATCGGAAAAATAATTTATCAACAACAGTCTGTGACATTTTCTCTTCCGTATCTCTTTAGACCAAGTCTCCAGCAAGCAGGGCATTTCAGAAATAATCATAAGAGGAATACTAAGAAGAGGAAAACAAAACAGTTGCCCCGTTCCCATGGAAATGCATGGGAAGAGTCCAAGCGAGCACCCCTTCTGATGCAGTCATGTGTTTGTCCTCGGATGGTGAGTGGAGATCCAACAGCTCATCCTCCCTGTGGTCTGGCTGGGGTTTACTGGCATGGCAGATAAATAAATCCCTCTGGCCTTGGAGGCTCCCTGCTGTTTTCTGGGCAGTGAAAGTGGAACAGAAATGCCAACCTGGGACAACATGCTGGTCTGCACTTTCCTCCTCCTTTCTTGCCTGGTCCAGCCCTTTCCTGATGTGCTCTGGCACAGCTCAGCACGAGGGTCCCTCTGACCTCTTCCTCCCCCGTGACCCCATGTGAGCATCTCTGCCCATGGGTCTCACTCTTGCCTCCTGCGTGAGAAACAGATGAAGAAATTGGGCTATGAAGGTTAAAAGAAGTGATTTTTCTCCTCTAATCAGCTGTCCTTGGACTCCACTGGAGTACTGCATCCAGCTCTGGGGTCCTCTGTAAGAAAGTTGTGGACCTGCTTCAGCATCTCCAAAGGAGGGCCATGGAAATGATCAGAGGACTGGAGCACCTTCCCTATGAGGATAGTTTGAGAGAGCTGGGCTTGTTTAGACTGGAGGAGAAAAGGCTCCAGGGAGACCTCATAGCAGCCTTCCAGTTCTTGAAGAAGGCCAACAGGAAAGATCACGAGGGACTCTGATCAGGGAATGTAGTGACAGGACAAGGTGGAATGGTTTGAAACTGAAACAAAGGTAGATTTAGATTAGCTATTAAGAAGAAATTATTTTCTGGGAGGGTGAAGAGACACTGGCACAGGTTGCCCAGAGAAGCTGTGGATGCCCCATCCCTGGAAGTGTTCAAGGCCGTGTTGAAAGGGGCTTGGATCAAGCTGGTCTAGTGGAAGGTGTCTCTGTTCATGGCAGAGGGATTGGAATGAGATGATCTTTAAGGTCCCATCCAACCCAAACCACTCTATGATTCTATGAATGAATGGAAATACTTTTCAATCAGTGTCTTGGGTTGAGTGTATGACGCTGATTTGTTATCCCATATCACTGCTTCATACTAAACATGAATTCTGTGCCTCTGACTGGATTCCAAGAAGTTTCAAGGACAAACACGGATACTCCTGTGCTGGGACTCAGGCGGGTTTGCTTTTGGGTTTTTTTTTCTTCACTCACTCACTCCTAAGCTCTCGGCTCTGCCACAGAGCGCCGGGAAGAGAGCGTGGGGGGCTTGGCGGTTTCTTTTTCTTTCCTTTTTTAAAACAAATTTTTAAAATTTGGGTTTGCCCGTTTTTTTCCTTTTTTTTTTTTTCTTTTTCCCTGGAACTTTTTTTCAACCAAGCTCGGATCCAGGACAGAAGGTCATCTTAGTGCCAGCACCGCTGGGGGAAGGGACCCTGCCTCAGCCCGTCGGCGGGGGACCACGCCAAGGACTCTGTACTTTACACAAGTTTTTTCTTTCGCAAGTAGTTTATCATTTCATGTTGTTCATTTATTTCCTATACCTTGTACATAAACAGGTTTTTTCTTCATTCTACCTCTAAGGAATTGCCTCTGTTTGGACCTGGTGGGGGAGGGGTGGCTGATAGTCTGCTTTCCCCCCACCGGGAGGGCATTTTCCTCCGTATATTGTTTCAAACCGGGACAATCAGGCTGCAGCTCCTCCCCTACTCTGTGAATTCATGAGACAACCCACCAGCTCCCTCATTGCTCTGCAGGAAGCTAATCAAACACCTCTGATGCCTGAGGTCTCAGATTTACTTTACTGAGCAACCAGCAGTTTAGAGCTGCTTCCAGCTGCAGGTCCAGGGCTGCCAGGGAGGCTGTGGGCCGAGAGGAGAATCCTGAACATGTGGGCTCCAGCTCTGACTCAGCTGAGCAAAGCCCTGGCAGAAACGAACATTTCCTTTAGAGCCTGTGGGATGTGTGCATGGGTGGTGGGAACAGAGCAGATGACAGGGCAGACACTTGCAAACTTCAGAGACAGGATTGACTGAGTCCTGTAAAAATTAGGGTTTGGATTATGGCCTATCTGCTAGAGCAAAGAGGACAGGAGAAAGGAAGTGTCAACAATCCTCTCTGCTCTCTGAAGAGCATGTCAACTCTGCAAGGAAACACTAAGTAAAAGAAATGGTTTTCAAACCTCTGCTTGTGTGGGGAGCACTGGGAGAGATGATGGGGAGACGCTGCAGGCAGTGGTTTACCTGCCTGAGTGCTCCTCATCCTCTGCGCACGGCCACAGCAGAAGATGAAGTCCCCATCAGGTTCCTATCAGGAAGGATTTCCCAGTTTGCCTCCTTCCAGGCAGCCTGGGTGTGTAAGTGTCAAATCATGGCAGTTCCTGGGGAAGGACCCAGGTTCTGTATGGGGACTGTGTAAAGACCTTCAGTAGCCAAAGGCTGTCAAAAGAGCTCTTGACACTGAAAAGCAGAAGAGACCTCTCTGGGCTTTGCTCCAGCCAAGAGTACATTTGTCCCCTCCCTTTTGTTGATATAGGTGTTTTCCTGCCTGAATAAGCAATCCAAATTTTGGCACCCAATGCAGATGGCTCTGATTCACACTCTGCAAGGACCTACATCTCTGCTGTGCTGGCACCTCCCCTCCCTGCCCTACTCAAGCAGGTGACAGTTCTAGAAACTGGAGCAGGTGCCAAAAGTCAGGGATCCCTGAATTCTCTTATGCAGACCTGCCACTGAACTGCTGTATGAATTAAGTGATTTACATGCATCTTGGCATCTTTGCTTGGCTTTGAGTGAAGGGGAATCATGCAAAGACTTGCTTAAAGCATTTTAAGGACTCAGTGTAGTCAGTGGAAAGGTGAAGTGTTTTGTTGCATTTGTTCCCAGACTGTGATATATAGGCTCCACTTTGGCAGCTGGTGGCCCTCCAGAATCGTGTGGGTTTTGGTTTCCTTTTGACTGCTTTTCTTGCAGAAAAGATCTCAGGAGTCTGTAACAGCAATTAGAAATGAAGAAAAGGAGCCAGGCCACTTTGTGTCCTCTGGATGTTGACAGCAGTGGCTTGAGCTCACCTTTACTCTCCACCATGCTGCCAAGCTGCCACCCAAAAGCAATGTCTCCAGGTCAGCAGCTTGCCTGCGTCCACCCCACCACAGAAGGGATCCCTTATCCCTTGCTCTCCATTCTGGTTCTTTACCTGGAGCTAAAGCTGGAGCTGTGCAGCTCCTGGCCATCTGCTGATACAAAACACGCTCTCCAGTGGGGACCTCTGGGCTCCCTTACACAGACTCTTGATGGACAGTGTATAGCAAATGGCTCTCCCTTTTCCGGGACCTTTTCCAGGTCTCCAATCCAGGTACTGGTGGCCACTTTTGTAAGAACAGTTCTGGCCCTGTGAGTGCTCCAGCACCTCCCCTGTAGCTACTCCTCATCTCCCATCCGAGCTTATTGGAGCATCCTCATCCTTAGGGCACCTCTCCCAGCACACACACCACCCCTGGGCACTGCAGAGGCATCCAGGAGCAGGAGATGCAATAAAAATCCGCTTTTATCAGTCCTGGCATGGCTGTCTGTGCTGCTGCCATCTATGGCAGCTTGAATGTCAGGAAGGGACAGGCTCAGGAAGGTTCATTTATTGCACTTACTGTGGTTTTAGCCATGCAGCACTACAAAGACTTTGCTGAGCATGTGTGTACTGCAAACCCAAAACATTTCAAAGGCTTCCTGCTGATTTTTGTTGGGGCAAGGGGTGCATAAGGTTGTGAAGGGACTTCTGTCAAATTTTGTCATGACTCCAAAGGGGGAGCCTGCCAAAGAAAATGTCACTTCACTGATTATATTTTAACATTGCAAAACAACTATTCACCACCAACAACTTGTTCTGAGAAATGGCTCTTTGTTTGTAGAAAACTTCAGTAAAAAGAAAAATTTACTATCCATAGGCAGATAACCAGAGAGGGAGATGTCATTGTGTGCAATTGGCATTAACCAAAGCAGCAAGCAGTTGCTAGGACACTCTCAACAGAAGAAACCATCAGGAGTGGTGTGATGCCACCACACCCACCTAGCAAAAAACCAACCAAGTCATAGAATCGTTGAATCATTTAGGTTGGCAAAAACCCTCAAGATTATTGAGTTCAACAGTTAACCCAGCACTGCCATGTTCACCACTAAACCATGTCCCCAGGTACCACATCTACACATCTTTTAATACCTCCAGGGATGGTGACTCCACCACTTCCCTGGGCAGCCTGTTCCAGGGCTTGACAACCATTGTGGTGAAGAAAATTTTCCTTATATCCAAGCCAAACCTCTCCTGGCACAACTTGAGGCCATTTCCACTTGTACTCTCATTTGTTTCCTGCAAGAGCCTTTCTACACCCTCCTTTCAGGATGTTGTAGAGAACCATAAGTTCTCCCCTGAGTGTCCTTTTCTCCAGGCTGAGCCCTCCCAGCTCCCACAGCTGCCCCTCATCAGATTTGTGCTCCAGACCCTTCCCCAGCTGTGTTGCCCTCCTCTGGATACCCCACTGTCTTTCTGGGACTGAGGCACCCAAAACTAAACCCAGGTTTTGAGGTGGCCAATCCTGAGTACAAAGGGACAATCACTGCCCTGATCCTGCTGGCCACCCCTTTCCTGATCCAATCCAGGGTGTTCTTGGCCTTCTTGGCCACCCGGGTGCAGCTGCTCATGTTCAGCTCTGATGTGGTGGTTGTGGCTGCTGGCCAAGTGTTGGAGGAACCGCAGAGCCCAAGGTCAATGAAAGATACTTGGTGGGCTGGCTCCAAGGTTTAACATCTCCTAGGCTAGGCTGGGCTGGGCTGGGCTGAGCTGAGCTGAGCTGAGCTGAGCTCCCACAAGCCTGTTCTGCCTCATGTTAACTGTCGGTTTTTGGTTGGCCCTTTGTCCCTCTACCCCTTTTTATGTAAACCCTGATGTATATTCATTTCTGCTGTTAAATATGTATGACATCTAGAAAGTTCTCTGTTATTCGGTACCCCATTGGTTCTCCTCTCCTTTGTCCCTCCCTTCTCCTCCTCCATTGGTTTACCAGTTGTCAGTCTGTGCTCCCTCCGCTCCCTGGCCCTCTCCTGATTGGTTGTTCCCCTGATAAAATCCCTGGACCCTGCTGTTCTTTTGTCCCTGGAATTTCAGCAGAAGAAGGTGTGTTGAACCCATACAGAAGACCCCTCTCAGCTCCATTACTCCTGATGGATGATTTGCAGATTGCCTGCGAGTGTGCGTGCGTGCCATCACACCGCCGACAGTGAGCGTTTGTGTGAGTGCCTTTCACAGCCTCACCTGGGTGCCCTTTACGCCGATCGGCAGCTCTGGGAGAGCCCATTCGGACGCGGGATGCTCGGGGAAGACGCAGCACTGTCCACCCTCGGTGACACCGCGTGGCTGCATCACAGCCCCTGTCAGCCAGCACCCCCAGGTCCTTTTCCACTGGGTTGCTTTCCAGCCGCTCTTCCCCCAGCCTCTAGTGCTGCCTGGGGTTGTTGGGACAAAAGTGCGGGATTTCATGTTATCGAATCTCATACAATTGGCCTCAGCCCGTGGAACCAGCCTGTCCAGATCCCGCTGTGGGGATACCTTCAAGCAGATCAACACTCCCACCCAACTTGGTGCCGTCTGCACCAAATCCTGATCCACCGAAAGATGATTCCTCACAAAGACAGCATTGTTCCTGCCCTTCACTGAATCCCATGTTGTGCCTGCCTTCCCAGGCATTAGCTCCAAGGCCACATGGGAGATCCCTGTTGGGATGGCTTGGCCTGGGTTCCTGCACAGCCACTGAGCCCTCCTAGCAGTGCCACATGTGCTGGGACGTGCTGTCCTGCTTGCTGTGTTTGTTTTAGGGGATTAGGAACATGCCTGAGCCCAAGCACATGTTGGAAACGATGTTTCACACGCAAAGCAGTTTGGTTTGGAGGGAAATAGGTATATTTCTGTGATTAAATGAAAATAATTGGGGTTAAATGGGGAGGAAAATGAAATTTCCTTGCAATTACTTGGACTTGTTATAAGAAAGAATGACATACATTTTCAGTTTTATCTGCTTTGTACAGTTTTCCCTTTATGTTTTTTCTCCTACTTTTAGAATTAATTTGGGCTCCTTTGCCTCATTAACAGGAGATTACCTAGCTTGGTGAGAGGTTTTATGTATTAGAAATAGGCTTTACTGGTACAGCTCTGAAACACTGGTGTGCTCTTGGGTTCCAAAACCCCCTTCTGCTAAAGCCCAAACAAAATAACATGGCTGTTTCCCTAAATTATTGTTCAAACATATGGAAGCAATTTTTTCTCAATGGTTTTGGTGTTAAGGAGCAAAGAAAGTTGCTAACATTGTCTGCTCCCCATAAATTCTCCTTTACTATGTGGTTCTTCCCCAACTACCCAGGTAGGGTTGTTAAATCAGGATGATGCTTGGGATTTATGAGATTAGTTTATTCGATGCGCCTTGTTTTATAAACATCCACTTTCAAAAAAAAAACCCCAGAAAATTCAGTTGTAAAGTCTGAAAACACAAGGTGGTTTTGGATGCAGATCACCATCTGAATTACCATGCACACACACTCTGGTGAAGCACACAAACTCTGCAAAAGTTGTGACTGAAGTAGTATGAGAGGGATGTGGTGATGGTGGAAAGAGGACAACCCTATGTGGGGTTGGCTTTGGCCAGATGCCAGGCACCCATGAAAGCTGTTCACTTGCTCCCCTCTGCAGGTGGGCAGAGGAGAGAAAATACAGTGAAGGATTCATGAGTTGAGATAAGGATCAGGAGAGATGACTTATCAAATACCATTACAGTCAAAACAGGCTCAACTTAGTGATATGAAGTGAATTTATTACTAACAAAACCAGAGCAGGATAATGAGAAGTAAAATAAGCCCTTAAAAACACCTTCCCTCTGCCCCACCCCTCCCTCTTTCCCACCGATGGTGCAG